>VYZT01011161.1:113952-163432 GCA_013400735.1 Pomatostomus ruficeps
GATGAGAGGCAGGATGGGCACCCAGGGCAGCCCGGTGAAGAGCTACGATTACCTGCTCAAGTTCCTGCTGGTGGGCGACAGCGACGTGGGGAAGGGGGAGATCCTGGAGAGCCTGCAGGACGGCGCCTCCGAGTCCCCCTACGCCTACAGCAACGGTAAGGGGGGCTGGGGGTGACCCGGGCCGCAGGACCCCCATCGCTGTCACACCCCTATCGCTGTCACCTCCCCCCGCCATTGCTGTCACCCGCATCTCGCAGGGACCCCCAAGGGCCGTACCCCGGCGCCAAGCTGGCAGGCAGGGAGGGGTTGTTTTGCTTTTTCCTTTGTTTTTTTTTTTTTCTCTCATTAACCGGGAGCGCAGCGCGTGGCAGGCAGCTCAGAGGCCTCCTCAGCTCTTTGAAATGCCCCAAATCTGTAGGAGAATGTGGGCAGAGGGGCTGGTGTCTGATGTAATCCTTGGATGCGCAGCCGGACCCTTCCCAAGCGGTCCCGCTCGCAGGGCAGGGCTGCCCTCCCTCTCCCCGGCTGCCACAAGGACCGAGCCGTTCCCAGAGGAAGCAGGGGCTGTAACAAAAGAACTGGAGCTTGATTCCCAGCCCGGAGCCGCTCTGGCTCGATGGCTGTACCGGGAGCGGCTGGGTTAGCTGATCCACCTCCTGCCAGCGCCGAGGTTCCTAATGGAGCCGATGACAGACCATTAACTACGGTGTCACAAGACCACCATTAAGAGCCGAGGAGTGGCGCGGTGCATTTCCTGCAGTTACAGTGTAGCACGGCCTGGCGGGGTGCGGGTCCTGCGGTGGGTTTCAATCTGTCATCCTACCCCCTCCTCCGTGCACAATAATCTCCCCAAGGGCTCAGACCCTGCATCATCACTGCAGCCCAGGGCAGGAGCAGGTCGTGCCGAGTTTTGCCTGTGTCAGGAACCTGAGGGAATCGGGAGCTCCTTGGTGCTCTGCATTGGCCAAATTCGGAGCTTGCGGAGTGTCGTGGTTCTGGCCACACTCGGTCCTTGGAGCCACCAGCAGGTCCCCAGGAGCTGATGCAAGCACGCACCTGCTCCACGGAGATTTACGGGGCGGTGGTGACTCAGAAGTGGAGCTGCCTATGAAATGGGAGCAGCACTTCGGGAAGGAGAAGCCTGTGGTATCGTTCATCTCCTCGGGTGTCTGGCTGGGCTGGTGTGGTTTGCCTTCGAGGATATGCTGGGCGCTTTAGAGCTTCCCTGAAGAGAGTTTGTGTCTCTGGAGAACCTGCCTCACCTGGAAGCTGTGGAACTGCTCCATGGGGCTGGTGTTTACTATGCACAGTGTAACGGGGTGATTGTTTTAAGTGAAGTGTTACAGTTGGAATTGTCTCCTGATTGAAGTGGGTTTGAAGCAGACAGGGTAGGAGTAAGGAGTGAGTAAAGTGGGGTCTTTGGTATAGGCATGAAACCCAAAGAACAGGGATTTTGACTATGGCTATAGACCCTCTGTCTCAGAATCCACTGTTTTGTAGCAACTAAATATCAGTATCTTTTTGTTGGAAAAAGAAATCTCAGTGAATAATTTCAGAACCTTCGCTTGTCCTCTGTGGGCAATTGAGCCCATTCCTAATTAGAGAATTAGGTCACATACTGTTGTTTCACAGTAATATATGCTCTGATAGTCTCTGCTTCTGTTGCTTCTGGGAAGTGACGCACCTTTAGGAGAATCAGCTGGAGTAGTTTTGATATCCAAGTGAATTTGATCCTGCTGATGCTGCTGACAGCCTTGGCAGTGGAACTCCCCGTGTCTCTGGCACAGCTGGGAGGTGCTGACAGGGCAGGCTGCTCCCCTGCCCTGACAGAGACCATCCCCTGAGCAAACACTCTTGGATTTTGGGAACAGCTCATGCCTGTCATCCTCTTTGTCACGTACCTAATGCCATTCCAAAGCAGCAATGCTGGAATGTTATGTGGAGGTTCTGTTTGTAAATCTGCTTGTAAGCACACTTCCTCTTCCTCATCTCCTCCCAGATCCCAAACCCAATTTAAAATGAGTGTTGTATCATCTATTTTGGTCAGTCCAGAAAGCACAACTTGCCTGTGCTGGTGTGTGCTTTGGGCTGCTCTCCTGGTGGGGACATCTCGTGTGGAGCTCGGGTCCCTGACTTCAGGCAGGGAGGGGAGAGAGCCATTTGCCTTCTCTGTCTGGTTGGGGTCTGCTGCTTTTGTTGTGTGGTAACAGTTGTAAGCAGCCAGGTTTTGTGATGCAGCGCTGAATGAATTGTCCTTCCAGCTTGGGGAAGGCACACCCTTAAAAGTGAACCTCTGTAAACGTATCTCTTTATTTTTGCTGCTCTTACTCAGCCTGTAGAAAAGGGATTGAGAGATTCCTCTCTTCTCCATGGGCATCTGGGTGTTGGATCAGCACATACCTGGGAGATGAAAAGATGTTGTTCTGTTGGCTTTCAGGTGCTGTAAGCAGCCTCTGCCTGCCCGTGTCTGGTACCTGAGAGCCTTGGATGCAGTGGGAGCTGTGTCTGTCATGCAGCACCATAGGTGCTTCTGTCCATCCTTTTTCAGGATCCCTGAACACAAGTGTCACTTCTCAGCACAGCCTTGGAGCTTGGCACCTCGTTCTAAATCGGGCACATCCTAAATTAGCCCCTGCAGTTCCTGTGGTGCATAGCAAGGCCTCAGCAATGTCCTTTCTTTAAATTGCTGGCACAATAAACCTGCTCTGTGGGAGCAGAGGTGGTTGTTACTCCTATTGCAGGGAGAGGTGTGAGCAATGCCCTGACTATTGCTGCACCAAGCTGTGAGGGCACTGAGTGTGGAACTTTTAGTGACATGAAAGTGGCGTTTTGAGGAGGAATTTGTGGTCCACTTGTCACTTGTGTGTTTCTTACTAGGTTCATGCTGGAGCTGTGGAGCGTTTCAGCCTCCAGAAGCATCAGCCATGCACACTCCCTGTGAAGAACAGGTAGTTTGTTTTTATCTTGTGGCTGGATATTGTAACTGATTTGGACTTAGCTTTTGCTTTTTCTTGGCCATCCACAGAAGACCCTGAATTAAGCCCTCCTACTAGTGTTTTGACAGGGAGAACATTAATGCTCTTCTGGGCTTCCAGTGTTGTCCTTCTTCCCAGCTTTCACCCTCCCTTTCCCAAATCTGTAGTTGTGGAGGGCAGGATGCTGTTCTTAGGGTCTCACTGCTGCTCTAAACAGCTGGAGGATCTCAATGTGGGAACCAAAAATCCTGCATTTTCCGGGAATGCCCTTTGCTGTCAGCACTGGCTCCTTCTCCCCAGGTGCAGGGAGGGGCTGTTCTGGCCCCTGTGCCATGAGCCACGGAGTTAGACCAGACTCGGCGTGAAACTGTGCTTTACTTGTGAATATGAGCCCACTACACAGGTCACTTTTCAGTCTTTAAATGACTCACTTGGGGTCTGTCCTCATCCATCCCCAAGTACTGAAGAAGGACAGAAGTGTCTCTGGTCACAGGGTGGTTTGGGACATGAGATGTGGTGGACCTGCATGTGAAAGTAGGGGCGGTGTGTGTTTCCAGCATGAGGGGCACGAGGCTACTCCTCACCTGAGGGACCCGTGGCTTTGTCACCACCATGTCACACATCCACTCTCGAATAGCTGGTTATTCGTGTGCTGAAATGATCTCACCCAGCTGGTTTGTTGGCTTGCTGGAGAAGCCAGCCCTGAGCCCCGGGTGAGTCAGGGCAGGGCAGCGCTCTGTGCTCGGCAGGCACAAGGGCCAGCACTGCCATATGAGACGGTGACAGTGCCCCAGGAACAGGGCCAGGGCTGGGCTCACCACGCAGACACGAGGGTGATGTGCTCCCCCCTCACATGATGGAGGGCTTTTTCTGCGGCTGCCTTCCCCCTCACCTGCTGCTGTTCCCACAGGAAGGCAGAAATGTGTGTTAGGGAGAGAGTAGAGCGTGTTTTGGAGCAGATGGCTTTGACTGGAAAGGGGGTGGATTTTTATTTTTATTTTCCCTGTCCTCAGCTTCTATTAAGAAAGTGATGAGGATGCAGCCAATGTCCTCACTCTGATCTTGCAATGAGCACACAAAAGCTGAAATGGGAGCCCTGCCCTGCACAGGGTTGGTGCTGACACCAGCCCTAATGCACTGAGCCCAAGCACCTTCTTTCAGCCCTGTCCCTTGGCTGGGTTTTAGTGCCTTTATTTGAGCACCATCTGTAGGGGCTCTGGTACCCCACTGGTATCCAGACCCAAGGCAGTGTTAGGTAAAAGGCACCTGAAATGCTCAATGCAATAGCTACCGACAGGTTTTGTGGTTCAGGTGAAAACTGGGTCTTTCCCAAGAGCTCTTCACCCATAGCAGAAGTGCACGAATTCAGCTCCTGGGCAGCTGCACCAAGCCCACCAGGGCTGGGGTCCATGTCAGGAGCAAGGGCTGGGGCAGTGCAGCTTCCTGCTCTTTCCCTGGCTGGGAGGAGCGGGAGAGGCAGCTGAAGGCACTGTCCAGCCCTCGGAGGTGGTCGGTCCACTCCAGCTGCCACTGTTTGCCTGGGGACTGCTGTTAATTACTAGGTTGTTTATTTGAGTGATCCACAGCTTTGGATGTCTTTTCCCTCTGGTTGTTTTTGTGCAGCACAAAAGGAGATCCCTAAGATGTCCCTTTCAAGTCTTCCTTTGCAGCAGTTCCTCTCCCAGTCTGTCCTGTGAGCCCTCAGGCACCAGTGTGCATCCAGAACCTCCCTCGTAGTTCCATGCCAACCAGGAGATCACCTGTCCCACAACAGCATGCACAGGGAGGGAGTGAAGGGACACTTTGTCTCATCCTCTTCGGTGCCATGGAGGGCATGTGAAGGGATGGAAGTGCTTGCAGAGTTTCCAAGAGTGACCATGGAGGTGCTCTCTTCTGATCCGTAGTCTCTGTATTACTGCCGTGTTTGGCTGGAGGTCCTGCTGCACTGGTTCACTTTTCACAGCCTTAGAAAGTGTCTGGCTGAGCAGCTCTGCTCTAAACTTGAACTTGTGTAAGCACAGGACCTCTCTCAATACTGGCTCACCCTCCCGAGCAGACAAGAATTGCTGGGTGCCCCCATGTGCAGTAAAACCTCAGACAGGGCTGGCACTGATTGTAGTGGCACCTTCTGGGCATAGACATGAGAGCTACAGGTATTGAACCCAGGCTTCTGATGACAGCAGAGTGCTCATCCTGGTGCTGCTGCCTGTCAGGGCTCTCTTTGACATCAACAGGGAGGGAGGCCTTGATTCTGGTGCTGCTTTGCTGCCTCCTCCTCACCTGTCCTGGTCCCAGCAGGTGAATTCTGCTCTGCTGGAGCAGCGCTGTCCCCGTCGACGGTAGATACGAGCTGGCCAGGCTGCCTCTCTACTTCAGCTGCTGCACTCCAGTGGAAACTGCTCTTTGTTTTCTGGCAGGACTGTATTCTTTGGAATAATGTTTGGAATAATGTTTTAGTTTGAGGCTTTAGCGCTCTGATGCAAGGATTGAGGCAAAGTGTTCCAAGTGCAGCTCAGCCATCACGTTCCTGTAGTGGCTGCACAACTGATGTGCGGGAAATGTTTGAGCTGGACTGTACTGGTTGTGCTGCTGGAAACCTCTTTGGATGGCTTGCAGAGTGGTTGTTGCAGCAATTCCTGCTGTCTGCCAGCACTTGCATCAGTGTCCTTCAGGGATGTTCACTTCCCTGTCATCAGAGATGCAAAGCTGATCTCATCAGAGCAGGCAACTCAGAAACAGCTCCAGCATCTCCTATTTCTCCATTGTTTACTACATAACCTTCGTGTGAAAAATAGTTCCAAAGATACAGTGCTGAACCTCCAGCTCTGCTTGTTGTGGGATACCAGCTGTGGTTTAAACTTAAATCCCAAAACAAAGCCAGCAGACAAAAAAATCCCAATTGAGCCAAAACGCAACCCCCAAAGCGAGTGTCTGGCAATTTGGTGACTCTCTCTGGTCTGAATTAGGGGTGCATAACAGTGTAAGTTGTTACGTGTGCACAACTTTTGAGGAGGGTGGTGTTTTTGTTGGAGTTTTGTAAAGCTGGGGACCTACTCTGCAAAGTTCTGGATTGCACTGCAGAGTTCTCACCACCTCTAATCCCTCTATAAAAGCTCTGCTTTTATGGCTGTTAACGTGTTCCAGAGCCCTGAGTGCACAAAGGTGATGTGAGCTGAGCAGTATAAAGTTGAAATGGGTGGAATGTTCTTCTAATAACTGGGATTAAAAATTTCTCTGTGTTTTAGTATGTAAAAAGCAGGCAGGTTTTGCTCTCTCCAGATTCCACGCCGACATGGTCCACACCTCTCCTTTTGTGGAGTTTTTTAGTTGGTTTGGTTTTGAAGCTGCATAGGAAAGACCATGGAAAATGTCTCCTCCTCCTCCTTCAGCTTTTGTTTCCAGCTGTTCCCTGGCATGTTTTCCTCTGCAGCCTCATTCTCTCGGAACAGCAGAGCATCTTTCCATTGCACTTAAGAATAGCTATGCTCTGAGCTGAGGCTTTGAGCTGTGGTTTTATAACATTGCTGGTTAAAATCTGGTTTTCTTTTCCTTTGCCCCTCGCTGTCCTCTGGCACTCTGGCTTGAGCCCTACAGGAGCATTATGTTATATCAGTTCCTGTGTGATTGCAGGCACCGGAGGAGGAAGGAAGCTCCAATGTGAAAACCTTCAGCTTTGTTTTGCTAAAGGCTTTGCTGTAAGGTGAGACTCACCTGAAAGAAGATTACCCTGGGGCACACAGGGTGGTGGCTCAAGGCAAGAAACCTCCATCAGAGAGTCTGTTTGCTTCTGCAAAAGTTGTAGTAAATAGTAAGGTTGCGACATAGCTCAGAGATTGTTTGTTCCTATAGAGCTTCTATTTGCTGAAAGTGTTTTTACATAGCCACAGCTTTTTAGATTTTCTTCCTCTTTTCTACCTCATCTCTGTTTCATTTCCATCAGCCTGTTCTAGACATCGTTAGATCATTTTAAATCTTTGACACCTGTTCTCCTATAAATACAACACCTGAAATTCTTAATGTCCTGTAGGTGCTGTGCAGTGCCGGGCATTGAATTAGGACAAAAATCCTCATGCAATTCAAGCATAGTATTTGCTGCTTAAACCATCAGTGGTTAAGGAGGAGACAGACAGAAAGAGGATGCTGAAAGGCTGTACTTAAAAAGCAGTTTAACAGAAGGTTCTGAGCATTTTGGAGTAACCTTTCAAGTAAAATGCAGAGTTTTTTAAAAATGTCTTTTTTTAGGGATTTTAACTTGTTTCCAGCCCAGCTTCTGAGTTCCCTGGGCCCGGTTGGGGGCTTCATTGTATCACTTGTCTCTCTGTGCAGGTGATTGCCCCTGCTCAGTCCTGGACACAGAAATTACCCTGCCTTGTTTCCTTTGGTATGAGCTGTAACAGCACCTGTAACAGGCTTTTTGCCCATGGTTCTGAAGGCCAAGTGGACTGGAGACAGAACTAGATGGAAAAAACCCCAACCAAACAATGAACAAAGAAAAGCCAACAACACCCTCCCCACCCTTATTTTGCCCGTTGTTTATTTAATCTTAAATCCTCTCTTGTCCCAAGAGTTGTTCTTTTTCTTACATTATCTAACTGCCTGATTAACTTGGTGGTAAAATTTGTCCAGGAAACTGCAGGGCTGTGCTGCAGCACAAGGAGATGAAACTTTGCAGGGTAGATCTGACCTGAGAGCCTTATCTGTGCTGCTCACCCTGCCAGCAAATGTGTTTGCTGTGGAACACCTCTGTGGGTTGAGACACACTTGTGTTCTTGTAGGGCTTATCTGTATTAGAAGGCTGAAATTCAATACTTTCTTCTATTTTAAAAATGTCAAATGCCGGCTTTTCCCTGGTGGCAGTAAAAGTTGTGCTCCAGAGAGGCTGCCAGTGTAGCTGGAGTGAGATCTTTTTCCTGTAGCTCAGGAGGGAGCCTGGGAGGCTCCAATTTGGGCTTTGAAAACCTGGTTTCAGGCTGGTGAGAGCTGCTGTGTGGCAGCAGAGGTTGTACAGGTGTGTAGTGAGGTGCCTGCTGTACCAACAGGGCCAGTCCATCCTCTGAGGACAAGGAGGGAGCACTGAGCACATCTGCCATGCACTGTAAGTCAGGGCCCTGGAGATTTCTTGTCGTTGGAAACAGCACATGGAAAGGTGAAACCACTGTTAGCAGCCATCCTGGTGCTCCCAGCATGGAGCAGCCCTTTCCTGGCAGAGGGCTTGTGGTTGGTGCAGCAAGACCAGGCTGGGGAGCCAGAGAAATTCCTGGGGAGTGGAATCTCTGTAGCTATTCCAGAAGCTCTGCAAGTGTCTGCTTAACCTGTCTGCACCCAGCTGAAGGACTGCAGCTCTCTCTGGGTGTTTGTGTGTGGAGCGTCAGTCTGGAGCCTGGAGATGCCAGCTGGGGTGTGGATGGGGATCCCAGGGATCAGAGCCAGCCTCTGCAGGATCCCTGAGCATGTGTGCACCTGAGCCTGACATGCCCCATGCAGGCTGCCCATGCGTCGTGTGGGGATGCCAGGAGGGTCTGATGCTCAAGCAGCATTTCCCTGCACAGCATCCACAGAAATGTAACTATTGAGGGACAGGATATTGAAAGTATTTTGGACAAATACTTGGATTTTTCTGAGTGTTGGGGATTTTTTTTTTTTTGTCTCCAAGCATATCTTGATGTTTGTACGGTCATCCAGCAACAATGCAGACTGTTATGGTGCCCTCTGATTTCCCTCACAGGCTGCCTTTGTTTCTGTGTGCAGCTGTGTAGTTTTTATGGAGATCTGAACTGCAAGGCATGAAGAAACTCTTTTGTTTGTTGTCACTTCTGTGCATAAAATCATTCTTGATTTTCTTCTAAAGCACAAATCCACTTCACATCCCTGATTCTGGACTGACTTTGGACTGTTTCTGGGATTTCCCGGGTGTCCACTGAAATTGTTGGAGCTTTAGGAACAGATTTGCTCCTGGCTTCAAATGCCATTTTCTGATGCAATTGTCCCCCTTAAGTGTGCCCGGAACAGAGTTCCTCTGTGTGAGGACCACGTAGCTACTGAAACGCTGCTGAGCCTGGAGCAGACAGTGGACAAGTGAAATCTGCAAATCCGGGCTTTTTAGATGTCTCCAAATCAGTGTTTTGCTTTTGGCTGGTTACAACACCAAACAAGCAATTATTTGCTGGAGATCCCCGCCTACAAGCCCTCTCAGCAGGAGATGAAGATGGTTGGGAACTGATGTGAGCAGACTTCCTGTGAAAGGCTTCCAGGCTAAATGGGAATCTCTCTCAGCTGAAATGAGGCGTCTATGAATGGAAGATGGAGTATGTTTTTCAGGAGAAAATCTACAAATCTGGGTAACTACAGATAATTGAAAGGCGGTTGTTCTCTCTCTGTTTCTACACCGTGCGTCAGTACGAGGTGCTTGGCATCTCGTTGGATGTCTCACAGAGCTGCCAAGCGCGGGCTCAGCTCCTGCCCAAACCAGGTCCCGCTCATCTGCTACACACCGGAATAAAGGGAAGCTCTTGTTGCCTCCCAGTGGGCGGTGCAGCGAGGGTGGGTTGTGTGTGAGCTGCCGTGAGCAGGAGGTGAAGAATGCTGGAGCAGGGGGCGGGAGCGGTGCTGGTCTCCTGCGTGCCCAGTGACAACCGAGACCTCTTGATCCTGTTCCCAAAGCTCAGCTGCGGCGCAGGACAGGATCACAGAGGTAAAATCCCATGCTTGCTGACCTTCAGTCCCAGCTCCGCAGGTAGAAACTGGGCTGTTCTGCAGTGATGCTGTTTGGGAACTTCTCCAAACAAAGTAGTAATACTATGAGGTAAATTTTGACACTGAGAGGCACAGACCTGGGGTGAATTCACCTGTGTTTGGTTGACCCCTGTTGTTGGTGATGATAATTTGTTTCTCTCTCTAAAGAGTAGGTAATTGAATGCATGACTCAAATTGATGAGCTCATGTGTTGTTTTGGAAGGGATTTTTCCCGTGGCTCACAGCTCTGAGCTGACTAGTTAAATTGCTGCTGTTAATGTGCTGCTGTGCACACTTTTTAAGGTTGGGTGACTTCATCAGTTGTTATTTGAATAGCTTGAATTCCCTTTTTTCATCTGTTATGTTGATACCCTCATACCACACTTTTTCTGAACGGTTTAGTATCACTTGCAGATGACAGAGACAGTAACTACTCTTCTATGTGCATAGTAGGAGCTGGGGTGAAAGATATGCACCTGTAGTATTTTCTTACAGATGTTGCTGCCTGGTTTTAAATTACTCATGAAAGGAGAGGATCTCAAACCAGCATCTGTGTGTGCATGCATGAACCTGGGTGCTGGCCCCAGCAGCTGCCTTCTGCCTGGGAGTGGATTTGGTGTTGGATTAGTACTTTTGGTTAAACCTGTTTCCTCTGAACATGCTTTCAGCAGCTCCTGGCCACCTGTGATTTCCATGCCCATCTGCTTTGTTTGACTAGAAGTGAAGCAACAAGTCTTCCTCTATCAGTTTTTGCCCACAAACAAACAATTCTGATAGGTGAATTTTGCCCTTTTACTCACAGGCTGGTGAGGGCTTGGGAAAAAACCCAAAACAACAAAACCCCAAAATAACACATTTTAAGCCACATTTACAATGTGTTCTGGCTTTGTATTCTGCTCTTGGAGCAACTTGGTCACTTGGCCTCAGTTACTGTAGGTGACATTTCAGGACCATCCCCACCATAACCTGTTCTTAAACAAAAAGGTGCAGGATGTGGGGTGTGGTGAAAGGGAGCAGTGAGCGCGGTGCTGGGGGTGTAGTCGTTGTTTGTGGAATATGGTTCTGCCAGAAAATGAGTCCCAGGAGGTCAGTGCCCACTTTGGTGTGAGGGAGGGCCTGTGGAGAAGCGGGTGAGATTGCACGGCCCTGGCTGTGTGGCAGGAACGTGCAGTGGAGCTGCTCTGGAATAGCTCTGTGGCTCTGAGCCTCACCGTGTGTAATGCTCCCAGGATACCCCCAAAGCTGGGCACTGGAGAGGCTCTGCTGGGAACTCTGCCTGTGGGTAACACCCTGTAGGTGGGGGGCTGTTTCACCCTGAAATAACCTCACCAGGAGGGTGTCAGTTCAGGGCTGCTCTGAGCTCCTCTGCCAGTGTTCCCGCTGTCCAAATTCCTGCTGTGAGCCCCATGTGTGAGTGTGGTTTGCATGTGGAGGTGGTCTGGGGGTTTTGCCTTGGGTTTGGGGTGAGGTTTTTGCATACTGAGGATTGGAAGTGGGAATGATGTTCTTATTCTGTAGCTGATCTGTGAGCAGACCTGGAGACATTATGTCCTCCTTTTGGCCTCAGTTTTGTGACCTCCCAGCACTTCTCTTCCCTGTTTTATTCTCTTGGGCTTATTGAGGATAAGACTTAGCTGCATGTTGCTGCTTCTGCCTTTTCTTCATACTCAGCAGGGATGGGGGTGTCTGATCACTGCCTGCTCTCCCCCCACAGTGGTTCCAGCTTGCAGGAGGATCTGGGCAGCCCCAGGTGGTGCCTGCACACAAAGGGCAAGGCTTTCTGTGCCCCAGCCACGTCAGTCATGACTTGAAAAGGCATGTAACATCTTGGAAATGTCTAGTGACATCTGTGACACCCAGGGACATGATGGAATAAACAAGTCACCTTTGCACACTGCTCGGGTATTGCTGGCATTTGGGATAAATTAATTTCTGCACTAATAGCCTTAGGCTGGACTTAGCAGAGCACAGAAGGGCTCCAGTTCCAAAGTCTGTGGCACAGGCAGAGGGGCAACCTCTGCACTGTGTGCAGCACAGAATGATTGGTTTTTTCTCTTTCTAATCCAGCTGGAAGGTTGGCACACGCCCACTGGAGGGAGAGGGAGGGACCTTTCAGTAGCTCCTGTCTTACACACACACCAGCAAGATGACAGCTAGTTTATGTGTCAGAAAACATGCTGGTATGTCCCCAAAGGTGTGCCAGGGGACTGTGGCAGGGGGAGCCCAAGTGATGCCCAGCTGGCTCTGCCAGCCCTGCAAGAGGGCTCAGGGCAGGGGACACCCTGACCAGACCCCTCATGGAGAGCCTGGTCAGAAGGGACAGGGCTCTCATGCATAGTTTATGTTCTCACAAAAAATCACAATTGCTGTGGTGTTCTTGGCATCCACAGTGTTGTCTGAACCATTGATAAAGGTTTAAAACCAAATTTACCCATCTCTGCCTAGTCACAGCTCCTGGAGTCCTTGCTGCTGAGAAGCTTCACCACAGATTCATCTTTAATGTTTTTCTTTTGCAAACACACAATAAAGGATTTGCAGTCCATTGACCCACTCTAAAGTGTTCCTAGGTGCTTATCTACCTTTGTGGCAGTAAGAACATGCATTTAAAACTAGCTGCACACTGGGTGATTGTGGCTTTGATCCTTCCTGTGTAGTAAGGAAGGATTGTCATAACATGGGTTACAAATTCCTGGCTGGATACTCCTGGTGTTTGCCTGTTTTATAATCATGGCATGTATTTAAATCTGTCAGCTCTTTGCTCTCAGAGCCCTGCGTCCCTTTCTCCCAAGGCTGCTCTCTGGTGCCACACAGCATGACAAGCCCTTCACAGCTGGTTACTCAAGTTCACTGTGAAATCTCAGCAAGTTAAATATTTGATGTGTATTCTCTGTGTTTTCATTCCAGCCCCGTGCTCGCCCCTCTTCCCAGCAGCCAGTGGTCAGTGTGGCATTAAACCTGCAAACCTTTAGAGAGACCTTTTAAGAGCCCAAGGCCTTCTGCACTTAGCAGAGCTGATGACCTGTAAGCAAACAGAGGAGGCTGGGGGTGTTTGGGAGAAAATCCAACATTTTCAGTTAGACATTTGCGGTGTGGTGGCTTCAGCTGCACTAATGACAATCACAAATCAAAGTCCGTCACCAGGCTGGCTGGGTGAGGCACTGTGGTGGCATGGTGAGTCTTTCTGGTGGCTTCTGAGCCAATCATAAAATTGCCCAGTGGAGCAGAGCATTTGTGTAGGGCTGCAACAGACCAGGCACACCTCACCCTCAGCCCTGCCCTGAGTGCTCAGATGCTGTCAGGGTTGCAGGATGGAGCCACTCTGACTTAATTATGTCTGTAGATAAAAGAACAATCCGCTGAATAGCAACATTAGTCAGGTAACAAAAGTCCACTCCGTTTATCTTATTTCTTATTTATATCGTGCGTTGAGTAAAGGCTTGGCCTTGGTTCATCATCACAGTACACCTCCAATTTTGCCTATTGACTTTATGTTTCACTTTGCAAGCAGGTTGGTTATTTTCTTTTGAATTATAAATAAATGAAACCAAATTTCTTTTTAAAAAGGAGGAAAAAAGCTGAGGTTGCATTATACAGCACGTGTCTGTAAGCTGGGGGAACTGAGTTTTAATGAAGTTAAAATAATATGCACTGAGGTTTTTTTGTGGGTGGACTAATAGAGTGAGGTGGATTCCAAACTCCCACAAGCAGAAACATTCATGTAAGAAATGAGGTGGCAAAAGCATCTTTGGCCAATCTGACTCATGCAAACTGGAAATGACTTCAAGTGGCAAGGAAAGTCTTTCTCAGAAGGAAAACAAGCTTGTCTTAAAACTATATCAGTGTTTCACTTGAGTACATTGATGTATTTTTACTACTTTTTAATATTTTTTTTCTTTGAAAAGACATTTTTGAGCATCACCTGGAATGGTTTCTGCCCCATATTTGTGAATAAATTACATTCTTCTAAAAGATGCTGCAGATGCAAACTGGGGATGGTGCTGGCAGCTTTTGAGGAAGGTCTCAGGAAAACCTGGGGATGGCTTGGTTCGTGTGGGATGAGGCCCTTGGTCCCTGTCATGGGTCGAGTCCTGGGTGCACCTTTGCGATGTTTGTGTAGGTGCACGAATTGTTAGCTGGGGCTTGGATCATTAGAACATCCCTGGAGGAGAACTCTTGATTTGAACCAATAACCTAAAATGAATTGTTGGCTCTGGCATTACCCCGGGGCTGGAATCACCCTCACCCCAGAGCTAAGTGGGGATCACCTTGGAAAGCTGAAGGAGGAAAAAGGCAGGTGCTGCTCTTAGGTTTTGTGCAAACCTGCCTTTTTAAGGGGAGGTGCCCTTCTGGCCCCCACCCAGGCATTAGGGCAGAGTCACCTGGTGAGTCTGAAACTGCAAACTTGTCTCCTTTTTTCTGAAACAAAGACCTACACAAAGCCCAGAGGCCACCATGTTTCAGCAGTAAATATTTATAGAGTCTTGTTCACTTGAGCTGTTTAAAGCAATTTTCCTGAGAGATCAAGCTCTTTAAAGGGAGAGCATGAAATGCACATCTCCCTTGTGTTTCTCCCTTTTCCAGTGTGACTTCCAGATCCATGTACCTGCTTGGCTGCTGCCTCCTCTCTTGTGTTTTTGCTGCTTGTGCAGGGTAGGGGCTTGACATAGTGGAGGTGCACCTGTGTCCAAGCCATGAATTCCCAAGGGGAAAGGGATACAAAGTACTACCAGGTACTGGGAGAAAGTTACCGTTTCTCTTGGAGGGGTTTTACTTTTCCTGTTAAGGTCAAGTGTCATCTTTTGGGTGAAAGCTTTAAGTAAGCTCAGGTTAGGTGTGGGACTTTCAGGTGATATTGATGCAAAGTGTGTTGTGCTCTGCATGAGTAATTTGGGGAGGGCAGAGTTTCCTATAATGCATCCCGTGGATTCCCGTGGGAAAATGACTTGCTTTCTTAGGTTTTCCTTATAGCAACTGGCAAAAGAAAGAAAGAAAGGTTTGGGATTCCCTGGAGCCTTGCCCGGGAGCGTGAAACCCAGCTCCGTGGAGGAGACTTGGGTGTCTGACATCAGGTTTGGTACTGCAGATCCCTCTGCACAGTGCCATGTGCCAGGTCAGCTCTCTGCTCCAGGAATGGGGCTGGGATGGTGTCAGTGTAAGCAGGAGTCTAAAGCAGGGCTGGAAAAGTAACACAGGAGTCGGTCTGAATGCTAATCCGAGAGAACAGCCCTGACTTGCTCTCTGAGCCTCATTCACTTTGTTGCATCGGGGTGATATTGGTCCAGAAAGAGATCAGTTGATATAAAATAAGCTTTAAACAAGAGTGGGTTTTTTCCCCCATTGCCACTGCCCCAGGGCCGGGCAGGGCTGGTTCTTTGGGCTGCGTGTGCTGCCGGAGCTTCCCGGTGGGGGGGTTGGCACATCCCTGTCAGGGGAGCGGGATCAGAGCTGGATTGCACATCCCTGTCAGGGGAGTGGGACTGGAGCTGGATTACACATCCCTGTCAGGGGAGTGGGATCAGAGATGGATTACGCATCCCTGTCAGGGGAGTGGGACTGGAGCTGGATTACACATCCCTGTCAGGGGAGTGGGATCAGAGCTGCTCTGGCAGAGCAGTATCCGTCCCAAAATGAGCCGCACTTGGCTGCAAACAGAGGTGATGCTCAGGTGGGAGAAACCCCATCACCTGCAAAAGGAAGTTCTAAAAACTTCTCTTAACTTGTGTCTGAGCTGCCTGAAATGTAAAGGCAGAGGAGCAGCTCTGGTATGGCCATGGCCATGCACTATCACACTGCCAGCAGCCTCAGTGCAGAGGTGGCATCTAGTGGCTGCTGTGACGCTCTGTCCCCAGATCCCTGGGGCAAGAGGGGAGCCAAGACTGAGCTTGAGCTGCAGGCTGGGCCTAGGAAAGAGAGCTGGGCTGCTCAGCTTCCTTTTGAGCTGTAAATGGAGGAGTGTCTTGGGCTGCAGCTCAGGACATGGTTCTGTGTTACTGGGACTGAAATATAAGGGGCCAGTACTGGTGTTCACCACCGTGGTGAGTCCCGTGATTTTGAGGGCACCTCTAACTGGAGCACATTTTGTGGCAGCAGCGAGCCGTGGGAGAGCTGTGCTTGTGAGCTGCAGAGTAGCTGCAGCTACTCAGTGCTAACCAGCTGAAAAAACAGACCAAAACCAGGGAGTGCCTTTGAGCTGTCCTGATGCACTCAGTGTTTATGGAAAACGGAAGCTGAATTTTTCTCCAAAACACTGCAGTTGTGCAGGGTTTTGTCCTTCATTAATGAGCTTGTAGGCAGAGTTTGCTCCAAAACCTTTTGTAAATTCAGTCCTAGTCTCAGTTCAGGTGTTTTCAAGTTAAAAAGTGCAGCACTTTCCTCAGCCCATTACCAGATACCAGCCTACTTTTAACTGGAGTATGTGTGACCTCCTTGGGCCAGTGTATGTAACACCCACAGACTGGTGTCCCTCTGGATTACAGTATGTGATGTAGTTTCAGATGAACATGGATTATTTAAAGCATTTCTCTGGTGACCAAGTCATGAGTTTTGAGAACAGGGAACCATGTTCCTCTGGGGATGTAGGCTGGGCAGTTAGTGCGTGAGAAGCATAATGAAGACATCTGTGTATTTGACACTTCCATTAACAAGTCTCCTTCTCTTCCCGGTTAAGCTGAACCTCTCTCACTTTTAAAAGCTGTAGTCAAGCGATTTGTTTCACCTCAGCAGTGGCATTTTTGGAAGTATATGGCCTCCGTGCCCTGAAAACTGTCCCTGTTCCCCCTCCTTGGTGCTTTCATGCTCCACCCATGCACTGCAGGCACTGAGGGTGATTAGGACTCTCTGCTGACAGGGAGCTCTTGTGCCTGAGGAGGGAGCAGAGTCTCTGGGGATTTTGCATCTGGAACAGAGCAGTGGGCGTAATTAGCCCCTTCCCTAAGAGCCCATCAGGTCCTGGTTCAGCAACTGGCAGGGGAAGATGTCTGGATGCTCCCTTCTGGTAGCAGAGCAGCCTTACTCCCACTACTCCCCGCCATCCCTGGGGATGAGGGAGATTTATGTCTGCCTGAAAATAAATACAGATCATTCACTTGTCTCTGGAGGAAGATAAAATGTAAACTGCCTATTTTCTGTGATAAAGCACTGGAAATAGTTGGAATTTAAGATAATTATCTTTATTGCTTTTTATAGCACCCTATGAAGGCTGAAATCTAATTTGTTTTTCACTAACAGGGAACTCCTGCGGATGACTCAGAAAAATCCATTTGCTTTATTGACAAACTTGTCTGTTTGGTTGTCAGGGCTGTGTTCTCCTTGCAGGAAAAGGGAAATGCAGGTCATAACACAGCGGTGGGGTTTTGATAGAGATTCAAAGTTTGATATCTGTTGGCAAGAAGGAAAACTAAAGTTGATGTAATCAGAGTGAAGTGACTTTGCTTTATTAAAAGGGTTGTAAATTAGTTGATGCTTCAGTGGGTGTGCAGTAATGGTGCTCTGAGCTTTGTTTATGCAACTTCACTGCACTTGAAGCTTATTAACAAGAGCTTGCGGAGAAGCTGCTTTTCCTGGGCACCTGCTGCCCCTCGGCTTTGAGAAGGAGGTGGGAGGTGCAGTTTTGCCTCTTCCCCTGTGCCTGGGGCTGCAGGGAATGGTGTGTTCAGTGTGGTTTGGGCCTGTTGCTTGCAAGGGGAATTGGTTATTTCTAAAATTCTCAGTCTGACTGTGAGACAGGCTCCTGGTTTTAACAAATTTCTTGTGTATTGAGGGTAGTGGACCCCGCTTGTGCTTGTGAGCTGTGTGCCAGCACACCTGGGTGTTGTGGTTTGGAGGGGTTTCTGCTGCTCTGGTGCTGTGGCTCTGTGAAAAGCAAAAGCAGATGTCTGTACTGCTTCTCAGCCCTTCGCAAGTTGGGAGTGTGTCCTGCCTTACCTGGCCCTCTGTGATCCACGCCCCAGAGCTGCACAGAAGACGACAGGGCAATCTTTGGGCAGCCTTTCTGTAACACTCATCTCCCAAAATGTCCTGTGGCTGCAGGCGGTGGTGTTTGAGAGATGCTGGGACTGCAGGCTCATGTAGCAGAGATGCTTCTAAGTTGTTTCTGTCTGTGGCTCACCCAACAAAAGTCCAATTTATCACTGCCATATGGGAAAATGCTACTAATCGGTGAATCTCAGAGAATTGTGGAGTGATTTGGGTTAGAAGGAACCCTGAAACTCATCTTGTTCCACCCTCCCTGCCGTTGTCAGGAACATATTTCTAGGCCAGGTTGCGCCAAGTCCCATCCAACCTCTCCAACAGCTCAAATTCGAATGCCTTTAATCCCACAATGGAGAAATCAGAAGCAATGTAGGGGTTACAGGTGTTTGCAGGGAGGAGGGGTAGAGCTCCACAGAGCAGACTTTGCCATGGAGCAGAAGGCTGTTTCTGTCAGGTCACTGTAGCCCTCCTCAAACAGGCAGCAGAGCAAGGAGGAGAAAACATCCCTTTAGTAACCATGAAATGAGAGCTCCATGTGGGCAGAGCAGGGTTCTTGTGCATCTCTGAAGATGTTCTCAGGGTTTGCTCAGCTTTTCGTTGCTTTTCTTTCAGGAATTGACTACAAGACCACTACTATCTTGTTGGATGGCAGAAGGGTCAAGCTGGAACTCTGGTGAGTGTTTCTGAGCCTTTCTAACCCAAACTCTGGGAGCTCAGGCCAGGTGAGCAGGGACACGGGGCTGGGGGGATGCTGTACTGGGCTGTTGAGAGCACGGAGCATCCCTGGGTATGTGGTGGGACTTGCTGGCTGTTCTTACCAGAAAGTTACTCTGGCAAACCAGCAAAAACACCATGCTGCTCTTCACTGGAATAGTCTGGTTTCAGTCATTATCTGTCATAACCGACCATTTTCACCCATTTCAGGCACATATTCAAGTTTGCACATTTTTGAGTGCAGTTACTCTGCACTTGAGACCCCACCTGTAGTTCTGTTGTCCAGAGTTCCTGGCACAAGAAAGACGTGGATCTGTTAGAAAAGGTTTGGAGCAGGCCACGAAGATGCTCCAAGGGCTGAAGCCCCTCTGCTCTGGAGCCAGGCTGGAAGAGCTGGGGGTGTTCACCTGGAGAAAAGAAGGCACCAGAGAGACCTGAGAGCCCCTTCCAGGGCCTAAAGGGGCTCCAGGAGAGCTGCAGAGGGACTTGGGATAAGGGCATGAAGTGACAGGACAAGGGGGAATGGGTTCCCACTGCCAGAGGGCAGGGATGGATGGGATATTGGGAAGGAATTCTCCCCTGTGAGGGTGGGGAGGCCCTGGCACAGGGTGCCCAGAGAAGCTGTGGCTGCCCCTGGATCCCTGGAAGTCCAAGGCCAGGCTGCATGGGGCTTGGAGTAACCTGGGATAGTGGAAGGTGTCCCTGCCCATGGCAGGGGTGTGGAACTGGTTGATGTATAAGGTCCCTTCCAACCAAACTATGCCATCATTCTATGTTCCCGTATGGCTCTTGATCACTGAGGGACTGGTATTGCTTTGGAAGCAATACTGGATTTTCCTGAAATCCAAGGATGAGAAATAGAAACAAGAGAAGGAAAGTAGAAGAATAAAACAGGTGAAGCCCTTAGTCCCTGAGCAGCTGGATATTTCTCAATGCCTTGAGTAGAAAATTAAAACAAGAGCTGTGAACAGACCTGGCAGCGTCAGGGTACGGTGAAGCCCTGGAGAGCAGGACTGACTGGAGTGACCAGACACTGGGATGGGAATGGGAGAGCACTGCCTGGGAGGGGTAACCCCAGCCTTACCTGCCAGCACCAGAGGGAGATCTGAGTCCTTCTGGCTGAGCTTTGTCTGAGGTCTAACTTGCTGAGGAGCTGACCCAGCAGTCTGTGGAGATGAAAGAGGAAGGGTAGGACAGGACAGGAAAGGATAGATAGTCTGTCCCCACCCTGGTTTTCACACGGTAGGAATGACACAGATCCTAAAACATGGAGTTAAATATCCCCTTACAAACGCTTGGGTCAAGTAACAGGAATATTAGTAACATGTGTGAATTGTTAAGTAGGAATGAACTCCGTGTTTTCAGCCTCAGTGACTGACTCTAGCAGTGTGTAGTTTGGTGGTTTAATTACACTCCTGCTCTCTGAAGTGGAATGTCCTCATTTTTCTTACAAGAAAGAACAGAAGCAGCTGATTTATCTTCTCTAGCCTCCATGTTTATATGTACCACTTGCATTCTTGTCTCTCTTGTAAGATGCTTATTTTAACATTTCAGCCCCAAGTGTGTAGTAACTTAGTGCTTCCCTCTTGAAACCATCATTTTGTAGTGTAATTCTTGAGCTGGAGAACAGCACAGGAACTGGAAAGTTGATAACACTGATTGATGTCTTAGTGTAATATTTTACCATTACTTACCCAGTATTTTATTGTCGAGGGAGAAGAACATATAAGCACAGGCTGTTAGATTAATGTCCAGGATCCCACAAAGCTTTAGATCTGAAAAAATGACTGTTCTGCATGTGAGGTCAGTATGTTTTTCTTAGAGCTGCAAATCTGGGCCTGAGGGATTCCTCAGCCTTCTCAGTGGTCATTAAAGTGTCTTTTATCCTGGCCCAGGGAACAGAGTTGACAAACACCATAATGTGTCTCTGATTAGCCTGACACATTCCAGTATATCCTGGTTAAATCAGAGTGCTGGGCCCTGGCTTCTTGGCCCAGATGGGCACTGAGAGGTGCTGGTAATGTTGTCAAACTTAGTTGCACCATGTCCAAACAGGACAAGTGACAGTGACTGACAAGCTCCTTATTGTCACAGTGGTCTAGAAACCCTGTACCCCACTCCTGTTCCTCAGCTTTCTGTAGGGTGTATAGACCAGGTCTACCAGGGATCTGGGTATAAAGAGAATTCCCTTTATTTTTGGTTAAAATGTGTTTGAAAAATAAGTGAAGCCTAGTGCAAGGCAATTTCTCCTCCTGCAAGTGGTCACATTCAGGCTGGCTGTTCTCCATGGCTGGGAGAGCTCTGCAGACTCACTCTGACTTTGAGCTCCTGTGGACTGGAGGGAACTAGGCAGAAAATCCTTTGCCCAGGGGAGTAAAATGCCTTCCACCCTCACACATCATCAGGTAGTGCTGAAGCCAAGTGGTTTGGGCTTGTACCTTCTTCATGGGAAGCACGATGACAGTGACAACCTGTACCCAAAGGAGTGATGTACCCACCAATTCCTCCCCAGAAGAACCCACCCTGCAGAGCACTTTGGGTACCATGCATGTCCTAAAGATCTGACAAGATTAACACTGATTTTTATTTTATTTCTTTATGGCCAGTAGGAGATGTGCAGTATGGGAGTCAATCCTCCACACCTCATAGCTGTAACTTTTCTGTGTTTCAGGGACACCTCAGGGCAAGGTAGATTTTGCACCATTTTCAGATCCTACTCCAGGGGAGCCCAGGTAAGTGTTGCTCTCAGGGCTTTGATGGGACACATTTGCTTTTCCTTTAGGCTGTATAAATCTTGCCTGCCATAGTGAAGAGCTCTGAAGAGAAATGCACTGATTACCAAAAGGATCTCTGTAGATAACAAGAGATGCTGAGTGTTGTCTTGTTGCCTGGGATTCTGTTCTTATGCAATGGTGGGAGAGAAGGAAGTGAGTGGCAGACTTTGCTAAACTCCTACAGAAAAGGTCTGTGCAAACAATACTCAGTCTTAATTTCTAGAGCAGGGCTGAGAGGTTGGGGTTAGAGAGGATGAGGCAATTCTCACTCTAGATCTGCCTTAGCTTTAATGTGGGAGCTCCTACTTTCTGAGGTTTCTCAAGTTTGTTTAAATATGGCACTGGCTTTCCCAGTGGAGTTCTTCCAGTCTGTGTTGCCTTCGAGTCAGTTCCAAAAATAGGGGTGGCTCCTACTTGCGTATTTGAGGCAGACTTGAAACTAGAGCAGCTCAGTTGGAACATAAAGTATGTGTGTTCCTCAAAACATGAGGCAGAGTGTTACATTTTGAGTTTCTCCTTTGGGCCCTGCTCCAGAACAGCATCAAGATCCTCAACAGCACGAAAATCTTGTGGTCCTCTGGAAAATTGCTGATTAGTAGTGCTTTCTCACAGTTCTGCTGTTGTCCTCTTAGTAACATGGCAGGGTCCCTCCAGGATAAAGTTTCCCTAAGTTAAATGATCTACTTTATTTTCCTTATTGTTTCCAAACTGGAAAAATTTGGAGAAAGTTCCTCCTCTCTTATACACTAGGAGTCAGAAGCCATGTATCAGCCTCCTAAGTGTGCCGGTATCCTGGGAGATTCCCAGCCTTTGCGAGACCTCGCACTTCTACTCAAACTCTTTCCTCTCCTGGGTTTTTGCTCCTTTTATCTGTAGACCTATGCTCTGCTAAGTGGCAAAATCCATGTTGTTCTCTTTCTCTAACTTCCTTCAAATTCACTTGTGCTGTAGACATAGGAGCAGCTCACGTGGGGTGAGGGAGATCTACCCCGGTGTTCTGCTTATTCATGTTAGTGCACGGCTTTGGTGGTCTGGATGCTTTAAGGCAGCTCTTTGAAGAAGAGGCCAATTTCCTGGTGCTTGCACAAAAGTGCAAGGAGAGTTGGAGTTTTGCAGTGGGAGAGTGCAGGATCTCCTGTTCACATGCTCAGTCTCATGTCTGAGTTTCTTTCAGCTTCTCTATTTTATTTTCTTACAGCCCTTACTACATTTCAGGAAAAGCTAGAACCCAAATCACATAATCACAGAATGGTTTGGGTTGGAAGGGACCTTAAGGCTGATCTCATTCCAACCCCCCTCCCATGTGCAGAGACACCTTCCACTAGACCAGTGTGCTCCAAGCCCTATCCAACCTGGCCTTGAGCACTTCCAGGGATCAGGAATCCACAGCCTCCTAATGGAACCTGTGGGCTTGAGGACACGTTGCTTCCCTCACCAGTCAGAAGTGAACAGAACTAGTCAGAGTGGTTTTCTGGTGACCACAGAATTCAGCTTTGAGCAGGCATTTTCTAAGACCTTGCAATGTCAGATGCTCAGATCAAACTGGGAATAGAAAGCAGCAACTATGATGTCCAGGAATGCCACCTGGGAGCTTTTAGCTCTGTGTGCAGCCACTGTGCACAGTGGTTACTCCCCTTAGTGTGACCTGGGAGCTCCTCAGAGCAAGGGCTGTATCTTGGCAGGGCTGCACTCTCAGAGCCTGAGCCCACATGCTGGAACTCATACCTGCTGCTGCCACAGGGCAAACTGGGGCACAGGGCAAAGCTGAAATAAGCAGTGGTGAGAACACTTGAATTAGATGGAGGGAGAGACACATGTCTGTCTGGAATCTGCATGGAGCTGTAAGGCACTGGCACAGCACCTCTGTGGGGTTCCTGCAGCGTGTTCTCCCTGGACACTGCATTTGGATACCACAAGGTGTCATGTACCTGGCTGACCGCAGGCTTGAAAGGGATTGATTTCCTCTTCCTTCCTCAAAGTGAAACTCTTGACCTTCTTTGCTTTGGAGGCAATGTCCTGCCCTTCAGCTGTATTTATCAGTATTGCCGGAGGAGCTCTCACCTGAACATAGCAAGGTTTGGTTCATCCATCTCACTGCCTACCCCTCCCAAGGAGTGAGTCTGAGACACAGTAAACCTCATCAGCCAGGCAGGGGGACCTTTAATGGGAATGCTTTATAGAATCATGGAATCACTAAGGTTGAAAAAGCCCTCTGAGATCATCAAGTCAAAACAGTAACCCAGCACTGCCAAGGCCACAACTAAACCGTGTCTCTCAGCACCACGTTCTGTGGGGGGGTTTTTTAACATCTCCAGGGGTGACTCCACCACTGCACTGGACAGCCTGTGCCAATGCCTGACCACCCTTCTAGTGAAGAAATTACCCCAAAATGCAATCTGTGCCTCCCTTGGCACAGCTTGAGGTTGTTTCTTCTCGCCCTGTCACCTGTTACCTGAGAGAAGAGACCAATCCCCACCTGGCTCCCACCTCCTTTCAGAAAGTTGTAGAGAGCAATTCACTGCTGAATGCTGGGGAATGGAGCTCAATTGCACAGCAAGATGTAGCTCACACCTTTGCCTCAAACCTGTCTTTAGTTCCTGCAACAAATGTCTTTTTCCAAGTGCTTTTGCGATACCTTAATCTTGGTCTGCCCAAACCCTTAACCCTTAAAAGCAACAAACCAGCCCTAAGGAACAAGTCTGCCTAGGAGGAGGAGAGGTGGTTCCCAAGGGAAGTCTCTCCATGCCCTCTGAAAGTGCCCAGGAGATGAGCACAGGGAAGATGCCTCTTCAGAATGACTGGAGTCCTTGTACAGTCTTCTCCAGGTGGAGTAAAATTCAGATTGTTTTCAGCAACAAGTGGTTGGCTCCCATGTGATGTTCCAGTGATATTCCTGTGTTAACAAGGAATATAGATACTGTGTCTCTTCAATAACTCACCACAACTTTCAGTGGAAGAAAAAAGTATCTAAATTTATACTCTGAATGGTTAACCAAAGCAAGAGGACTCTTTGTTTTGAATAACAAATGCCTGTGTGACTTGTGTGACTGCAAGGATGGACTTCCAACACCTCCAGTTATTTTCAGTATGCAGAAGCTGACTTCTGGCATGGCCTTAGCATAAATACGGCATAACCCATGTGGTCTTGGCAGAGAAACACAGAAATGCTCCTGAGTTCTCTGATTTAGAATTATGGAGTGGTTTGGGTTGGAAGAGACCTTAAAGTCCATCCCATCTCACCCCTGCCATGGGCAGGAACACCTTCCACTATTCTAGGCTGCTCCAAGCCCCATCCAGCCTGGCCTTGGACACTTCCAGGGATCCAGAGGCAGCCACAGCTTCTCTGGGCACCCTGTACTAGGCCCCCCCACCCTCACAGGGGAGAATTCCTTCCCAATATCCCATCTATCCCTGCCCTCTGGCACTGGGAACCCATTCCCCTTGTCCTGTCACTTCATGTCCTTATCCCAAGTCCCTCTGTAGCTCTCCTGGAGCCCCTTTAGGCCCTGGAAGGGGTCTCTGAGATCTCCCTGGAGCCTTCTCCAGGTGAACACCCCCAGCTCTCCTAGCCTGGCTCCAGAGCAGAGGGGCTCCTGCCCTTGGAGCATCTTCATGGCTTCCTCTGCACTGTTACAACATGTCCACATCTCATCCACATGAGAGGAGGCCCCCATCCACATCTCTGGGGCCTCCTCTCATGTTGGAGGCCCCAGAGCTGGGTGCAGTACTCCAGGTGTGGTTTCCAGGATGTGTTCAGGGCTGTGTGCTGTACTGGCTTTTTAGCTGCAGCTGTTTGCTTTCCTTTCTACTGTCTTAGAATCATCAGACTTCAAGACTTCTGGTGCAGGAAGGCTGATGCAAATCCCCTTGGAGGCTAGAGAAACAGCTTATTTAAACTAAAAGCCAAAAGCTCAGGAAGAACAAATCCAGCAGAGAGGAGAAGTGCCACCATGGGAAAAGCTCTGTTTGAAGTTCAGTGTGATATTTGTACAAGAACAGGTTGGTGTAAACTGGCCTTGAGCACCTTCACACTGAGAATTAGTGGAAGGTTCTCACGGAGTAGAGGACTGAACAGCACAAGGGGAGCTTGGAGAATGAGGTTCCAGAGAGAACTTGTACAGTTTGGCTGAGAGCAGGAGGCTGGCTCAGCAACCTGGCAACCCCTACCCAGGTCTGAATAGCCAGTGCTTGAGAGAATACTTGGTATGAAAAGTGCTTCCAAGCCAGGGAAGCATGCCTGACTTTCCCACAGACTCCTTATTGTTTCTCAAGTGTAGTGATAAGAGTTGAATTTTCTGAAGCAGACCCTGGAGAGGTTGCAAGTTGGAAAAACAGTCTCCAGACAGCGAGGAGACCTTCTTGGCAGTTCTCCTTTCCCCCATGACACAGCCTGGTGCCGTGCTCAGGCTGAACTTCAGGTTTGTCCCTCCCCAGGGAAAGGACTCGAGTACCTTGATGCCTCCCCTAGTGTCAACTCTACTGGCCTGGATCCAGATTCATGTGACTTTCATGTTCAGCAGGAACTTCTTCCTTTTGAAATTATCTGCAGTAAAACATCCTTGCTGCCCTTGATGAGCTGGCTCTGAGGAAGAACCAGCCCCTTCTTTCAGTGTGATTGCCTCAGGGTTTGCTGTGAGGATCACAGGACTTGCCTTCCTCCCTGCCCTGCCTTAGCAGATCTGATCTCTCCAGGGACACAAGGAGCTCTTGGGCTCAAGCTAGAGGCTTGTGGTGCCTGGTGTGCCTGCGACCTCTCTCCTTTCCTCTTGCTTCCCTAGGTGCTGAGTTTCCCCTTCATCCTTTCTCTGTTGTGGTCTGCTGGGCCAGCAGGTCCTGACCACATCACTTCAGGGTCTCACTTTGGGGCAAAAGAGGAGCATTTGTGTCTCAGATAGCAGAGTACTGGCCTCCAGGCACTGCTGGGGCAGGGGGAGTGTGCAGCCAGTCGTGGTGACTGCAGGGCTGGGGAGGAGGGAGACACAGAAACCCAGTAGTGTTGCACCCTGCAGAGCCAACTCGGGCAGTCTGGGGCTTGCTGTGTTGCAGAAGGATTTTTATGTTCATTGTCACAGCATATGGAGTACGGTGAAAAGTATTTAGTGTGCTTAAAGGTGCTGCAGAAATCTTTTTTGCGCTTGGGCTTCCGTTTCTTTTCTGTTTGGCTTCAAGGTCTCAGTCATTGCAGCAGAGCTGGCTTGCTGATCTCAGCTGTTGTGAGCAGCTGTGGCTCTTCTGGCTGCTGTGAGCAAATGCAAACTGTTCCAAGAGTCATCACAGAGGGGAGAAAGAGTTGTGGTGGTGCTTCCTGATCTAGCCAGGAAGAAGCAGTGTTAGGATCGTTCCTGATGTCCTCATATGCCAGTGATTTAAACTGTTCCTGAAAATGTGGCTTGCCAAACTCTTCCCAGACAGTGATAAAATGCTCCCATCTTGCAGCAAAGCTTCAGCCCTAAAGAAAAGATGAATATTGTTGAGTTCTGCTTAGGCAGGTGGTTTGAGGAGCTGCTGTTTATCCTGTTCAGGGCTTCTTACTGTGCAGGAAGGTGGTGGATTTTTGGCAGCTCAGCCGACTCAGGTGTAGGTTCAGGCCTCTCTTACGGCTTTTTTGGTTGCTGGAAATGCCTCATCTGCCTTGTGTCATTCGGACAGGATTGTCCAGCTGCTGGAGGAGCCTGCCCTGCCTGCCAAAGTACTTATCAAAAGCTCAGTGATAAATATCCCCCTGATGTGCTGTGCTGTTGGGAAAAGGGTTGGCAGCAGGATGTCACTGCCCATGAGCCAAGGTCCAAGGTGCCAGCTGGAAAGCCGTGATCAAATGGAGCTGTGAAAGAGCAGACAGGAGACACAGTGTTCTGGTTCCTGTCAGCACTGGACCTTCTGTTTAAGGTTTATTTCATCCTGTGAAACAGAAAATCCACTCGGGGGGGTTGGGGATGGGGTCTTCAGGCTTCTTCAGCAACAGCTTTTTTCCATCAGTGGAGAATATCAGTGAGTGACACTTTCCTGGCCACCCTGTCACCTGCCTGCATTGGGCTGAGGTCCTTGGCAGTTGTACAAGTGCTCCCCACAGTTTCTTGTGTGCTGGAAGCCCCTAAAGCATCTGGAAAGCCTTTTTGGACAAGCCTGCTTTGCATTGACAGTGTGCAAGCTGATTTTCTCTTCCCTTTAAAAGCTTATTGCTTATAAACCTGGTCCAAACCTGCTGCAAGCAGGCAGAGATGATATTTCCCCACCGCCACCTTGGTTATGGTGGACAGATCTTTGTGTAAACTCCTGCTGGAAGCAAATTTGGGTTTTGGCAGAGTAAGTGTCCATGTGTGCTGCTGGATACAATAACTGCGGGTCTCTCTGTATTCCTTGTTCACTATGCGAGGCACTCGTGTGGAAATTTCTGTCACTGGTGTGCTGAGGGTTGTGCCAATCCCAGTAGTGTGGAACAAAACCAGAGTGGGAATGAACTCTGAAAATCCAATTGCGAAAAGACCCCAAATGGATCTGGGGATGAGTCCAGTCATCTTCTACCTACACAGAAGCTGTAGACAGACTGAGGAGGAAAAGAAGGAAGCTGTTGGAGGGTTGTGAGGGGTCCAGGGTACCCTTGGTCTGAGAAGCTGAACGTGGAGCTTTTCACTCCATGCTGTGGGAACCTGGGTACATAATGGTACAAAAGGGCTTTGTGAAACTAAAAATCAAAAGCTATGGAGATAATAGGGTGTTGACAACTATCTAGGCACTTAGAGAGCAAATTAGGCTGCAAATGGGAAGCTGTTCATTTGTTGAGTTGAGGAAATTAAAATTCCGTGCACATTATTCCAAAGGAGACTTTAAAAAAGCCTGACAGATCTTACTTGGAACTGTCTGCAGAGATGGAGCCAGCTCTGTCTGTGTGCATGGCTGAATGCTGTTCTCTCTGGGGCAGCAATGGCAGTGACAGAGTGGGTTTGGGATGTGTGCTCTGGAAACGTGGTGTCTGCAGCATGCCAGTGCTACTTGGAAGCAGTGTGAGGTTATCTGGCAGCACCAGGAGCTGGCCAGGGGTTGAGCAGCCTTCTTCCTCCCCCTGCTGAGCTGCAGTACAGCTGGGCTCCATACCCAGCTGGGCAGGAGGGGGATGGAGCACGCCACGGGCAACTTGGCCTCTCTGTCTCCTGACCTTTGGGAAGCTTTCCTGCACAATCTTCACTCCAAACCTGTGTGCTGGAGCTGTGGTGTGGCTTAGAGGCTCAGCTGGCAGAAAAAGTGTCATTTAGAAATTTTAGAAAAAGTTTGCATTTAGAAATTGTGGTCTTGACCTTCCACCCTGCTGAGAACGTTAAGGGTGTGTTTTTGCTGAAGTTCTATCCTATTCCTATTCAAAGAAGATCCAGGCAGAAGCTGCCAGCAAGCTTAAAAACTCTCTCCTCCTCAAGCATATTCCTGGCAGAAATAATCATCACAAACTAGGTCTTGAATCTGTTTCTCTTGGCTGAAGGAAGTTGTCAATCCAGAAATGAAGCAAGTAGACCTTATTTATCTTGCTGGCCCTTTGTCTTGGAAGGGGGTCATCAAACCCTTTGCTTCGTTATTTCCTAACTGTCATTAATTCTCACACACAGCCTTGGAAGCTGAAAATCAAACCAAATAGAGGAAAAATTAAAGGAAATCTCAGTGTCTTTTTTTTTTTCCAACATGCAATTAAAATGTGATATATCCTGCTAGTTGGTATTTCTAGATTGGGTCCTTGAGAAGCAGCATCTTTGGTTTTGTGGGATTTTTTAATTATGGAAAATCATTAATTCTTTCTTGTTTTTCCTCTCTAAATCTAGGAGGTACTGATCCTTTTCTCTTCCAAAACAAAAACAACCTCCATTTCTTTTTGATTATGAACTTCTTGGACCATCCTAGAAATGAGACTACAAAAAATTATGGGTTCTAGGTATGAGCTCCAGACTTTCTTTGAAGGACACTGAAGATGCATCCCCTACTCCACAGATGCTTCTCCATTATGTGAACTCACCTTCAGGTCCTACAGAACAGCCTCAAAACCAGACTTTGAAGGGCTTGCTCTTCATGTTGGGCTGTCAAATATGAAGCCAATGCACCTGACTTGCCTTTTGTGCCCTCTGCCCTTCTATTTTTATGCATTTGAGCCTTTCTGTAGAAGTACAAATGCAGATAGGGAGATACTGGAGGGCCAGCGAGGGCAGAAAAAACAAACTTCACCTGGAGAGTGACTGCCTGGGGTGGAAGCACCGGGCAGTGAGGTTGAGGGTACAGCTCAAGAATCAGAATTGTTCTAGAAACAAGAATCTGAATTGGTCTAAAATTATAAAACTGGTCAGGCTTTGAGAGCTGCTTATTCCAAAAGAGCTGAGAGAAAGGCAGACAAGGTCAAGGCACACCCAGTGCATTCCGGGAACGGCTGCTGTTCCACGGGGGGGAGCAGTGCTAGTGCCAGCTCCAGATGTGACTTTATTATGAGGATGCAGGTGCCTTTGTGGCCCAGATGCCAGTTTATCATTCCTGTGTGTTCCACATTTCCTGTTAATGATTATTTTTTTGTAAATTGAAGGTATATCACACACAAAGCTTCTGTACAGGCTTTTCCCAGTTCACCACGGGGGGTGGTAGCAGCAAGGATTGTAAAGCTGGGTTTGGGAGGACTGTGTTTCCCATCTGTGTAGCACATCTTCCATTTCAGTGGATAAAGGAGCAAGTCCACAGGTACATGAGGATGCTCCATTGTCCCCGACTCATACCAGGCAGATGCTGGGAGTGTCTCTCCTTCCCTGTGCTGAATCCAGGCCTCTCATAGGGAGGGCTGGGCTGAAAGCTGAGGCCTTCCTTTGCCAATCTAAGATCTCTTTGCTTATGCTGGGACTTTGCTATAGGGGGTGGCTGTTCCTGGAGGATGCCCCTGATGCTGGAAAGGCTGGTTCTGCAGAACTTGGTACTCAATGATGTGGTCTGGTTTGCCCTTAGTCTTGCTGCTGCTGGGATCCCTTTCATCCAGCGCTGCCTTCCCAGCTGGATTCCTCCTCTCTCAGCACAAGATCATCTCCTCCTCCCTAGTTCCCATTCCAGGCATCTTGTACTGTGAATCTGCCAAGTCAGCTCGGAGTGCCTGTTGTCACTTGGAATGTCCTTGATTGTAAAGAAGAGTGACAGGAAGTCAGAAAAATAATGGGAGGGTTGCAGAAAGGCTCTGCTGAGGACAGTTCCATAAATGCTGTCTGTGCCCAACCGGTACCGAGCGGCAGCTCCTGACTTGTGTGCCTGCAGGGCCGGGCACAGCCTACTTTCCTTGTGTCTGTCCTCACAAATACGCAGATTCAAGAAAAGCTCACTTGCTGGGAGATGCTGTGGATCTGAGAGGTGGCCAACAGTCTGGCCATGCTCTTGAGTCCTGCTCGCCCAGCTTGGGGTGAAGTGGAGACCCCTTGGGGCTGCTCCGTGTCTTCCCTGCCTTGAGTTGTGCCTGTGCTGCTGCCAGCACCATGTGCTGCACCTCAGGAGGTGACTGGGAAGCGAGTCATGGATGTGGGTGGTGTCCAGGGACAATGGATGTGAAGCTGAGGATGCTGTAGGTACCTCTTGCCTGAAGAAAGGGTTCTCTACCAGTGTGGCAGTGACAGTGGGAAAGACCTTCAGCACAGCCTGGATGGATCCTGGTCCTGAGAGCTCAGTCTGTGGAAATACGGTGGGGCTTTTTGGCATCACTCAGCTTCTTCCTTGTCAGCCAAGGGCTCACAGTGAGACAGGTTCTGGAGAAGAGGGGTGTGCTTGAACATTCCTTCCTGTCCTGCTGCCACCTCACCACTGATTGCAGCTGTTCTGTGTAAGGGGATAGAAAAAAGGGTGTGTTTCTGCCTCACGGAGTTTGTATCAGATTTGTGACAGGAGAAGGGTGTGTTTTGCTCCTCCAGACACAGCCACCAAGGCAGTTCCTCCTCCTGTGTAGAGGCTGCAGCTTTGGTAATTATTTGGGGGATACCAGAGCCAAAACAGGAATAAAACCTTCCCTAATGACCTGGCACTGCATTAGCACAGCCCCGCTGTCTCAATTTTTGCCTTATCAGCACACGAACGGTGCAGCTGGAGCGATGTTCTGTCCCTTTGGTTCTTGGTTCCTGCATGTGGGGGGTCTTTCAGGGGTGTCCTGCCCCTTTCACATTGCCTGCTATAAAACTTCCTGATTGCTTCTGATTGTCTTCCACCAGGGAATTCTTTTGGTGTACGACATCACTAATCGCTGGTCCTTTGATGGGATAGACCGATGGATAAAGGAAATAGATGAGGTACGTGAATGGAAGAACACATGCACTGATCTAGAGCAGAAATATGGGGAGGTATCACCCGAGGTGTTACCTGATATGGGGACAGGAACGGCTTTGCCATGGAGGGGACATGATGGCAGTGCAGTAATAAGTGAAGCAAAGCAACAAGTGTCTGCTCTCCACCTCTGAGTAGTAGGAAAGGGCTCAGGAATGGTCAAGAAGGACAGGAAAGTTCCCTCAGAAATTAATGGACTAGGAGGTGACAAATTAGTCGTCCCCACGACATGGAGGTACTGTTGGGCAGTGTCTTGGCCACAGAGCAGCTTCTGCGTCTTTTCCCTTCACTGCTGTTGCAGCTAAGCAGAACGCTGGGTGTAGCCATGATTTCTCCACTTCCTTCCTTGTTCCAGCACGCCCCAGGTGTCCCTCGGATCCTGGTGGGAAACAGGCTGCACCTGGCCTTCAAGCGGCAGGTGCCGACGGAGCAGGCGCGCACCTACGCCGAGAAGAACTGCATGACCTTCTTCGAGGTGAGCCCCCTGTGCAACTTCAACGTCATCGAGTCCTTCACGGAGCTGTCCCGCATCGTCCTCATGCGGCACGGCATGGAGAAGATCTGGAGACCCAACCGAGGTCAGTGGGCAGGAGGGTGCTCTGTGTAGGATATTTTGGGCTCACATGGAGCTGTGGGGCTGTGGCTGCCTGGTGGGAGGTGTGGAACTGTGGGAGCTGCAGCCACCTGACGTGGAGAAATGCCTCGGGCCAGACAAGCTGAAGCTGAGCCACAGGCTGCCTGTGCTGGTGCGGGGATGGGCAGCTCCAGAGGGCAGTTCAGCATGTCTGGGATCTGAAGTGCTCTGGGGCATCCTCTGCCTTTCCACTTACTCTGGATGAGGCTGAGGGCAATTAAGCTCCCAGCTTGAAAGTACTTCAATCAAACAGCTGTGTGGGATAAATCCAAGTGTAAGCACCTTGCTCCTCGCCCTTGCCTGAGCCTGTCTTCCCTGTTCTGGAGGGAAGCAGAGTGAGCTCAAGAAGCTGAAAGGGACTAAATCTCATGCCTGCTGTCAGCATGCAGAAGTGGGCTGGGTTATTATATATATCCAGGCATGTGTGCCATGGGGAGGCAAACCACGAGCAGATTCCGTGTTATGTCTCAGCCTGTTGAGTTTGAAGCAAAATAATCTCAGTTCCCACATTATTCCTGGCTGGAGGTAGCAGTGTGTCCCACTGCAGTCTGAGCAGCAGATCTGTGTTCCTGGGGTGACCTGATCTCAGATGGATCTTCAGCTTCTGCTCACCAGGGTGGGAAAATCCTCTTTGCCAGCTCCAGCCATCAAATTTTCTGCCTGGGCTGCTGTGCCCTGGTCTGCAGGTCACGGAGGGATGGTGGGCAGGGACTGGGCTGAATTCACAGATCTTTCCTGAATCTCTTCCAGAGGATTTGTAACTGCCAGCTGCCTGCTTGGGAATAGAAAGGGCAAAAAAAAACCAGCCTCAAGTTGTGCCAGATGAGGTTTAGATTAGATATGAGGGGAAATTTCCTCACAAAAAGGGTGGCCAGGCACTAAAACAGGCTGGCCAGGGCAGTGATGGAGTCACCATCCCTGGAAGTATTCAGGAAAGATGCAGGTGTGGCATCTGGGGACATGGTTTAGTAGAGGCATTGGCAATGCTGTGGGAATGGTTGGACTCGATGGTCTTAGAAGGCCTTTCCAACCTAAATGACTGTGATTCTATGAATGGGGATCTGCCGGCTCGGGAACGGCAGCGCGGCTTTGGCAGCAGGCAGGCAGGAGGATAACGAGTGCCCTCGTGTGGCCGCTGGCTGGGAATGCCCCGCAAGGAGAGGAGAGGGACTTGCCAAGGCAGGCTCAGCTGGGAGGATGCTGGGAAGGGCAGAGTGGTGTTCTGGCTTGGTGGGGTCTCTGTGGTTGGGAGGTTCTGTAGACAGCTCCCCCCTGAGCAGGTCCCAGGTCCTGTTGCAGGACTTGCTGACCCTGTTGCCTCTTTCCCAGGCACGTCCTGGTTGCCAGAGGATGGGTTGAGAAGCCAAGTGTCTGTCAGGAATGTGAGCCAGGCCCTGTCAGCCCCGGGTGCTGAGGAGAGCAGGGCTGACAGTGCCTAACCCTGTGTTCACACCAAAGCTGGTGTCTGGCAAAGCACAAATCTCCAACAGCAGAGCTCGTCTTGATTTCCCAAGCTTTTGTCCTAAATATCCTGCTCCCTACTCCCAGCTCGTGTGCAGTCATTATTGAAATATCTCTCTGAGGAGCTGGAGCTGTGCAGCATAGGGAATATTTGTGGGGGAAGGGCAGCCCAGGAGGCCTCCTGGCCCTTGACTGTGTGGTCCTTTCTCCCACCAGTGTTCAGCTTACAGGACCTGTGCTGCCGAGCCATCGTGTCCTGCACCCCGGTGCACCTCATCGACAAGCTCCCCTTGCCCGTCACCATCAAGAGCCACCTGAAATCCTTCTCCATGGCCAACGGGATGAACGCGGTGATGATGCACGGCCGCTCCTACTCCCTGGCCAGCAGCGGGGGTGGGAGCAGCAGCAAAGGGAACAGCTTGAAGAGATCCAAATCCATCCGGCCGCCCCAGAGCCCCCCACAGAACTGCTCACGCAACAACTGCAAGATCTCTTAGCAGGATGGGCACCCTGAGCTTTTGTCGGATCCACGCCCACCCACCGATGTACAGCTGTTTGCACACCGACCCCTTTCCCACTGGATCCTTTTGGATGGGCCACGGTTGCTTTTCCAATGGCACGCACAAGCGTTAGGAATGTGCTCACGTTTTGGCTTGGCATAGGAAGAAGCATGGTGCCGGCTGGATCCCGCAGCGCTGGCGGGGAGAGGATCTGCCAAGTGACCCTCCAAGAATGCTTTGGGCTTTGCCTCTTGGCCTGGGGTGGAAAATTCAGCAGCTGCCGGGTTGGGGAGGGGGGAAGGGGAAAAAAAGCTCATCCAGTCTCAATGGAGCAATGGATTTAATGGAAGATTGAGAGGCTTAAGGGAGTAGGCAAGGAGAGTCTGTGCTGCAACTTTAACTCTTGGCCTCCTGAACAGATTGCTGGTGCAATAGTGATCTTTGGATGTAGACAAAAAGAAACAGGGATGGAACTAATGACAGTTTTCACCAGGATGTTAACCTGCTGTTGCCAAAAAAACCAGAAAACAAGGCAAGAGTTGGCCAATTGGAAAGGGGAAGGCAGCGCTCCGTTCGCTGCCTTTGCTTATTTATGTAAATATTATACATATATATAAATATCACTTGTTTTTTAAGGGTTTTTTTAAGAAGCAGTCAGGGAAAATTTTATGCAGCCATGTAAATACAAGCACTGGATTGACTTTCCCAGTGTCAGCAAAGGGGACAAGTGGAGGATTTTCCAATGAAAACACATAAATGCTTTAAGAGACTTTCCCTCACCTCTGGGCTCGTGCTGGCGTTTTTAAATACTACACGTGCAGAAGGAAAGGACGATTGGTGTGGAACATGCCCCAAGCTGCTCTATTCCTGTCATTCCCTAGAACTTGTGAATGCCGAAGGCAGGGTGGGACAGCAGTGCGTGGAGGAGCAAAGCGGTGAGGTTGGGGTCCTGGGGGTTGGAGTGTTTTGGCAGGCAGGAGGAAGAGGCAGCTCTGGGCTCAGACTGATGCCTTGCTCACTTTGTGCTTTCTGGTCTGGGATTTGGGAGCAGGGGGTGGAAGCATTGTGCCTAAAGCAGAAGAAAAATGCTGAATTTTGTCCCTTATTGCTGCAAAGCCTCAGCCATTGCTTCTAGTGCCCTCCATCCACAACAGCACCCCATGTGACAGCCCCTGGATCCTGGCTGCTTCCAGCTTTGCTTTCCCAAAGATGCTGCCTGAGCTCACACTGCTGTGGCTCCTCCTGGATGAAAGTGGGAAAGGGCAGAAGCAACTTTTCCCACTGGAGTGTGAAGGAGCGGGGACTGGGAAGGTGTGAGGTTGGAGTGGGGAAACAGTAATCTCCAGGTCCCTTAGTGGCAAAATCACTTGGCTCTTGGGGCAATCCCAGGAGATGGGGAGAGCAAACTGCTTTGCTCCATGGGATGGCTCCTGGATCTTGGAGGGGCAAGAGCTTGGGATGGATCTTCTGTCAGACAAGTGCGCCTGCTTCCCTGGCTTTGTTCCACAGCTGACCTGTGCTGGAAATTCACCTGGAAACTGGGAAATAGCAGCCAGCCCTTATCCCAAAAGCTAAGGGAGCCTGGCAGCGGGGCTGGGCTACAGTGGCAGGTTCTCATAGGTGGCCAGGCTGTGTAGATTGTGAGTAGTGTGGTAGGAAGTGGAGTGTACAGTGCTGCCATCTCCTCCTGGGTTCAGCAGCTCCTCAAGGCCTGAGCTTGCTCTGCTCCCCCTTGCCAGGCAGCCTGGGGCACTGCATGGGCAGAATGAAGCCGCTGCAGCTCCCGCACGGCCGACGGACCCGCTGTGTCCGGGGAGCAGGGACACGTCCCCCTGCGGGGACATCACTTCCCTCGCTCCCAAGCTGACCTGGGAGGTGCTGGAGCCTTCCCCCTCCCCTCTCTGCAGAGCACAGCACGAGCAGGTCTCTTGGCTTGGCTCTTGGCTCGGCTCTCTCACGCTTTATCGCCCAGCTCAAGTGAGCGAGGAGAGAATTAAACCCCAGGCAGGTGGAGGGGGAGAGGAATCCTTTGTAGTGGTGCTTTGGCTCAAGAGCAAAGCCGCGGCCGGGCCGGCCCGGTGGCACAAAGGCCGGGGGATTTGGAGAACCTGTCTGGGCTGGCTGGCACCTGTTTCTCATCACTTAACACGCAGCAGAAGACAATCGCTGGCTCAGCGGCACAGGGATATACGGCCAACAGGTGACCGGCACCGCTCCTCCCGGGAATCACCCCCGGGCACCACGGGGCCCCGGCGCCCGTGTGTGGGGCGAAGAGGGATAAAGGGATCCTTCCTGAAATCACCAAGCTGCTGCATGTCTCAAAACTCACTGTACCTCTGCTTTGGTTCGGCTGTGCCACATGTGCCACCTCCCCATGCCATTTCCCTGCGATTGGTTTAGGTTTTGTCACCCTGTAAAGGTCTCACGGATCCTGTCTGGAGTGGGGATGGAAGATTTCCCTGGAGTGATTGCCCAGCAACAAACTTTTTTTATTTTTTAATTTAAAAGGAAAAGATTCTTGCATCTGATGTCAACACTAGTCTGTAGCTGCTCTCCAACACTTGTACCATTCCTGAGTTGGGTTTTTTTGGACTGTCCTTTTATTTTTTTATTCCTTTGTACAGTCAGTGTTGTTCAACTGATTCTACATGGTTTTGTTTTGTATAAATTAAAGTCTTTTTGTTTGTTTTGAACTACCAATTGAAAAGAGGAGAAGTTGTATCCATTTTTGTGTGGACTGGGAAGAGGTTGAAGGGAAGAGGGTGGTGGTTTTGCCTGTGCCTGGGGATTTGAGGCTGTTTGTGTTATAGGTGCGTATTCCCATTTCCAGGTCATCCACAAAATAACCCAAATTACATTTTCTGGGGAGCCATCATTACTGGCTGTGGTGGCTTTTGTGCTTTTCTGTAGATGCAGAAGATAAATCTGTTCTTGATTCTCACAGAACTGCTGATTTGGGGTAGTGGAGCCCTGAGAAAACACAAACTCAGCGCCAACAGGGTTGGTCCCGTAGGTGGCTGGAGGAAGCCAGGCTCTCCAGCAGCTTGCCAGGAACTGTGGCCAGTCCCTGCTCTACGGGGACAGGACAAGTACAGTCAAAGCCTTAAATCCCTTCTCTGTGTCTGGGTGTTCTGGGGGAGCAGTGAGTGCTGTGGCAGCAGTCACCCATCCTGCCCAGACTGGAGCAACCTGGAAGCTGTCCTGGGACAAACGGGACTGAAACAGAGGATGCCGCAGAGAGCTCCGAGCACCAGCGTCACACCAGGGTGGCCTTTGGAGGTACCAGGAGCCCCAGAGAAGGGGGATTTGATCCTGGGGTGGAGGGAAACTTCTTGTCTGATCCCCTTCTCCCAGCCCACCTCCCCTTGACCTCCCTTTTCCCCTGCCTTCTCACTTCCCTAGGATCAGATTTTCCACTTCGTACCAGACTGGCCACGCTTGTTTTAACAGCTTAAGTAGTAATTGCTGGGGCTGGGAGGGGGCAGGGGGAAATGAGATCGTGTCTGCAGCCTGGAAAACCCTGGAGCTAAGGTGAAAGCCTGGTCAGGGAAGAGTCACGCAGCCTTTTTTTTTTCCTTCAGGGGGTTCTGGAAGTGTCTGTTCCCTCTCACAGGGCCGAAACAAAGGCTGTGTGTGGTTTCAGGTGGGGTCGGGACAGCAGGAGCCCATTACGGCGGAGCAGCGGGGGCTGCGGGGCCGCAGCTGTCTGCTTGGGAAGAGCAGGGCAGGAAAACACTGCACAGCCTGAACGGGGTGGGAAGGCTGGGAGAGCTTCGAGGCTCTCTGCTCCTTGGAGGAGGAGGAGGGAGCAGGTTGCTCTGGGATGAATCAGGTCTTTCCTCATTGAGTGTGTTTCTCTGCACCCGCCTTTCTGATGTGAGGTTTCTTGGATTGGTTCCGCTGTCCCACACAGGCTGGGAAGAGGTGGTGACCTTCATGCAACTGCAAGATGCTTGAAAATGAGGGTGCAGCTCCCCACAGGGGCATTGGAGGGACAGGAGTCTGCCGGGTGCAGTGGGTTATGGGAGCAGGGACATGTGGCACAGCACCCTTCGCTCCAGGACACGGTGCTGAGCCGCTTCCTTGTCTTGGAGGGAGAAGATGAACCATATACCCCTCATCTATGTCTGGGAGACTTTGAAAGTGACCCCAGAAATCCCTGTTCTGGGATGCAGTTGGTCCCTGGACACATGGAGGTGAACGGTTTGGAGCTGTTGAGATGGTGAAATTATCATGGACTTGGTCAGGGTGGGAAGAGTCACTTTGTTGTTCACCTTCAGCTGAAGAAGCAGCAGAAGAGGCTGGCTGGGAGTCCCCAGGTGGGGTGAAGGTCTCAGGCTGGGTGGGGGTCCCAAGGTGTGGGTGAGGATTTCCAGTCGTCAGGAGCTACATTTCCAACTACGCAGCAGCTGCCATTCCTCCATCCAGCCTTGCACCAGTGAGGTGAAGGTTCCCGGCTTGTCCCGGCCTCGCAGCTTCTGATCATGGGAACACAGGCATGAGGCACCTCGGGCGCTGGTGTGAAACATGTGCCACCCTCTGGGGCTGCTCCTCTGGCTCTGGAAAGGGGCAATGGGGCAAGAACAAACCCAGACCCCGGCACTGGCATGGTGCTGTGACCACACAGAGCCCAGCATCAGTATGGGTAGAAGTTGGGCTCCAGGTCTTGTTGCCCCTTCCCTCCTGCACCAGCACCCTTGGAAGGATCCTGGGACACTCCAAAGTGGCTCTCTGCCCCTGGGCTGCGTCCCTGGGGACCAAGGTGTCCTGCATTTGCCACATTGCTTCCCAGCTGGAGCAGGGTGGGTTTGTGGTTCAGGGACCTCCTGATTGCCTGGGACTAGCTGGGTGCGTCTGGGGATTTCAGGCTGCCCGGGCACAGGCCCCGGCAGCTCCTGGCTGGGCTATTCTGATGCAATTCCTGTTTGCAAAACATCAGCCTCCCCACTAGTGTCCCAGGGCAGCACAACCTTCCCTCAGCATCCGCAGCTGGATGGCCCCTTGGGTGGCTGCTTGGCTGTGGGACGGGATTCAGGACACAGCCCGCAGACATGCTCCAGCCCTCCATGCATGGCCATGGCCAGCTGGTGACAGACCTGACTGCTTTGGGGTTTTGGGCCCTGGGGAGCCCCAGAATGGCCACGGGAAGCCCAGAGCCAGCAGCAGTGCAGCCGTTTCCTGGTCCGGGCGGGGAAGTGGCAGCGGTGGCAGGGGTGGCTGGTCACAGCACTGTGTCAGTGGCACTAGCCCAAGGTTACTGTGCTGGAGCATTGTGGCTGCACCCTGCTCACACCAGCATGGGGGTATCGAGGGTCCCCTAAATCACCTGGTCTGGGGCAAAAAGGCTTCCCCAAGGAGCCAAGGACTAGGGGAGCACCAAACCAATAATGCGAAAGCAGCTTTGGGGTGGGGGTGCGTTGAAGTCCCCTCCCCAAAAAAATATAAAGAAAGGGCACCCGATGATTTTTTTTTTTTGGCCCCTCCATCACCTGTCCCCCGAGAGGTGCTGAGTTGCTCTCCTGGGGCAAAACCCCCTCGGGTTTGCTGTTTCACAGGGACTGCAGACCCCCCTCGGGGCTGAGGCTCTCACCAGAGCGGGAAGAGTTAATGCCAAAATGCCATGAAATGTTCCTGCTGCAGGTCAGTCTCCATCGGGGATTAGGGGGATCTGGCCGGGGAGCCGGGGCCGGCTCCTGCCAGCTCGGGGCTGGTGCGGGACGTGCTGGTTAAGCCCAAGCGCAGTGTGCCGGGGTCTGGTGTGGCTCAGGAGACATCCTGGCTGTAAATCATCGGGGAGAGAGGGCTGGATACCCCGGGGGGCTGGGGAAGCCACTCCAGGGGGCTGGGTGGGCACCCAGCCCGCCAGGCGAGACACGGTCCCGTTCCAGAAGCACGGACCTCGTGGGATGCGGGCTGGAAAGCGGGGAAGGACCCGTGCCGGTGTCCCGCTCCCGGGCACCTTCGGCTGTGGTGCGCCCAGAGATGCGGGGCGGGCTGAGGGGCTCCCGGGCCAGCCCGGTCCCGGCCGCCCGCAGCGCGGGCTCCGCGTGCCTCCCGCCGGCCGCCCCGTCCGAGCGGACCGCAGGCTCCGGCTGTTTTCTCATCCTGCAGGAATTCGGCTCCGTGGGCCGGGCGGGTTTTTGTGTGTCGTCGTTCCCCCCTCCTCCCTTCACTCTCCCTCTTTGGAGACTTTCTGCATTCTGCCTTTGATCTCCCCCCGTGTTTGCCCAGGGATCGCCGGGCTCGCCGGGGTTAGAGGCTGAGGTCAGCGCCTTTCCCATTCCAAACACCCAGAAACATCAGTGGGAAGGGAGGGGATTCAGATTACAACCTTCCCGTCCTCCCCTTCCACCCCACTCGCCCCGGTGGCCGTGCCGGGGATGGACTGAGCCCCGAGGGACACTCGCCAGTGCCGCCGTGTCCCCGGCGCCCCGAGAGCCGAGCGGCGGCGATGGATGGAGGCGGCGGGCGGCATCGCCGGTGGTCCGGCGGGCGCCGGGTGTGCTGAAGGACAGAGGTTTGGTCCTCTCCTCCGCCTCTTTGTCCCCCCGCCCGCCCGCCTTCTCCCTCATCCTCTCCGTCCTGAATGTGATTTATCCCGAGCCCTCGCCAGCGAGCCAGGCCGGCGGCGCGGGGTGGCCCGATGGCTCCTCGAGGGAGAGGCGAGCGCGGGGCCCGGGACCAGCCTCGGGCTGGGCGGCAGCGGGTCCCCGTGGGCGTCGCGTTGCTCCTGCCCGTGCTGGCGGCGGCGGCCGGGCTGAGCCTGCAGCCGGGCAGGATGCGGCACCTGGGCGTCTGCCCCAACCAGCTGAACCCCAACCTGTGGGTGGACGCGCAAAGCACCTGCGAGCGGGAGTGCCAGGCCGACCAGGTGAGCGGGGGGGCTGCGGCGGCGGCGGGCGGTAACAGGGTTTGGGGGCCATCCCCAGGTCCCCGGAGGATACTCTTCAGGGTGCGGGTCCTGTGCCGGGTGGCACAGCCGGTTCGGTTGTTTCAATACAACGGGCTCAGCCCTGCTGCAACTTTTCCCCCTAAGCCCCTGCTGTCGGCTGGGCTCCCCAGTCCCCCCGAGACAGAGAAACTGCTTGTTGCCCCCTCATGCCACCCCCTCAAACCGTGTCCCATGGACAGAACACCCTCCTCGTGCACCCATAGGATGCTCCCACCCCGTCAAAGGGCTGGCTGGGATGAAGGGAATGGGTGTGCTGGGACACGGACCCCATCAGGCTGAGGACAGAACCCTCTCCCAGCTTTTCCCTGAGGGCCGGAGCCCACCCAGGGATGGGGGCTGTCCATCCCAGAGATCCCCGGCTCTGAGCCCCACCAGGGTGAGGAGGGGCACCCCCACCCCAGTTAGGGCTGTCTGAACCCAGCGGGGAGTCTCCTTCACAATTCGTCTGTATAACGAGTTCTGCCTCCCCTCCGCCAGCAAAAGCTGAGGGGCAAGTTGCTCTCTGCTGTGGGGGAGAAGGGAGCGCCATCACTGCGGTGCCCCCCTAAACATCCTGGGGGTTCTGAGGCTGGGCTGGGGCTGCTGCAGCTGTGCCCGGCAGGTCTGGCTCTTTCCCGGAGCCCAGCGATGCTGAAGGTGCACAGGGCTGCGCGGGGGACACCTGCCCACCCGAAAGTCCCACAGGAGTGGGAACAGCACCCACAGCCCCAGCACAGCGGTGACCTCCCCATCCCAGCCCTTCCCCCCCGCCCCCAATCTCTTCTCCCTCCCCGACCAGGACTGTGAAGACTTTGAGAAATGCTGCACCAACGTGTGTGGGCTGCGGAGCTGCGTGGCCGCGCGCTTTGCCGACGGCAGCGTTCCGGCGCTGGCGCTGGCGCCCACCGCCTCCTGCGAGAGCTTCGTGTGTGCGCAGCAGGGCTCCGACTGCGACATCTGGGACGGGCAGCCCGTCTGCAAGTGCAAGGACCGCTGCGAGAAGGAGCCCAACTTCACCTGCGCCTCCGACGGCCTCACCTACTACAACAAGTGCTACATGGACGCCGAGGCGTGTCTGCGCGGCACCCGCCTCACCACCGTGCCCTGCAAGCACATCTTCACCTGGCCCGACACCAGCCCCGTGCCGCAGGAGACCACGGCGCGCCCCACGCCCGGCGCCGGCCCCGAGGTGCCGGTGCCCCCCGCGCTCTACACCAACCCCTTCCACCAGTCCGTGCGCGCCGGCGGCACCGTCAGCTTTCGCTGCGACGTGAGCGGCCGCCCGCAGCCCGACATCACCTGGGAGAAGCAGAGCGAGCGGGAGGAGAACTTCATCATGCGGCCGGACCAGATGTACGGCAACGTGGTGGTCACCAACATCGGTCAGCTGGTCATCTACAACGCCCGCCACGAGGACGCCGGCATCTACACCTGCACGGCCCGGAACGCCGCCGGGCTGCTCCGCGCCGACTTCCCGCTGTCGGTGGTCAGGCGGGAGCCGGGGGGGACCCCGCGGACCGGCAGCCCCCAGCCCTTCCCCAGCGCCGAGTGCCTGAAGGAGCCGGACCGGCGGCGCTGCGAGGCCACGGAGGTGCGCTGGCATTTTGATGCCAAGCAGGGCTCCTGCCTCACCTTCCGCTACGGCGGCTGCGGGGCCAACAGGAACCACTTTGAGACGTACGAGGAGTGCCGAGCCGCCTGCCTGGGCAGCGCCCGCCCCACCTGCCTCCTGCCCATGGTGCAGGGGCCCTGCCAGAACTGGGAGCCGCGCTGGGCATACAACCACCTGCTGAAGCAGTGCCACTCCTTCATCTACGGTGGCTGCGAGGGCAACACCAACAACTTTGAGAGCAAGGAGAGCTGCGAGGACGTGTGCCCCTTCCCCAAGAGCCTGCAGTGCAAGGCCTGCCGCCTCAAGAGCAAGATGGTGCTGAGCCTCTGCCGCAGCGACTTTGCCATCGTGGGGCGGCTCATGGAGATCGTGGAGGACCAGGACTCCGGCATAGCCCGCTTCGCCCTCGAGGATGTCCTCAAGGATGAGAAAATGGGCCTCAAGTTCTTCAACATCAAGTACCTGGAGGTGACCTTGACCGACATGGACTGGAGCTGCCCCTGCCCCAACATGACGGCGGAGGACGGGCCCCTGATCATCATGGGCGAGGTGCACGACGGAATGGCCACGCTGGACCCCAGCAGCTACGTCCGGGCGGCCAACGACAAACGGGTGAAGAAGATCTACGAGCTGATGGAGAAGAAAACCTGCGACCTCCTGAACCGCTTCCAGGACTAGGGGAGAGCCAGGCTGTGCCAGCGGGGGGAGCTGCAGACACACCACGGAAGGGCAGCCTGAGGGAGCCCCTGCACCAGTGCCTATATCTAGAGGTTACCACTGTCACCTAGTTCCCCCCCAACCCCACACTGAGCCCCAGACCAGCTCCTACCTCCCCTGTAATTTATCTGCCGCATGTTTCTCCCACCGTGTGACCCCGCCCGGCCTGTCCAGCAGCAACAGAGAACTGGGTTGGGTTGCAGAGGGGTGGGAGATCTGCCAGGGCCACGCCACTCATAAAATCTTCCCACCTCACCAAAGCCTCTGGGCCCAGGGACCTGATCCTTTCACTGGTGCTGGAGGTGGAACTGGGGACACCCCTGCCCCTCCCCAGTGTTCGTGCTGAAAACATCAGGGAGCTGCTGGGGTGTGGAGGGCAAAGCCAAAGAGTTTATTAGGGGGGCAGCAGCACAATCCTGGGGAGGAGGGGAAGGGAGACAGGGCCCTTGCCAACAGCACAGCATCCTCCGAGGAAATGGAGCAAGGAGTCTCCCCAGTGCCCGGGGATGTCGTGTCCCCTCCCCCACACCTGTGCGGCCCCCCACCCCCCCATTTGTGCCCCCCGTGGCAGCTGTGGTGGCTCCTGTGGTCCAGGCTGGGACACCCCACTGCAAAGGGAGCCCCAAAGGCACCGGGGGTGATGGATCCCCCCCAGACAATCAGCCCCAGCTGGGCTGAGTGGGGCACTGTCCCATCACTGCTGTCCCCAGCCCCGCTGGCAGCCATGATGGGACAGTGACACCTCTTGAGGAGGCGTCATTGGGTACAATGGTGCCGGGAAGTGCTGCAAGGACCGTCAGGGCAGGTCACAGCTTGCGGAAGATCAGGCTCTTGTTGTTGGCCGGCATGTCCACCTGGAAGCACAGAGTCGGGGTCAGGGGCGCACACAGGCACGGGGAACCCCCCAGGCTCCCGCACCTACCATCCTCTCCAGGCACAGCCCGTTGGCCTCGGCCAGCTCCTGCAGCAGCGCCGTGTCCCGCAGCCCCCAGGCGGGATTGCTGCGGGCAGGGAGGCGCGGGTCACACACAGCGACACCCCGCTCCAGAGCATCCCCATCTCCTGGGGCGGCCCCGGCTGGGGGGCTGCCCTCGGGCGGTGCTTATCTTGAGGGACCACGCTGGGAGGGAGCTTCCTGCAGCTGCAGGAGCAGGACAGGGAGGACAGGATGGGCCCCCAGCAGCCTGGGCCCCCCCGGCCCCCTCCTACCTCTGCCTCAGGCTGCGGTCAAAGTCCACGTTGCTCTGGGGGCTGATGTGGCCGTCCACGGCATAGGGCTGGCGGGACACAGCGGGAGCTGCAGGCATGAGCCACCCTGTGCCCCTCCAGCCCCCCTTCCATGGGCTGCTGTCCCCATCACACACAGAAGCCAAGCGGGAAGAGACATGGCCCCCAAGGGGAACCATGAGTCCCATCACCCCCTGTGGGTCCTGTCACCCTCTGCAGGCCCCCCCAGACCCTGCCTCAGATAAGGTGAAGGAGGACAGGATCTCTCTCATCCAAAACCGCTCCTTTCAGGGCTCAGGATCTACCCCAAAAGGCAGAGACCCCAAAACCCAAGCCCCTGCCTTTCCCAGTTCCCTCCCTAAGCCACGCCCGGAGCTGCCCTCCCACCTGCCCCCCCCAGCCTCTGCTCTGACACCCTGCACCCCCCAGGATGCTCCCGCACCAGCACAGGTGACCCACCCCGTAGGTGAAGAGCACACCTCCGGGCTTCAGCAGCACCCCGGCACCCTTGAACAGGCCCTGGGGAACGAGAGAGGTGGGGACCAGGTCAGGGGGCTGGGGACACCCCCCGGGAGCCCCCTCCTCAGCCCTGGCAGGGGACAGGGGCTGGCAAGGGCCGCTCACCTCGGTGCACCGCAGCTCTGCGATGTGCATCATGTTGATGCTGACGAGGAGGTCAAGGGTGGCGGGCTGGGTATCCCCCCAGGTCTCCCAACCTTGTGACACGTCCAGCAGGATGGGGGGCAGCAGGTTGGGCACCCCTGTGGCCTCCACGTAGGCAGCGATGCTGTGGGCACCAAACCCCACCTCAAACCCAGCCAGGTGCCCCCCAGCACCCGCTGCAGGCAGGGACAAGCTCCTGGCTGGACTCTCACACGTGGAATAACAAAAGTGTGGGTGCAGCACAGCCTGGGGCTCATTGTCCAGCCCTTTGCTTCCAGCTGGCACATGGGGAACTGGAAGCACCTGGACAACCAGCAGCACGCGGATGGAGAGGCCCCAGGGCCTAAACTCCACAATTTCGGAGCATCCCTGCCCTTGTGGGGCACCCCACTGCACCAGCACCACCTGATTTTGGTGTAATTTACACCCTTTTTGGCACATTCACCACTCCGGTCTCAGCTCCTGTAGCCTCCCAACCTGGGGATTATTTTTATCCAGTGTGGTGGGTGCTGCTGGGTGGGCAGCACAAAACTCCCCCCGGACAGGCACTGATTCTGGCACCTCCCCACCGGGCTTATTTTTTTTCTGTGGTGGAAAGCTGGATTTTGGTACTTTTCTGGGAAAAATAAAGTCCTGAGCTGGGGAGCATGGGCTGCTTGGGAGTTGGATATTGGGGATTTACTGAAAAAAATATAGTGAGTATTGACTTGGGGAGCCTGGGCTGGGCAAGAATTGAATATTGTGGTTTGCCTGGAAAAAATAAAGCATCAAGCCAGAGAGCCTGGGCTGTCCAAGGGGGTCTTTCCTGGGAAAAAAAATACACATTGAGCTCCTCTGAAAGCAAGATATTGGGGTTTTCATGGAAAAAATACAGCACTGAGCAGGAGAGCCTGGGCTGCCAGAGAGTTGGATACTGGATTTTTCCTGAAAAAAGAAAAATAGTGTGAAGCTCGGGCCCACTGTTTAGTGGGTCTTTTCTGGGAAAAAATATGCATCCAGCTCATCCAAGAGTTGGATATTGGGGTTTTCCTGGAGGAAACAGCACTGAGCAGGAGAGCCTGGGCTGCAGGAGAGTTGGACACTGGGGTTTTCCCCAAATCCCCAAAACCAAATAAAATAAATAAATAAATAAATAAAATGGGGAGCGCGGAACCGGGATCGCGGGTCCATGCGGCAGCGGGAGGGGGCTGCAGGCGGTGCCCCCGGGGTCCCACATCCCCCGAGACCCCGGCCCCGCTCACCTGCGCAGTGCCTGGGGGTCGATGTCCGAGGGCTGCCAGCGCGTCCGCGGCAGCGCCCGCGCGAAGTGGGCGGCGTGGAGCCCCGCGCCCGCGCCCACCTCCAGCACCCGCAGCGCTCCGAGCCCCGCGCCGCCCCCCGCGTACTCCCGCAGCACCGCCAGGATCGGGCCCTTGTTGCGCTCGGCGGCCGCCGGGACCTGCATGGCCGGGGCGGGCGGGAGAACTACAGCTCCCGGCACCCCGCGGCACCGCCCCGCGCCCGCGGGTGGAGCTTCCCGCGCCGGGGAGGGCAAAAAGCAGCAGGAAGGAAAAAAGAGAAGTGCGCCGCCCGGGAATCGAACCCGGGTCGCAAGAATGGGAATCTTGCATGATACCACTACACCAGCGGCGCGGCTGGGAGCGTCGCNCAGAGAGTTGGATACTGGATTTTTCCTGAAAAAAGAAAAATAGTGTGAAGCTCGGGCCCACTGTTTAGTGGGTCTTTTCTGGGAAAAAATATGCATCCAGCTCATCCAAGAGTTGGATATTGGGGTTTTCCTGGAGGAAACAGCACTGAGCAGGAGAGCCTGGGCTGCAGGAGAGTTGGACACTGGGGTTTTCCCCAAATCCCCAAAACCAAATAAAATAAATAAATAAATAAATAAAATGGGGAGCGCGGAACCGGGATCGCGGGTCCATGCGGCAGCGGGAGGGGGCTGCAGGCGGTGCCCCCGGGGTCCCACATCCCCCGAGACCCCGGCCCCGCTCACCTGCGCAGTGCCTGGGGGTCGATGTCCGAGGGCTGCCAGCGCGTCCGCGGCAGCGCCCGCGCGAAGTGGGCGGCGTGGAGCCCCGCGCCCGCGCCCACCTCCAGCACCCGCAGCGCTCCGAGCCCCGCGCCGCCCCCCGCGTACTCCCGCAGCACCGCCAGGATCGGGCCCTTGTTGCGCTCGGCGGCCGCCGGGACCTGCATGGCCGGGGCGGGCGGGAGAACTACAGCTCCCCGCACCCCGCGGCACCGCCCCGCGCCCGCGGGTGGAGCTTCCCGCGCCGGGGAGGGCAAAAAGCAGCAGGAAGGAAAAAAGAGAAGTGCGCCGCCCGGGAATCGAACCCGGGTCGCAAGAATGGGAATCTTGCATGATACCACTACACCAGCGGCGCGGCTGGGAGCGTCGCCGCCCCGCCGCCCCTCGAGCTCCAGTACCGCGGGGACCCCGGCCCGGGAGCTGCCGCTGTCTCGCCCCGCACCCCCCGACAGGGGCAAACCGAGGCTTTATGCCGACACCCCAGGAAAATGGGGGCGAGGGGGGACCCCCACACACCCTTCCCGCGACAGCTGTCGTGGCGATGGAGGTCTGGAGGGATCCACCTGGAGCATAAGGATTAGGAGTTCGGCCCTTCCAGGCATGGAAAAGCTCCGGGATGCGCCAACAGGCACATACAAACCCCGGGCAGGTCCGAGGGGAAACTGAGGCACAGCCCCCGGCATGTGGCAGGGCGGGTGACGGCCAGTGGTGGCATCCCGTGGGTCGGGGTTGGATTTAGGCACAGTGACAGGGTTGGGGGTGACAGCATTAGATGCACACCCGCGAGAGCTCCACGGGTGCCTGGCACCCACCAAGGCCAGGCGCTGCTGGACTTTTATGGGAGGTACCCTCCTGCACCCCTCCCTCCCTGGCCGCTGCCGTGGCAACGTGGCGAAAAGGCAAAGGTCACCCTCGTGGGGTGGCTTTGCAGCCCCTGGAGCCAGGCTGGAGCCCTCCTGAGCCCCCAGTGTGTTTGTCACACGATCTCTCCCCAAAACGCTGGGGGCTGTCACCACAGGGGTGGCCGGTGAACACTGCGGGGTGGCCGGGCACCAGCTCGGGGTCATGTCCCGGGTCTGCACCTCCTGCCGCGTGGGGACACCCTGGCTGGTGTGACCTCCCCGCTCCAAAGGTCACCGTGCCGGCCGGGACGCGGCTGCCCACTCCGGCTTCCTGTGCTGGTCATGGGATGTGCAGCTCAGGACTCGTCACAGCGCTGTCCCCGTGGGGGTGGCACCTCAGCCCCTGCCTCTGCACACCTTCCCTCTTCCCTGCCTGGGTCCGCTCTGTCCCCGGAATGACCCCTATCTGTCCCCTGTGTGTGCCATGGCTCCACTGTCCTGTCTCCTGAACGTCGCCGTGCAGGTCCCCTCCGCGTTTCCTGTGACTCCCGCGTCCCCTGTGTGTCTGTGCCACCTTGTGTCCCACGTGCCTCCTGTGCCCTTTCCCCTACTTGAGCCCCGCGTGTTCCCATGTCCCTTATGTGCATTCTATGTGTCCTGTCCGTGTCCTGTGTGTTCCACGCACGTCCCCGGTGTGTTTACTGCGTGCCCTCCACATCCCATGTGTGCCCCTGATATGTCCTATGCAGGTCCCATGTGCGTCCCCACATCCTGTGTCCGTTCCTTATGGTGCCTGCATGTGTCCCATGAATGTCCCCACATGTGCCCTGCTTGTCTCCAGTGCGTGTCCCTGCATCCTGTGTATCCCCATTAACCCCGCACGTGCACCCCGACATGTCCTGCGTGTCTCCAGTGTGTGTTCCCACATCCCACACATGTCCCCAGTGTATCCCATGGACGTCCGCTGTGTGTTCCCACATCCCCCGTGTGCGACCAGCGTCCCCTCATCCCACGTGTGTCCCTTGTGTGCCCCATGCATTCCACGCACCTCCCACCCGATGTGTCCCCCGTGTCCCCTGTGTGCCCCACATCGCGCGCGTGCCCCCGGTGCGTCCCGTGCGTGTCCCCTACGCGTCCCCGCAACTCAGACACGTCCCTTACACATCACGCACGTGTCGCCTGTGTCCCCGCACGCCTCCCACGTGTTCCCCCGGCCTGTCCCCCGCGTGTCCCGCGCGCCCCCCAAGCGGCTCTGTCCTGCGGCCGTGTCCCACGCGCGCCCCGCGCGGTCCCTTTAAGCGCGGGGGCGTGTCGGTGCTGGCGGGGCCGCCCGGCCCGGCCCGGCCCGTTAAAGGCCCCGGCGAGGGGCGCGCACGGCACTCGGGCTGGG
>VYZT01011161.1:163711-199361 GCA_013400735.1 Pomatostomus ruficeps
CCGGAGTCGCCGCCCCTCCTCCTTCCCACGGGCCATCCCCAAAAATCGCGGGGAGCGAGATCGGTGGGGTCACGCCAAGGAGGCGGCGCGGGGGGGTCCCGGTGCGGGGCAGAGCCGGGGCTGGGCTTGTCCAACCCCCCCGCGCCCGCCCGCGGACAGCCCCGATTGCACAAACGAGCGGCGGGGCCAGCGCCGGCCCCGCCGTGTGACCGCCCGCCCTGGCCGCGCCGCGCACCCACGGGCCCCGCGGAGCCCAGGCGGGGCTGGCGATCCCCTCTGCCCCTGCAGCTGGGGGAACACTTCCTGCGTGAATTCCAGCGTCCAGCAGCGATACCTGGAGCTGCTGGATGTGTGCTGAGGGGTATTCCAGTGGCTGGGAAGTGATGACGGGATACCTAAGGAGACCCGTTCCCAGCTGGAGGGCTGGAGTCAAAGCACACCCAGACAGAGCAGTGGGACCCCGCTAGTTCTGCACGTCCTCTCCAGCTCCAAGAAGTGGATAAAAGCCCCCCGACCCGTTCCTCTCCTTCCCAGGATCCCTGTAATTCACTGGAGTGGCTTCTGCCACGCTTGCCCTCCTGCTGGCTATGGGGACTGGAGGGTCACTGCCCTCCGCAGCCCCTGCCTGCTGATCTGCAGGAGCTGCCTGCTCCCAGTCTCTCCTGCTCTCCAAACTCACTCCTAGGGCCCCTTAGACTTTGTCCCATGAGGAACGTGGCTGTTGCAGACATGTCCTGTCTTAGCGCTGTGCAGAAAAACCAAAATGCTGGAGTTTTGCATTGAAAGTGCTCCCAGGCCTCATCCCAAGTTTTTCCTTTAGCTCCGGCGGGTGTTGCTGCGTCCAGGCAGGGGGCAGTTGAAGTGCCCCGTGCCGGAGGGGATCCCAGCTCTGAGGAAGCCTGACCTGCTCCCACTTGGCAGATGGTTACATCCCAGTCCTGGGGCACCTTGGGGACATGCTGGGGCCAGAGCTGTTCCAGTGAACTTGGGTGCTTGATCTGCAGAAGATGGAACATCCCCTGTCCAGTACCTAACTGGACTTCACTTCCTTTTCCTGATATTCCTGCAATTTTGGTGGCAGATTCTTTATTTTAGGGACTGCACTCGATCTTAGATTGGAGGATGGATGGGAGATGGGCAGCTGATGCTTTTCCTCAGGGAGCTCCCCTTGCACCCTTCCTTTGTCAGAATCCCCTGTCCCTGGGGGCTGGGTCCCTTTCCATCCCAGCCCTTAGGGACAGGGCAGGGTGACTGCAGCTGTGGGCGAGTGTGTGCACCATGGGGCAGCCCAGGACACCTGAACTGCCCCGGTTCTTGCTGGGGTTGGCAGAGCTGTCTGTGCCCTCACCCTCCCTTGCTTCCCTCCCTCCACAGCCCAGCACAGAAACTCGTCTTCAACAGAGTGAATGGCAAGAGGCCCCCGCTGCTGCTGCAGCAGATCTCAGCCCCTGAAGAATGTTACACCCTGGCCCACGAGGAGAACGTCCGCTTCGTCTATGAAGGTGAGGGCAGAGGGTCCCTGGGGCAGCACCCAGGGGAGCTGGAGCATGTGGAGTCCCTCCCCAGCACCTCCACTGTGCTGGGGACATCGGTGGCAGGGATGGAGTCCCCAGCCTGGGGACCTGCCCTCCTTTGCTCTGCTTCCTGCTCCTGTCCCGCAGCCCCCCACACTGGGCACCCTCGTCCCAAACCCATCCAGTGCCTGTTCCCCCTCCCCAGCCTGGCAGCAGGTAGAGCAGCAGCTGGACGGCAGCCGGAGTGGGGAGAGCACCTGCGGCCCCGTGCAGTACGTGGAGAAAACCCCCAATCCTGGACTCAAAAGTAAGTGGGAAGTGGTTGTGGCACTGTGGGGTGCATCAGGCTTGGGGTGCAGTGAGCTGCTGTGGGCTCAGCCTGCACCTGAGCAGGGCTGTGGTGGAAGGAGGAGGAGGATTCCAGTGCTGGATGTGCCAGAGGGGCTGGCTGGGTCTGTCCTACTGGTGCTGAGGCCACTTCGGGGGTGCAGGGGGGGAGACAGCTGGCCCCAGGCACTGTGGTGGGGATATCCCACTGTGTCCCTTGGAGAACACCTGGTTGCTGACTCCTCTGGGATCCAGGCCTTCTCCAGCCACCAAGGGGTTCAGCATCATGCTGGAGAGAGAGGAGCCCCCCATGGGGACCTGATTCTCCTGGGGCCAGCAGGACCAGTCGGGCATGGGTACAACGCTTGTCTGGTGGCAGCTGGAGTCAGGGCAGTGACAGCAGCCTGGGGGCTCTTGCAGTGGCTAAGAGCTCCCCAGGGAAGAGAATGTCCCTGTAAACCCAGTCTGGCCTTTTGGGGACATGGCACAGGGGTGGGGAAAACCTGGGGGTGTCATTAGATTGGATCTTAGGAAAAGGTTCTTCCCCCAGAGGGTGCTGGGCACTGCCCAGGCTCCCCAGGGAATGGGCACAGCCCCGAGGCTGCCAGAGTTCCTGGATGCCCAGGGTGGGATTGTTTGGGGTGTCTGTGCAGGGCCAGGAGTTGGACTGGGTGATTCCTGTGGGTCCCTTCCAGCTCAGGATATTCTGTGATTCCATGGTTATTTTTTCTGGTGGTTCAGGGGGGAGCACCCAGAGCTCTGCTCCAGCTGCTCCCCTCTCTCCCTCCCCTCTCTTTCAGACTTCGTTCCCATTGACCTGGAGGAGTGGTGGGCACAGCAATTTCTGGCCAAAATCGAGAACTGCTCATAAAAGGGAAGAAAAGCTTGCGTTTGGTTTCTTTTTAAGAGAAACAAAGCTGTGAGCACCTGGTCACAACCCAGAATCGGTGGCGTTTTTGAACCACGTTTTTAAAAGATGCCCGAAGTGGAGTGACCCAGCCCAGCGGGACCGGACCACAGCCATGCCCGGCCACATGCCCTCCCCGTGCCCGGCAGAGGAGCAGCGTGCGGCCCCAGCCAGGATTCCTTAAGTGCCAGTTCTCGGACTGCTGCAGCTCCTGCAGCCTCCAGCTCCCAGGGACACTGCAGTGCCACGCTGGGGACGAGGGAGTGGCTCCCCCCCTGCAGCCGTAGCCACGGGGAGGACAGTGGGGTGCTGTAGCAGGACCGCCAGACAATAAAGCGCTGAAACTGCCCATGGAGACGCGCCTGTGGGACAGGGAAGAGGGGAAGCAGTGGGATGCAGCATCATGCCCTGAAGAGGGGATGCTCCCAGCTGCCTCGTGGCTCAGTGGATACCTGGCTTCTGTGGATTCATGGGGTTAGAGCTCCTCTCACTTAGAGCTGCATCCCTGCACCAGTGCTTCCTCATCTTCTGAGGCTCGGCCGAGGGCTGGTGCTGTCTTAGGTGATGTTTGGGATTGATGGGGGGGGGCATATGGGTGTCTCCAGGGGGGCTGAGCACCCTGGCTGTGCTCCAAATCCAGGCTGCAGCGTGTAGGGATGCAGGGCTGCAGGAATGGGAGTGCCAGGGCCAGCCTCCCACTGCCATGGAGGCCAAAAGGCGTTTTGAGCACCAAGCTCAAGGTCTTGCCTGCACCTGTGGTTGTGTGGGGAAGCTAAGAGAGGATGATGAGCTTTTCCAAGCAGCCTTTCCAGTTCTGGTTTTGTAGGACACCCCTCTACCCCATGTCCTTTTCCCCAAAGCAGAGAGCAGGAGGCCAGCACAGGCTCAACAGAGTCTGATTCCAAAGGAGGCCAGGAAACACCCACTGGAAAAAAAAAGATCTTTATTATTCCTATGATGGGAATAACAACCACACTGCAGCCAGTGGGGAGTAGCAGCCGCCCAGGAGCCGTGTTGCTTCTCCCACCTGGGAGGCCAGAGAAGTGCCAGCAGCAGCTGTGCCCCTGGCAGCAGATGCCCACAGAGCACTCCTGGTCCTGCCCCTGGCACTGTGGCTGTGACTGAAATTGGGAGCAGCACCATGCACAGCCTGCAGTGCCTGCCTTGCTGCCGGGCAGGGTGTTACAGCCCTGTGGAACAGGGAAATGCTGCTTCCATAACACTTCCTTCATTTAGGCCAGGATGGCCCCAGTGATGGAGGGCTGGGGTCAAGGGATGTCATCCTTGCCATGGACTCTCACCAGCTCTGCCATGGCATCATGGGCACTGTGGGGGTTCTGCTGCCTCAGCATCCCCACCCCAGCACCAGGCCTTGCAGGGGGCACCGGTACCCCAACTGACATGGGACTGTTGCTGCTGTGCTCAGGGCACTGCCAGCCTGTGGCAATTTTGCGTCTCACCCCCTGAAACCTCCATGTTCCCAATGTTTCCCATCCCAGGCAAAGCCTGGGAGGCTCTACTACATCCTGCTGTACTTCCCTTCCCAGGAAAAAACAGTTACTGGGAGTTTCAGCACTACAGGCACCCTCCCAGCAAAAAGCATCCCCCCTTTTTCTTCCCTCCCAGGGAAAGTCACTGGTGCTGGGATTCCCCCCTGCATGGTGCCCTGGCAGTGGCTGGCTCTGCTGCCCACCAGGATGCTCCCAGGGAGCAATCCCTCCCTGCCAGCAGCTCCAAAGGGCTCCAGGGTGTCCAGGGAGGCCATTCACCTGCTGGCTGCAGACTAATAAAAACACACATCTTTAAGATCCGGGGAAATTCTTAGTAACATGATGCACCATCATTCTGAACAACAACATTAGGCAAAGGGAAGAAATGGAACAGGAAGGAATGAGTCAGTCACAAGGAAAAAACTGAAAACCCAACCCAAAAATATAACCCAACCCCTGACAATGCAATCAGTGGGAGGGAATCAGCCCCCCTCGCCATAAATATTAATTAGTTATGTGCAATTGTGTGTAGTACTATAGTGCAAATAGCTCTGCATTGATTGTGGGGCAGCGCCTGAGGGGCTGCCCCAGGTGATACAGGGACTAGTTAAGGACAGACAAGAATCAACACAGATTCCCAACAAACAAACAAACAAAAAACCCCCCCAACCCAGCCACTGGGAAACTCCAGAAAGAAGTTGCCACCTCCAACTAGGCCCAGGCAGGACTGGGCAATGCTGGTGCCCAGCAGCATCCTGGAACCAGGCAAGGGCAGGACGGAGCCTTTGCTCCCTGCCTGCTGCTGGAGTGGCCTGGTGGAGGGCAGAGGGGATGGGGATGAGGAGGAACGCAGGACAGATACAGTCTGGTTGGAGCTGTGTGGAGTGTAAGGGGTGAGCTCAGCAGGACATGGGCACAGTGAGGGCATCGCTGACTTCAAACTGGCCCCGTGGCTGCACTGCAGAGTGTGGGGCAGTGCTGCTGGCAGAACCGCCACCCGGGCACAACACTGAAGCCAGCAGCGTCCCTGGGCACCCTGTGGCACTTCACACCCCCCATATTGAGCACAGCCAAGACCCTGCAGCACCTCTCACTCAGCCCAGCAGCGTCCCCAGGGCCCTTGTGGCACCTCTAACCCATCCAAGCAGCGTCCCTGGGCACCCCTCACCCCTCGCTGCCTCCAGCTCTGGCTCCCCAGCCATGCCCATCACGTGCTGTTCCTGGGGCCGAGCTCTGGGCATTGCTCCAGCACCATGTCCTACCTCTCACCCAGTGCCAGCTCCTGGCACCACACAGCTCCCCTTGCGCTGCTGGGGCCAGTGCCAGCTCCTCGGGCCAGGCTTGGCAAGCAGGCAGGAGGAGACAGAGTTTTCCCAAGCAGTTAAAGGAGACAGAGCCTCTTCTTTCCCCTGCCAGGCAGGAGTTGAGCCGTGCCCTCCCGGCTGGACAGAGTGCTCCCATGGGCGATCCCAGCGCATCCTGCAGCCCCCAGGGACGGTTTGGATCTGTGTGACAGCCTCCTGCTAAACCATGAGCACCCACCAAACAACACATGGACATGCGGGTGAGGACCACAGGGCAGCGTCCTGCAGGGTGTGAACGACTGGGCAGGGAAGGGAGGAGCTGGGGCGATCCCACTCCTCCTCTGCCAGCCCAAGTCCAATACCCTTCTCCCCCCATCCTGGCTCCTCCCGGCTCTTTGGGCGGATTTTTTTGTATGGCTGGATGAAGGCTGGAGAGTGGCAGTGTCACATGCGCACACACACGCACACCCACGCACGCCCGAGCCATGACAGCAGCAGCAGCGCTGCCACCCTCTCACCCCTCCCCGGTGAAAAGTTTTACATTTATACAGTGTTTAAGACACGCCGATATATAAATTACTGTCTCTATATATACTATGTATAGGCTGAGGGCCAGTCCGTGACCAAGGGCACCGCAGGGGCTCATTTCCCTCTGTCCTCTGTGTAGTGCTGGAAGCGAGTGAAGCTCATGAAGACCTGCTCCAGGGAGATCTGGCTCACCGAGTAGTCTTCCAAGCGATACTTCTCTTTGGCTTTCTCCAGGGCCCCAAAGACCTGCAAGGGAGGGCAGGGATATGAGGGCAATGTGACCTGGTGGAGGGGGACCCCCAGGACCCCGGGGGAACCCCAGGCTGTGACAGAGGAAGCCTGGGCTGCAACAGGGAATGCCACGTTGTGACAGAGAAAGCAGAGAAAGCTTTTTCCTCTAGGGAGATCCAAGAAAATGACACCTTCCCTGGCAGGAGAGTGGGGGGAAGCCAGGAGAATCAGACACCATTTAAAAACATATGTTGTGTATGATTTTTTTAATATATTTCTATGTGATAAATGCATACATATATACATTCACAAATACATATATATGTGTGTATATATATGTATGTATATGTGTATTTATATATATATATTTATACACACATATCAGGGCTTGAATCCCTGCCCAAGGTTTCTGCTAACACATTAGGTATATAAAATATTTATATAATATAGAAAAAACTATATATATACTATATACACTATATGTAACTATCTGTATATAGCATACAGATAATTTTTATGTTTAGCCACATATAATATATATATTTATAATCTCACTCTCTCTAGTTTTTATATAATCCTATGCATACCTTTATATAATCTGTATACTAGGTGCTCTCTCTATATATACTCTATACACTATATTAGGTACTTCATATACTCCAGAGTATATAATCTGTAGAGTATTACCATATACCCTATACAGTATATAATATAATGGGTTTATATACAATATACACTATATTACATGCACTCCATCCAGTGCATATAATATATAGATAAATAAAAATCTCTATATACTTAGATGCTGCATATGAAAACTCTCTGTATGCTATGAATACCTCTGTATACTATACATGTATTTGTATATAAATAATGTACATCAAGACAGATAGTACATAGAGGGAGATATACTATGTATAAACTCTATATGTAACTCTGTATACTGTATGCAGAGGGTTACACGCTGTATCTGTACTGTGGGGTTTTTTAAGTCTCCCTGGGCTGGGGCCCCTCAGGATCAGTAAAGCCACTGCCCACAGCCCTGCTGGGACCACACAGTGCCCATGTGGCACCACCTGAAGCCACTGCCAGGGGATTCCTAGGGCCAAAGGGGCAGGAGCAGGGAGGTGCCAGGGTGGAAAGCTGTGCCCACTTGTGCCACGTTCCCACAGCAGAATGCAGCATAGGAAGGATGCACTACTGAAAGCAAAGCACCGAGAATATGGGAAGGGGCAGAACGGTTCCCAGCACCCCCTTACCTGTGCCCAGCTGAGGTTCTTGTTGGTCAAGTGATAATGCACCATGCCCTGGTGCTCATGCTTCAGGACACTGCCTGGGGAATCGAGCACAGAGAGGCTCTGGTTAGAGAACGTGCTCAAGTTCACACCCAGCACCCTGCCCCTGCTCTGAGGGCAACCGCTCCAGCTGCTCACAGTACCTGGGAAAGTCTTCTCCACGAAGGCCTTGAAGGCCTGCAGCTCGCCCTCCTCCTCACTCCGGGTTTTGGCCAGCAAGGTGTACCCACTGCCAAACTTGCTTTTGAGGTGCTGGGGGCTGCCCAGGCACTTGAACTGCCCATTCACCATGATGGCCAACCGTGTGCACAGCGCCTCGCACTCCTCCATGCTGCAGGAAGGACAGGACTCATTCAGAGAATCCCAGGATGGTGTGGGTTGGAAGGAAGTTTAAAGCTCATCTCATTTCACCCCCTGCCATGGGCAGGGCCACCTTCTGCTAGAATAGGTTGCTCCAAGACCAGTCCGGCATGCCCTTGAACACTTCCAGGGATGGGGCAGCCACAGCTTCTCTGGGAATATAAGTACCAGGACACAACAGCAGAAGCTTCTGGGAAGCGGCTGGAGGTGTATTCCCTTCTCTCTGGACTCTTTGGGTGTCAGGAGGAGGGAGATTTGGGTAAAGCCAGCCACTGGCTGCAGACAGTGCATGCCCACCCACCAGGCCCTGAAGGTGTGTCCCATCCCTTAGACCCCACCACTCTCCCTGATCTCTCACACCAAGCCCTGCCAAGTGTCACCTGTGGGAGGTGAAGATGATGGATTTGCCACACTCCCGTGTCCGTGTCACTGCATCCCAGAGCAAGCGCCGGGCCACGGGGTCCATGCCAGTGGAGGGCTCATCCAGGAAGATCACGGGGGGGCCACCAATGAGGGCAATGCCAGCACTCAGCTTCCGCTTGTTCCCACCGCTGTGGAGGAATCACAGAATCATTAAGGTTGGAAATGGCCTGCAAGATCATCAAGTCCAACCTCCAGCTGAAAACAGGAGCGGGGAATGGGGACAGAGCCCCACTATGAGTGCAGGGAGCGTCAGGCAAGAGAAGGGGCAGCAGTTTGTCTGTGGCCACTCTCACCTGTAGGTCCTGATGAGCTTGTCGGCGTGCGGCTCCAGGAGCAGCCCCCGCAGCATGTTCTCCACGCAGCTGCCGATGTAGCGCTCAGGGATGCCGCGCAGCCGCGCGTACATGCTCAGCGTTTCACGCCCCGTCATGTGCTCCAGGAGCGCGTCGAACTGTGGGCAGTACCCGATCCGCTGCTGCACCTGGGGCCGAGAGGAACACGTGGCAATCAGCTCATGGGCAGGGCTCTGAGCCAGAGGCGCCTGGGCACCCATGGGCTTTGCTGCTCCTCTGTGAGGTTTTGCTCAGAGCGATGGAACTGAGCCGCAGCTCTGAAACCATGGGTGGAATGAGAGGGAAAAGCCCCATGGAGCAGCAGGGCTGACAGAGGCGCACAGATGTGTCTCTGGACAGCAACTGGGTGGGCTCATGATGCCTCTGCCAAGCTGGTTCCTCACTGTGAGGGACCATTTTGGGTGGCCCAGGCTCTCAGGAGAAGGAAAGTGCTGAGGGGCTGGTACCTCCCCCATGTCCTGGTCACCTCCAGGGACAAGAGCAGGACAGAAGGCAGTTCCAGGGAAGGAAACAATTTGGGGCATACTCTCAGAGCATGTTCTCTATCTCTGACCTTGTCTGGGATCCTCATTCACTCAAGAATTGGACTCGATGGTCCTTGTGGGTCACTTCCAAATCAGAATATTCTGTGAAATCTGCGACATTGGTAGAGGAATCCCAGGACTGGACCACAAGCCTAACCCCTGCTCCTCCAAAGGGAGTGGGCAATTCCCAGCAAGGAGACCCCTAACAGAGGTCTAGAATGGTTTGATACACTCATTTTAGAGACCATCCTACAATATTTTCCACATTTCCAACTACAGAGGTAAACCCTTCGATGAAGAGTTTGCCACCCTCAGCAGGTTTGGCCTTCATCTGTATCACATCTGTAATCCCAGTGGAGAGGGGACTGCTTCCACATGGCCAGCTAATGAAGAGCTGAGCCAGCCAAGGACACAATGTCCCTGGGATATTGTCTCCGCCTCTGGAACTGCAACCATGTCCTCTTGGAGGCACCTGCAAGGTGGCTCAGCCCAGCCAAACACAGCACTGTCTGCAATACCACCCTCGCCCCTGTAGCCCTGGGTACCTTCTTGATGTTGGCCAGAATGCTGTGGCCATCCACAAAGGCATCCCCTGATGTGATGCTCTCGTCACCCGTCAGCATCTTGAAGGTGGTGGTTTTACCTGCTCCATTGAAGCCAAGGAGACCAAAGCATTCCCCTTTGCTGACGGCCAAGGAGATCCTGTCCACGGCCAGCAGGGACTCCCGGCTGTCATACACCTGGAGGAGACCACGCATGAGCCACATGTCACTGCCCGATGGCATGGCAAGGCAGGTGGAGGCTTTGCCAGCCCTGAGAGGACACGGCTCAGAGGGCAGCAGGATGCTCAGGTTATCTCTCCTCACCTTCGTGAGCTCCTTGATGACCAGAGGGCTGCTGAGAGATGACAGCAGTTCTGGTGGTGACTCTAAAACCTTCTTCCTCTCATCTGCCACATCCCTGTCCTCTGGCAGCACAGACACCCTGTTCAGCAGGGCCACCTAAACACAGTGGGGAGACACACTCTGTGTCACCTGCCTGCTGGGGGAGGAATGGGTTCCTCCAGTGTCCCCAGCCCTGGCAGGATCCATCCCTTCCATCAGCAGCCTCTGGGGATGCCTCACTCCCTTTGCCAATCCATACACTTAGCAGGACTGGCTCCTCCAAGCTCTGGGGATGCTCCCTGGGAAGATGATTGAGGTGAGGAGGGCCTGTCTCCAGCTCACAGGAACTTCTGGGCTGGGTTTGGAGGGCACATTGCTGCTCCCTCCCACGTGCCTCACTCACCCATTTCCGCCGCCTGCAGATGCCACAGACCAGAGTTCTCAGTCTCCAGAGAAGGTTTGTCTCAATGAGGAAGAGGAGGAAGAGGAAGGAGAAACCCTGGACAGCCAAGGAAGTCAGGTATCGCCCAATCCCAGGGGTCTCCCAGGAAAAGTAGTTCATCTGATAACTGATATCTGAGGAGAAATGGAACAAAATCAGCTCCTGGATCAATCCACACCTTGGGGAGGGGCAGATAAACTCCAGAGGAAGCTGTGAGCCTGAGGCTTTGCCAGGCTCACCTCCATCCCTGGCTCCCTGCCCACAGCTCTTTCCAATGCTTCCCACAAGAGAATTTGGGTCTGGAAGAGATTTGGCAGGCAGATGACACCAATCTTGGGACTGGGATTTCTTTACTCCTCTATGAAACTTCCCCTAGCCCACATTTTCCTCCAAATCATGTCTACGGTGAACCAGTTAAGGAACTTTTTCCTATGTGTGTCCTAATATGCTGCCCGGTTTTTGCTCTAAAATGGAACCTGGAGCTACTGTCCAGGTGGAGGCCCCATGATACTGCCTAGATCCAGCATCCATCCCACAGAAGCCCCCAGTGTAGCTGTGGGGGTGGCGAGGTGAGGACATGGAGACTCACTGAAGGCCTTGCAGATGAAGATGGCTTCAACGGAGGAGGTGCAGAACTGAATGAACTCGTAGTTCTGGTAGAAGTCACTGATGCACTGGCCCAAGCAGTAATTGGGTAAGACGAGAAAAACTTTATCCAGGGTTTTGGAGAGGTCCACCAAGCCCAGCTCTGAAAGAGGAGAACAGGTGGATCAGTGGTTTGGAGACTGCTGGTTTGGGAGAAAAAAAACCTGATACCGCCAAGTTTAGAGGGAAACCAAACCTATTTTGTCACATTTAATGGGTGGGAATGAACTGTTGTAGGGTTTTATGGATATTGTGGGAACACCCCTGGGGTGGAAGAGTCCCCTTGGAGGCTGGACCTTCTCGGTGATGGCTGGGCAGGTACAGAGGGCAGTGACCCACCTGGGATGCTCATGATGGTGACGGCGAGGAAGGTGGCAGTGCCGGACAGGATGTTGAAGATGGTGAGACGGGTGTAGGCTGTGGCTGCGACTGAGAAGAAGAAGCTGAGGAGGTACATGAGGGGGATGATGGCCCAGCCATAAAGAAGGAAGATCAGCATCACATCAACGAGGTGGCTGTCTTGGGTGAAGGCTTGCACGTCGAAGGCTTGGAATATCACCTGGGGCACAGCAATGAGGGGAGAAGGCACATTTTGCTTGACCTCAGGTGATGTCTCCTTGACCCGGGGGCCCAGGGAGCAGGGCAATATCAGCACTGCACTGACCCAGACACCCCATCATGGATGGGTCCCACCAGCAGCCCATGGATGTCCCCAGGGGAAGCCCTTTCTGCAGACTGGGATGCAGAAGGGCAGATCTGGGGAATTCCTCTCCAAGATCTCATGGATTTAATATTTTCTAGTCCCAACAGCAAAGTGTTTAGGTGCCAGAGGCAACTGCCCCAGCTGGTTGGCCATGGTCCAGCTCCCAGCAGGACCATGGGACAGCTTTTTTGATGGTCCTTTCTACAGAGACGATGCCAGTGGCCTTGTCCTTCTCCCTGCACCCACACACATCCCAGAGGAGCAGCACCCAGCGCTCCCACCAGCAGGGAGGGCATTGGGGTGCTGGGGTGACTCACCAACATCAGAGCACAAGGGATGAGGAAGTTGATGATGTCCCAGAGCAGGGCAGAAAGCCAGAAGTTGACCACGTACACACCGCTGACGAACTGGACGTGCTTGGCCTTGATGGCGCGTTCACTGACCAGCAGCAGCGCGAAGGTGCTGGCGAGCGAGGCCATCCCATACAGCAGATTGATGGCAATGGCAAACCCAGTCTGGCCTCTGTGGGGACAGGGGCACACGTTAGGGCAGGGCCACCTCAGTAAACCAGTGCTGAGGCTACACAGGGACAGCACAGAACCATAGAATAGTCTCAGTTAAAAGGGACCCACAAGGATCATCCAGCCCTGCACAGACACCCCAACAATCCCACCCTGGGCATCCCTAAAAGTGGTGTCCAAATGTTCCTGGAGCTCTGGCAACCTTGGGGCTGTGCCCATTCCCTGGGGATCCTGGGCAGTGCCAAGCACCCTCTAGGAGAAGAACCTTTCCCTGAGATCCAGCCTGACCCTCCCCTGACACAGCCACAGCCGTTCCTTCGGGTCCTGTCTCTGGTCAAGAGTGCAGAGATCAGAGCTGCCCCTCTCCTGCCCCTTTTGAGGAACCTGTGGCCAGCACGCTCACACTGGGCTTCTTGCAGAGGCTACACTCTCCCAACATGCTGAAGAAACACTCAAGGGAGACAATCACCACCCAGGCACAGCCGACCTTGCATACCACAAACCTCCACCCTGCCCTGGCAAGGTCCCACACATAGCCCCTCTGGTCTGTGAGGTTCAGAGGCCCTGGATGTGGGGTTTTGTGAAGAGTATGGCCACATGGCCTCCCCTGCTCTGAGCACCCGGGCAAAACTAACCCCAAGCAGTATCTTGGGATGTGTGTGGGGTGACATGGCTGCCAGGCTCAGCAGGTAAGTCATCTCCACAGCTTTGCTCCCCTGACCTCCTGAGTGCAAGCACAGCTACGTTTGGGTCTAAGAAGCTTCACCCTGGCTCCTCCACTGACCCTAGTACAACCAAGCCAACCTGCACCCATGGGAGCCCTGAGCCCTAGCAGGAAAGCGAGCCCCGTGCCATCATCACACATACTCCATGAGCTGGTCCTTGGCCTTCTCAGTGATGTTGCGGGGCTGGGGGTAGTTGGTGACAGTGATGGAGGCATTGGGGCCTGCCAGCACCCTGAGGACAGCATTGTCAGCCAGCATGAGGGCGGTGGCCGGCGAGTGGTAGGCCTGGTTGTTGAAGAGCGCCGTGACCAGCGTGCGGTTCCCGGCTCCCTCAAAGGAGGCGGCTGCAATGTAGTGCTCGTTGAAGGCTCCTCCTTCCTCGGAGGCTCGGGAGATGAGGTACTCCTCCAGCCCACCTGCCAAACACCACTGCTGTTACAGGCAGGCTCCGTCACACCAGAGCTAACTGAGGCCAACTGGAAAAGACCTCAGGTAGACTCAGCCCTGGTGGCCCACCCTAGTCCTGAGCAGATCCATAGAATCTCCTGAGTTGGAAAGGATCCACAAGGATCATCAAGTCCAACTCCTGGCCCTGCACAGGATGCCTCAACAATCCCAGCCCGTGCCTGAGAGCATTGTCCAAAGCTCGTTGAGCTCCAGGAGTGTTGGGGCCATGATCACTTCCCTGGGGAGCCTGTTCCAGTGTCCCCAAACTTGGGGTTATGGAGAAGACAGCTCTGCTCAGGTGAGGAGAGGTCCTGCCAACAATGGGACACTCCCACGCAGGAAGGAAATGCATTGGATATGCTGCAGCTGGGGCCTAAACCACCCACACCAGTGGCCCCTGGACACCCCATCAGGCTCCCCCTGCTCCAGGGGTGCTCCCTGAGCCTCACCAAGCACCTCCAGTGGCGACTGACGCTGGGCATCCAGCAGCTCCACGTACTGCTCGGCCAGCCTCTGCGGCAGGCCCACGGCGCCCGACACCGAGAAAGGCACCACGGTCTGGCCGTAGGGCTCCAGTGTCAGCCGCAGCAGGGATGAGTCCCGCGGGCCCGGGAAGGTCTTGGCCACGATGAGGGCAAAGGCAGTGAAGATCAGAGGCACGAGGAACTGCGCCGCCACCATCTTCCAGTTGCGCCAGCTGTACATGGCCCGCTTCATGAACATGGCGTAGAACTGCTGGCAGCACAGGTAGAACTGCGAGGGGAGAGGCCCAGGTCAAGGTCAGCCCTGCCAGCCGTGGACACACCACCCCACGCAGCTGATGAGGAAGATGACCCCAAATCACCCCCCTCCTGCATGCACCCTGCCAGCCTGCAGCACAGCCTGCTCTCCAGCCAAGCCTATAAAGGGATCAGCAGGGCAGCTGCTCAGCTCCAGCACATCCATCTCCACGGCTTCTGAACGAGTCACAGTCACTTTGAGACCTCAGGTGTTAAAAGCAGCTTTAGCCATGACCTTTACCTTCCTTCACCTCCCAGCAGCTGAGTTTCCCAAACAGGATTACTGCGGGGTGGCTGCCGGCCAGAGTGACTGGGTGAGACACCTGGGAGCACCCAGCCCAGCCCCTGCAAAAACCTTCTCTGCTCTTCAAACCCAGCACCATCTTTCTTTCCCTCTGCCTTTGAGATGTGCCCTTGAGAAGACAAGGGATATTGATCACAGGCGCAGAGGCAGCGGGGCGTGAAGGGCTGTCAGGAAAATAGAACACAAGCCTAGTGAGGGAAGGAAGATGGATTTTCTCATCTTCCTTCTGGAAAACCCAAGCGATGGAACAGCAGGTGGAAAACCACATGAGATGTCCTGAAACACCTTGAAGAGCAACTCAGACCCCAAGATTAACATGAAGAGGGTGGAAGTGACCAACTCCACCAACCCTAAAAATCATTTGTCCTAATGATGCAGATTCCAGCTTGATATTCCAAACTGCATGCAACAAGAGCAGCCGTGGGGGAGGCTCCACCTGGTAACCCTACTTCAAACCCCTCCTTCACACGTCCCTGCCCCATTCCTGCTGCACAGACCCCCCCAGCACTCACCCCAGTGTTGAGCTTGATGCTGGAGCAGTCCTCGGTAATGAGCGCGCCGCTGTCATCCGTCATGTCCGTCATGCCACTCAGGCTGCTGGAGTCATCCATGGCCCAGTCGTTGGAGCGTCTCTCATGCTGGTACTGCAGAGCGGGCAGCTGGATGGCCTGGATATCCATGCTGGAGTCCACGAGCTTCCCAACCCTGTGCCAGGAGGGAAAGTGGGTGATGAAACAGAGATCCAGGCAGGATCCAGCTATTCTGAGCTGAGGAAGCCAAACCCAAGAGACCAAACCCAACAAGTGCCCTGGAGAGCTGTGCTGGACATCACCACAGCACATGGGCACTGGTCATCCCTCCACCTACCTGAGGAACACCTCCTCCATGGTGGTGACAGAGGCGCCGTAGCTGGCAATGCCCAGCTCCTCCCGTCTCTGCTCCAGCTCCGTGAACAGGGCCTCAAACCTGAGCGGAGAAGGGACATTCAGGCAATAACACTCACCAGAGGGGACACTCAGGGGTGAAGACCCTCTGGGCATCAGTCCTGCAGCTAGCTGGAGTCCTGCATCCAACCACAGGGTGGCCTGTGGCACTGAGCATCCCCCCTGTGCCAGGGCCTCCCCACCCTCACAGGGAACAATTCTTTCCCAATATCCCATCTAACCCTGTCCTCTGGCAGTGGGAACCCATTCCCTGTGTCCTTCAGGCCCTTGTCCCAGGTCTCTCTCCAGCTCTCCTGGAGCCCTTTAGGCCCTGGAAGGGGCTCTGAGGTCTCCCCGGAGCCTTCTCCAGGGGAACACCCCCAGCTCTCCCAGCCTGGCTCCAGAGCAAAGGGGCTGTAGTCCTTGGAGCAGCTCTGGGACCTCCCTGGACTTGTTCCAGGAGCTCCATGTCCTCATGCTGGTGCCCCAGACCGGGAGGCAGCTCTGCAGGAGGGGTCTCACGGGAACAGAGCACATGGGGCCAAATCAGCTCTCCCGATCTCCTGGGTCCCTAGAGTTGACTTCAGAGCCAGAATATCTTGACTCATTTGTGCCACCCTCAGCACCACAGGAGGAACTGAATCCCCTTTTCCATGAGCAGCACTGATGCAGGGAGCAGCTCCCCTTTCCAGCAAGCCTGTGAGACAAGGGGACCCCCCCGGGAGGGGCAGCAGGGGACAATGCCATTACCTGTGTGTGCTCTCCTTGGGCAGGATGAAGGACAGCTCTGCCCCGGCATTGCTCTCCATGGTGGCGTTGGGCACGTACTGGCAGATGAGGCGGGAGATCTCCCCCAGGTTGCAGTAGGGCTCCTTCACCATCACCATGTGATATCCTGCCCCTGGGGGAACATGAGAGAAGGGAGAGGCGGGTTAATACCAGCCCAGCCTGGCCTGGGGAGGGGGCTGGAGCAGAGAGGGATGCTCAGGCATCGCTTTGCCCTGGACATGGACATGATGCAAGAGCAAGTGTGAGGATGGGCCTCAGGAGAGGCTGAACAGCAGGATGGGGAGCAACCAGCCATCAGATAAGGAGCAACGGATTCCCTCCCTGCTCTCTATCTCCCTCCTGCTCCTCCCTGGCCAGAAGACACAGAGCACAGCCTGCTGCTGCTCCCGTACCGTATTTGCGCTTGAGGAAGAGTGAGGAGCCGCAGCACTGCAGCTCGCCCTTGGCCATGATGGCTATGCGGTCCCCCAGCAGGTCTGCCTCGTCCATGAAGTGAGTGGTCAGCAGGATGGTCCTGTTGCTCCTCTGCTGCTGCAGGAGATCCCACGTGGCTCTGCGAGAGGCTGGGTCCATCCCTGACGTTGGCTCATCCAGCATCACCACCTGCACGCAGGAGATGGGTGCAGGTCAGAAAGGGCTGGGAGAGGCCCAGCAGCACAGGAGGGGACAACCTCAGGGCCCAGGAGGAGTCTTGGTCTCACAGCAATGATCTTGGGGAGCAGCTACCGGACAGCAGAACCTCAGGGCATGGCCCTCAGAGTTGTCCCCTTTGTGGGGATGCTCTTGCCCATTCCCTGCTGTCCTTGCTTCTCCCACTGGCTCACCACGGATGAGGAACAGCCTCAGAGCCACCCCAAGGACCTGCACTGGCCCTAGGTTCAAGGTGAGACCACCAAAGCCACCTGCCTTGGAGTCCCCGATGAGGGCGATGCCGATGGACAGCTTGCGCTTCATGCCCCCGGAGAGAGCCTTGGTGAGGGAGCGGCGCTTGTCCTCCAGGTTGAGGATCCTCAGGATGTGGTCAATCTCCTCAGGACACTTGGAGGGTGGGTATCCCTTCAGCTGCCAGACAGGGAGAAGGGAGGGGTGAGCTCACCTGCAGGGCTGCCAAACCCCACCATGCTCCCTCTTCCACACATGGACAGGAACGTGGGGAAGCAGAGATGGACTCCTGCCCACCCCTGCAGGAGCAGGCACAGCTGCAGGAGTGGTTCCATGGAGCTGTGCTGCCTGAGACCCTCCACTCCTCCACCAGCCAGGTAGAGAGCTCCTGACTGCAGATGAAGTGGGACAATGGCTGTTCTGCTTGTCATGAAATCATGGAATGGTTTGGGTTGGAAGATCATCTAGGCCAGCTGCCCTGCCATGGGCAGGGATACCTTCCACTATCCCAGGTTGCACCAAGTCCCATCCAACCTGGCCTTGGACACTTCCAGGGATCCAGGGACAGCCACAGCTTCTCTTGACACCCTGTGCCAGGGCCTCCCCACCCTCCCAGGGAACAATTCCTTCTGTATATCCCATTTAACCCTGCCCTCTGGCAGTGTGAAACCATTCCCCGTTGTCTTGTCATTCCAAGCCCTTGTCCAAAATCCCTCTCCTGGACCCCCTTTAGGCCCTGGAAGGGGCTCTGAGGTCTCCCTGGAGCTTTCTATTCTCTAGATGAACACCCTCAGCTCTCCCAGCCTGGCTCCAGAGCAGAGGTGTTCCGTGCTCTGATCATTTTTGAACCCACTTGATAGATCTCACCACACTTCCCCACCCTCAGGAGCCTAGGTGCCTCCCCCAGGGCTGCCCCCCTGCTCAGTGCCAGGCTCACCCCTGCATAGAAGTGGAGGTGCTCTTCCACGGTCATGTTGTCAAAGAGGACGTCATGCTGGGGACACAGCCCCAGGCTGTGGCGGATCAGGACCATGTCCTGGGAGATCTCGTAGCCATTGATGTAGGCCTGCCCGCCAGTTGGGGAGTGCAGACCTGTGGGGAGCAGGACACAGCAGTTTGGTGACCCCAGTGGCAAAGAGCCAGTGGAAAGGTGGAGGGGCATCCCCCCGATGAGCACACCCCCACCATCTTTCTGCCAAAAACCAGAGCAAGTCTGTCTCCTGATCAGGCTGGGGTACAACAGCTTCTTCTCGCCCGCAGGGTGGGCTGCAGGGCGCCCACAGGTGGGAAACTGGGCCTGCCAGTGCAGAAAGGAGAGGAACAGGCAGGTCAAATATGGTTCTGAGCTGTGCAGAGGGCTAGGCAGGGCCAGGGCAGAGCTCCAGGAAGGTCCCGTGAGCCCCCTGAGCTGCCAGGAGCAGCTCAGAGCAACAGAGAACAGAAAAGGACCATCAAAGGTCACTGTGTCCATCGTGCCAAAATAGGTATCCTGGAGCTCAGCAGCTCAAGAAGGATGAACGCCAGTTCTACCTTATCTGCCTTATGATGGCAAAGCCTACAGACAGCAATCCTACAGCAGGTCCAGTCCCTTCTCAGGGCTCTCCAGCACAAAACCTGGCTCATTTCACCCACTGGCTGATCCCACCCTTGTGGACGGCTGAGCAGGGACGATCCTTCCCCATGCTCCTTCTGTGTCCCTCTCACTACCCTGGCATCCCTGGCCAACAGCTCAGCAAACTGAAGGCGCTCCACGGAAGATCAAAAACCCCTCCCTGCCCTCAAAGATGGGGTCTGGCTCTTCTCTGAAGATCAAGCCATCAGCCCTTCCCTGCCACACGCCAGTCCCGCAGCAGGATGCTCCTACCTGTGAGCATGGACAAAGTGGTGGTCTTCCCGGCACCGTTGTGTCCCAACAGGACAGTGATCTGCCCCTCGTACATGTTCACTGTGAGGTCCTTCACTGCCTCTTTTGTCTTGTTTCCCACTTTGAAGACCTGTAGAGATCACGTCCATGAGCTGCTGCTGCACTTCAGGCAAGCGCCTCAGCTCCAGCCACCAGGCAAAGCCTGGGATGCTCATGGGGTGTTAGCAGTAGACAACAGGTCTCATTCAGATTAAATTCAGATGTCAACAAGTTAAATACAGATGTCACTGCACCTGTAAGTACCCAGCACTACATCCCACCACAGAATGCAGCCAGCTCTGGGGAAGAGCCATACCCAGCCCGTGGGCAGCGCAATGTTACAGAAGCTGCCTTCAGGCACCAGGTTTTACAAAACCAACATTAAGGTGTGTTTGTGCCGTGCTGGGCAGTCGGTACCTTGGAAAGGTGCTTTATTTTGATGCCTGACACGAGGTCAGCTGGTTCCTCCTCAATGTACTGACTCTTTAGGGCTTTCTCGGGGTCCTCCTCCTCCTCCTTCTCTTTCCCCACAACAGTCCTGGGCCGCCCGCACCAGTACGAGGGCTGATGGAGGAAGGGAGAGACAGAAATCAGGCACAGGCAGAGCCCATCTCTTTTTCCCAGCCTTGGCTATCCTCCTCCACTCACAGATGCCTCTCAAGGATCTTCCAGACCATTCTCCTTGGCCTGGGAATTGCCAACCAGCACATCTTCAGCAGGCAGGGCTGACACAATGGAACAGCTCCTCCTGCCCTCCTGCCTTCCCCCATCTCTCCCGGACAGCAGGACTGCTTGTGGTTACACAGCAGCTTTTCCCTATCTTCATCTCCATGGAAAAGATTTAGCTGAGAAGTAAAATCACTCAGGCAGAAGCACCTTGCCCAGCAGAGCCCATGGATGACCACCCCCTCCAAAACTCCTGACACACTCTAAATACAGCCTGGGGTCCAGCTGCTGCAGTTACAGCCCCTTTTTTTTTTAACTTGGCTTTCTAGGAATGAAACTGTTAGGGACCCTAAATCTCTGTGGGAATAACAATTCAACAACAACTGGATGCAAAATCAGCTTTTGTCAATGGCCGCATCTCTGTTTCCCTGGTCTGACTGTAAGAGAGAGTGAGATGCTGCAGTGAAACCACTCTGGGATGAGGAATTTGGGAGGGAGAAGGACAAACCTCTCTATCAAATAACAAATCTCCATCTCCAGATGGAGAACATGTCCTCTCTGCAGCCATGGAACCACAGTGTCCACTGCAGCTGCAGCTGCTGAGGGTGATGCCAAGTGTTTGGCTTGGCAGAGAGAGGGCGGTTCAGTGATGGGGTGACAGTTGGCACCACCCCCTGGCACGTGGCGGCTGGCAGTGGGACACAGGTCACCCTCGCCTGCCCAGGTGGCAGTGCTCAGGGGTGTCAAATGGCTGGATCTGGTTGCACACTCCTGGGGTTTCTTGCCAATGCCTTTGCTTGGGCCTGGAGACATATAACAACACCCTGTGTGCCAGGAAGCGCTGGGAGAGAGGTTTAAAGCCAAGATGACCTCGATCTGCAGTAAAAACCAACAGCTGCATCAGCCTTTTGCACATGCTGCAGACCCTGTGATTTTGGAGGCCAGATGGTGTCACCCACCACCCTCACCCATCAGACCGGGCTGCTGCATGGCACAGAAACAGTGGCTGTCCTAAGTGACGCCCCTCAAGCGCAGGGAAGGGGTGCAAGCAGTGCTCACCGTGAGGAAGAAGTACCAGGGCTGTGGCACACCGTACTCCCCAGGGAACACGGCCTCCACGTACCAGGCCACCACGCCATAGAGCACTGAGTCCAGGAGCAGCATCCCCAACACCTGGGCCAAGGTGAAGTTGTCATCCACGCTGACAGGCTTCATGAGGTCCTTCCACTGGATGCCAGTCCCTGCAAGGCACACGGGGCACTGCTACCTCTGCATGCCCAGGAGCACCATCGTCTCCAGGACTGGCAGAGTGCAGCCCCTCTGCCAGCTCACTCCTCTGGCACCAGGAGCACCTGCACAGCTCTATGATCCCTCTGTAGATGGAGGGAAAAGAGGCATTGACACCTTGAGGCTCCCACCCCACCATGCTCCTTCCATGCCACTGCTTGGGAAGAAACGATCCCTTCTCCAGCATCACCCCTGCATCACTACAGCCACCAATCTACTGCCAGCACTTAGTAAATGCATGGCTCTGCAGGAACCAACAGCAGAGGTTTAATTAACCTTTAATTTAAAGGCTAATTCCTTTAAATTAAAGAAATTAAAGATATATATCGTGAGGGAAGAAATGCAATGGTTCCCATCCATTAGAACAGAACTCCTTTGGTAATTAAAGTGAGGATGGCATTTTGCAAAGCCCAGGGGCACAGGCACAGGTTCAGTGTGCCCTGGTATGGGAGCAATCGGATGTCTTTCCACCAAGCCTGTCCCACCCCACCACAAAACCAGGCTGACATGAAGGGGATGCTCCTCTCCCCAGGAACTGACGGCCCTGCTCACCTTTCCCTTCAAACATGCCGATGAGCTGCGCTCCCATGGCCATGGCCACATTGGAGATGAGGCAGGATGCCAGCTTCTGGCTGTGGGACATCAGGTCGTAGCGGGGAGAGATGAAGAAGTAGGGGATGTAGGAGAAGAAGTAGAGGAAGCCGCCAGCGGCAGCCGCGACGTTTGCTGTCAGCACAGGGAGGGAAAACGTCACGGTGATGGCACCCAGCATTCCTCATCAGCTTCCCATCCAGGGACATTCCAGACTTCTGCACAAGCGTGGTTGTGGATGCAGGACAAGGACATGCCCACATCCCAGAGCAAGGCAGGAGCCTGACGCCAACCCCACACCCATGTGGGCAGCTGCAGAAGCCCCCTGCCCATCCCAGAGCAGAGTCTGGGGCCCTAACACATGAGCTCGTCATAGTACCAGGGAATGGGCTGGGTTGGAAGGGACATTAAAGACCACCTTATCCCAGCCCCTGCCATGGGCAAGGACATCTTCTGCTAGAACAGGTTGCTCCAAGCCCCAGCCAGCCTGGTCTTGAACACTTCCAGGGATGAGGCAGCCACAGCTTCTCTGGGCAACCTATGCCAGGGCCTGAGCACCCTCACAGCCAATTTTATTCCTTCCCAATATCCCATCTATCCCTGCTCTGTGGCAGTGGGAAGCCATTCCCTCTTGTCCTGTCCCTCCAGGCCTTTGTCTCAAGTCCCTCTCCAATTCTGTTGGAGCCCCTTTTAGGCACTGGAAAGGTATCCCTGGATCCTTCTCTTCTCCATGTGAACACCCCCAGCTCTCCCAGCCTGGCTCCAAAGCAGAGGGGCTCCTGCCCTTGGACGTGCTCTGGTTTGGGAAGCAACAGTACCCACATCCCTTTCTACACACTGTGGGAAAATGCAGCCAAAAAATGGGAACAAATGTCCCCTCCACAAGTCAAAGTGGTCAGCAACACAAGGAGGCAGTGGGGTGGGACTCACCTCGTGAAAAGAAGGTGCTCACCATGAAGTTGAAGGAGATGGAGGAGATGGAGAAGATGGCAAGGAAGGTGAACACCAGCGTGGGGTCGCTGTTGGTGAGCACCGCTCCCTGTTCGCTCACCTGCCAAGAAAATCTGGTGAATCCCAGGGCTGCTGGAGCCAGCCATGGCTTTAGCAGCACGCACCTGATGTTCTCCAAGGGGTGGAGACACACTGAGATGGGTCAGAACACCCAGAAACTCCCAGACCACTCCAGAGGGAGGAAATACAGATTGACCTCATGTGATGCAGGGTCTAAGGGGCAGGGGACACCCTGGCCAGCACCCAGACAGCCCCCTCCTGCTTCCCATGGTGTGGGCACATGCAGAGGGGAGAGCTCGAGGACCTCCAGAGGCTGTGGGAGCAGGGTGGCCCTGCTCTGCACGAAGTGTCCCTGGGGCTCCAATCCCCAGCTCTCTCCGAGGGGAGTCACCCCTGCCACGAATGCAGCTGTGGGGCACCACTGCCCACCTTAGCTTGAGAAACCCAAACTTCAGCCTTTGGAGGAGCCCTGGGACACCAGGACAGGCCCATGGCAGAGTGGCCCTGTCATCCCTGTGCCTGGCCAGCACAGAGCTTGTGGCCTGGGGACAGACGCTCACCTTGACACAGAAGAGCACAGTGACGAAGAACACAGACACCAGGAGGAAGAGGAAGAACATGAGGAACCAGGCGCTCCAGTGCAACCAGTTGCTGAGGCCCATCATGTGCATGTACTCCTGTGGGAGGTCACGGCGTCACCCAGGGCTGCACCCACACTCCTGGGGCATGGCTGGGACAAGGCGGAGGTGGCTGTGCCCCATGGCACAAACAAAGAGGTGGCAGCCCCAGGTGCCACCAGAGTGGTCCTGCACAGCCACCAGCACGGCATGGTGTCCCCCACCTCCCCAAACAAGGGCTGCCACCACTGCAGGAGTCCCCAGAGAGCCAAGCTGAGCCCAAACCCAGGTCAGGGTGCCAATAGTGCCACCGGGGCCACCCAGCACAGGACAGAACACCCAACGCCTGGCGGAAGCCAAGCCCTGCTGTTGCAACCACACGGCCAAGCTCCAGCCGCCCCCACAGCACATGCAGCATGGGTCTCTACACTCAAAATGCAAAAATCTTCCTTCCCACAGGCTGAGTGCTTGAATCCATGAACTCTGGAAGCCACACATGTTGCCTTCTCTCCCAGCCCAGGAGAAACACCACCCCTATGGTCCAGCATCCCAGGCTGCATAGCAAGGAGAGCCCAGCCTCATCCCGGCAGCAGGATTAGCAACATTCTTCCCTGGGGCTTGCTAATCCGCTGCCATCCCCACCTTCTGCTCACTGGCTCTACACCCAACAGGGATTTTGTTCCCAATTTAAAGATATCATCCATTGGGAAAGGCTGCAGAGGGAGGGGAGCACATCCCAACACTCACCTTCAGCTTCTTCTCCTTCTCATGGACGACAGCGCGGACGATGTTGAGCGAGGTGTAGGTGAAGCTGAGCATGAGCAGCAGCGGCAGCTGGTTCTGGATGGCCAGGAGGAAGAGGTCGTTGACGTAGGCTGGGAAGGGGAAGCGCTGCACCACCACAGTGATGTTCTCCAGCAGGCTGGCAGAGCTGGCACCGGCATGGTACTGCATGATGGCCCGGTCCACCGCGTGCTGCAACGCCAGGAACCCCTCCCGGAGATAACCTGCACGGCAAGAACCACACGGGGAATAGAGACAGGTCTGGCGTTTGGAGGGACAAACAGCCCTTGTGGGAAGCATTGCATGGGAAGGGGAACAGGGACTAAACCTGGAGTGCAGAGAAAAAGCAATATAAGCGTCACTGTGACACAGGGGACTGGGGAAGGAGCGATACCACAGCAAATTCATGGAATCACTGGTTTGGGTTGGAAGGGACCTTAAAGCTTATCTTGTTCCACATCCTGCCATGGGGAGGGACACCTGCCACTAGACCAAACCAATATCTCTCATGACCATCATTTAGAAGGAGCTGCCAGGAAAGCTCAGTTCATGGTCGCTGTCCTGCAGCATGGCTGTGAATTTGTAATGGGGAGATTCTCTGTCACCATCAACCACCACAGGTCACTGGGCTTGTGTTTCATCCCTTTATCTTCATAAACCGAAAGAATACATGATACTACACAAGTTGCAGAGAGAAAAAGTGTATCCTGTGGCTCACATGTGGCTTAAATTTTTGTGCATTAGAAAACACTGAAAAAATTTTGATTTCCCAATAGCATCTACCAAGTGGAAAGGGACTCACAGGGATCATCCAGTCCAGCTCCTGGCCCTGCACAGACAACCCAACCCTGGGCATCCCTGGCAGCACTCCTGGAGCTCTGGCAGCCTCAGGGCCATGCCCGTTTCCTGGGGAACCTGGGCAGTGGCCAACACCCTCTGGGGGAAGAGCCTTTACCTAATATCCAACCTAAACCTCTCTTGACACAGCTCTAAATAACAAAATAAACTCAAATAGTTTATTTTTAAGTGGAGCTGCTGCCAAATGTTACCTGTACAGGAACTTAAATCCTCTTACAAAACCCCAAAGGAACATTTTGAAAGTCAGTCGGTTAAAATGACCCACAGAGGGCGAAGATAAAAGTGGAGTTATGAGAATGGGAACTTTGTTTGATATTAACTCATGTTCTGAGCAAACACTCTGGGGTTCTGCTTTATTTACACACTGTGAGCAAAACCCGTTTGCCCACTTCCTCGCCCTCGCTCTCCCTGGACACTGCAATCGAATACAGAGGGAGAAATCCCACTGAGGGAAATATTCCCTTTGCCACCATGCAGAAGTTCCCAAAAATCCAGTCCTGAGCCACTGCCAGTTTCAGCAATGTCCCTGCTGGCTCCTGCTCTGCCTGTGGTTTGGCTGCCCTTAAACACCTCAAACCACAGAACTGCTCTCTTTACTTTTTGAATACTTAAGCAGTACAATAAACACCAGGCAGTTTGGATAGTGAAATAAAATTTCCATTAAAAATCGAAGTGGGAAAAAAATTAAATGCTTAAATGATTCATGTACATTAAAATTTATTCTTATCCAGCCCTGCTCAGCACAGGTGCACAGAGGCCAAGCAGTGCCCATGAAGTCAGAGGATAAAATTTAAATAAAGGGTAGCTATAATGAATATAACAAAATCGTAAATATTGTTAAATTATATCTAAATAATAATTAGCAATTCAATAAAAGAAAGATATATTAATTAATTAAATAAATATTAATAAGCTCTATCATTAATACTCCATTAATATTTAAATATTAATTTAAAATTGTGTCATTTGATGAATCGTTTATATATGCATAAAACTGAATATAAACATCTACACAAAAACATAACAACTTAACTATTTATGTATTCATAAAGATTTACATGTAAATTTTAAAATCTATATAAATATTTAATGTTTAATCACTTGCTTGTATTTATATAAAATAAATATATGCTTATATAAATAAATAAATAATTTTTTGCATTCAAAATACATCTATAAATTTAATGCTGGTATAGATATAAATCAATACTTCATGATAATTAATGGAATTTAATAATTTCTTTTAAATGAACCTATTTCTTTAGAGCCTGCCAGATGCTGTAGGAAGGTGACCCCATGTCCCCGGCCGTGCTCACCCGGGGTCCCCCCATCAGCAAACTTGGCCTCCCGGGGCCCAGGCAACTGGAAGAGGGGGAAGAGGTAACTGGTGTGCCAGTCCCGGTCCAGGTTGGGGTTCAGCCCCGTCTGCTCGCTGCGCGGGGCATTCCTCGGGCTGTACTTGAAGCGCAGCTCATACTCCACCTGCAAGGAGCACACGGAGGGTCAGAGGCGGGTGGGACAGACGGCAGTGACACCCTGAGGGACGCGGATGCTGTCCCCAAGAGCCCACATCCCCCTTGCTCACCTGGAGGGGCAGCGGGGCCAAGCTGTGTGGGAAGTGGTGCCGGAACACGACGGCGGCCAGGACGCTGCCCGAGTGGTTGTCCCGCCTGACGTACTCCTCAAAGTCCCGCTCCGAGGCGAAGCCCTGAGCTGTGGAGGGGAAAACGTGGGGATGCAGAAATGGGGCACAGCAACGCACCATGGCTTGGTGCTCAGCCATCGCCAGGAGCATCGCTTGGTCCAGGACAGGAGGGATGTGCTGTGCTTGCTGTCAGACATGGGGGAGTTACACAGGATGCTGCCCTGTATTCTGGGCATGCAGACATTCCTCCCCCTTGAGAGCAGGAGTCAGCTTTCCCACAGAAAATCCTAACAGTTTGGAACACCAAGTGCTAAAATTTTCTGTGCCAAAAATACTCTTTCACAGGGAAGCGCTGCCACTTTCTTTAACCGTTTTAGGGTGGTATTTTTCTAGATGGAAACTGCAATAAAATAAGACCAAAAAGCAACCCAAAATCCTGTCATTTTAGTGGGGAAAAAAAAAATCAAACTATAGCCTTGAAGTACTGAAAAAAATGGTGTTCTGAGAGCATGAGGATTTAGAATTGGTCACAGGATGGTTTGGTTGGAAGGGACATGAAAGATCATCCAGTTCCAAGCACTGTCACGGGCAGGGACACTTTCCACTGGACCAGGCTGCTCAGAGTAAGGATTCACAGTAATTTCTGGGGTGGAAGGGGCAGCCCCAGCCCTGCTCACCTCTGATGTTGATGGGCAGAGCTCTCTCCACTGCCTCGGCAATGCTCCGCACGGCGCTGCTGTTGGAGGGGACATAGGCCAGCTCCCAGGGGTTGCTGGCGTGCCGGGAGGAGAAGAAGCTGGGCAGGTCATCCACAGACTCAGGGGGGTAGATAGTGGCGTTGGGGTGGCTGATGGAGTGCACGCGGTGCCGCAGCGCGATCAGGATGGCGGCAAAGAGCAGCGGCAGGCACACCTCGATCACTGTCACCAGGATCTGCCGCTTCTGCAGGGCAGGGAAAAGTCACAAATGTTGGGGGGGGTAAGGATAGAAAATATATTATATTTTACATCCACAGACATCTGGATGTCTACAATAGGTATGTATCTACAGACAGATACCTATCCATATATAGATCACTCTCATTCTCTCTCTCTCTCTCAAGAGATAAAAAAGAAGCTGCAAGCACAGAAGGTAGATGAGCACAGTAACAAAGTTCAGGGCATGAAAGCACCATGGAGCAGCAGCATTCTTGTATTCCACAAGGTTTCACAACCTGGGTTTTTCCAGAGCCCAGGAATGACGCTGTGCTGGTTCCCACATCCTTCAGGACTCTCCAGCCAAGGACTCCTCATACCCTAAGCACTGCTCCAGCTCAAACCAGCTTCCATTAGAGCCTTCTTCACCATGCTGCTGGGCTGAAGGACCCAGGTCCTTTGCTCCTTCCCTGTGCCCTGGGGCTCTGCCACATGCAGCAACACTGCTGGAACCAGTGGAGAGTTGCTCCAGGCAGCTGGACATGGGATCTGCATCCCAGCATGAGCCTCTGGCTACAGGAGGAGTGCAGCACAGCAAGCACTCCCATGGACATACCCAAGCCACTTCAGCACTACACACAGTGGGGTTTTTTTGGGTTTTTTTTAAGTTGAGGTTTTCAAGCAACTGGAGAATGAACTCCCTACACTGGGGAGCTTCATTCAGCAATTCCCCCAGGGCAACCTCTCCTGCACAATTCAGCCTAGCTAGTAACATATTCCCCCCAACACAGGTTCATTAGCATCCAACCCAGGTTAATTAGCATTTCAAACTGCTGTCCCAGGGGAACTCTGGTCATCTGAGCAACCTGATCTAGTGGAAAGTGTCCCTGCCCATGGCAGGGGATGGGGATGGATGGTCCCTTCCAATCCAAACCATTCTAGGATTCTGTGACTTTCTCCTGCAAACTGAACTGCCTTCACCCTAGGCCAGGCTCAAGAGCAGCACAGCACACTCAGCCTCAGCCACAGCAGTGACAGCTCAGAGTTGTCCCTGGCCACAGGGGGTCATGGCTGCTCACTTGGAGCACGTGCCAGGAGCTGCAGCAGCAGCATTAACCTTTTCTGAGGCCTCTGGCTAATTTGGGCTTCACAAGACACAGGGATTTTCCACACTTCCCTCTGCCAGACTGGTAAGAGTAGCACCAAGAGATTTAGTCTCACAACTTTGCTGTCTCAGCAGCTGGATTTTATCCAGCAGCCAGTGGGCAGAGTCTCCAGTGGGGAAGGCAGAGAGCCCTGAGCACAGTCCAGACATGCTGGCAAGGGAGACAGCCCTGCAGAAGCCAGGGTGAATGGGATCTTGGACAGTTTGTCAGGAGATGATATGGGGACTACCATTACCCTGGCTCTCAGCACCCACTGCCAAAGCCAAAACACCTCGTGGGGCTTCCTCTGGGAAGAACAGTCTGCTCCAGCCACAGCCATCCCCAGCAGCATGGGCAGGAGGCAGCAGCTGCGGGCAGGCAGGGAAAAAGGAGCTTTCCCAAGAGCCACGCTCATAAAAGTGAACGCTGCAGATGTCTGATGGGTTTATAATGCAGCCCTGGCAGCCCAGCTGCCTCCCGCTGATTTACTATCATACTAAACCTCTCCCTGTCTCCTGGGCTGCCTCCAGAACAGCTCCCTGCCTCCCTGAATTTGCAGGCTCACACACATTCAGCAGCCCTGCGGCAGAAGTCATTCAAGTGCTGTATTCCAGAGGTGACAGGGATACTCATCCATAATTACCACCCCCGCCTGGCCGGAGCAGCTCCGGACCAGCCACGTGTGCCAGCATCCATCCTCACAGCACAGTGAGGGTGACTTGGGAGCTCTCTGTCTTTATCAGGAGCAGGACTTTCAGTTGTATCCCAGCACAGTAGACCTGAGTCAGCTCGTGGCCTTGGAAAACACGCTGAGACATGTCCCCACCCTGGAGCACACCCAGAAAACGATGCTGTTCCCCTGCAGTGGGGTTGGGGGATGCTCCTGGCTGCAAATCAGCCCTGCTGTCAGTCCCTTTGGACCCCTCCAAGCCCTGCTTCCTGTTCCGTGCCTGCCGGAAGGCCGGGTGCAGCCAGCGCTTCCATCTTCCTTTGGTTTATTTTTGCAGCAACGCCGTGCTGAGCTGCAGGCGGGTAACTGAAAGCGTAAAGCCAGGCTGCAGCCAGCCCTGCTCCCTCCTCTTCCGCCGCGCTCTGCCAGGGCTGGCTCCGGGTCCCAGCGGAGCCGCAGCATCCGCCCAGGAACACCCGCACGCTGCTTAAAGGGCTGCGGCCTCGGCCAGCACCAGCCGGGACCTGCGGACCCGAGCTCCCCAAATCCCTCAGCACCACCTGGGAGGTGAGCTGGCAGTGGGTGCCAGTGCTTTAATACTTTAAAGACCCCTAAAATCTGCTCCTGAGAGTGGCAGAAAGCAATGGAGGAAGAAAAAACCCCAGGGCTTCAGTGGGTTTTGGAGGCAATGGCACATCCAGAGGAGGCTGTGCAATGAGACAGCTCAGAAAACCCCACTGTCATAGGGTGGGTGTGTGGGTTACCCTGTCCCAGGAGAAGGGGAGTGGAGCCAGGGGCCAGAGGGCAGGAGGGGATGGTGGGGACAAGGAAACTGAGTACATAGCACAGCCCATAAGGTCACACAGCCCAGCACAAAAGACACCACGGGCACAAATAACCCAGCTTTCCTCCTAGAGATGTCCTGTGCCCACAGGGGAGGTTTCCTGGAGGAGCCAGAGGCTCCGCAAGCTCTGATGTACCCCATTTAGCGGTGTCAGAAGCAGCCCCCCAGGTGCCACGCCAGCCCACCTGCAGGATGTAGTTCTTCCAGAGCAGCAGCCCAAACTGCCTGAGCACAACCATCCTCCCATCAGAAGGGGCCCAGAGCCGCCACCGCCACTCCGCAGGACCCTGGAAGAGAGGAGAGAGCTGTGAGTGCCAGGTGCTGGTGGAGCCGGGCAGTAGGAGGGCAGCATCCCGCATCCACACCCCATCCAGCCCAGGGCAGCTCTCTGCTTCCAGCCTGGTGCCACAGCAGCTGGCTTGACCCTGAACAGGGCAAAATAACCATTGTGTTCCCTCTCCTAAGAGCCAGAGCCCCTGGTTTCTGGCATGACTGTTCCCAGAGATGGAAGCTGCTGCTTCAATACCCAACTTGGGTCCTTCCCAGCAGCAGACAGAAACGGCTTTCCTCGAGCTGCAGGAGCACAGGGTTACAGAATCACAAATGCCAGCCCCAAAAAGGCTGTCAAACTCCTGACAGCCTATTATTTTGGGCTGGGTGGAGATTTCAAGTTGTGCCTCCACCTCCTGCCGTGTGAAGGGTTGGTTCTGCAACACTGCCGGTGCTTTCCCAGCAGAAACTCTGCCCGGAAAGGCGAGGATCAGAAAAGGGCAGGGAAGCGCAAGGGAAGGTCCGTGCTTGAGAACGATCCCCCGCTGCCTCTCCCTGCTCGGGAAACATCCACCATCCCTTTAAGTTGTTTGTGTCTCCATTTGCAGTGGCATTTCCTGATGGAGCACTGCTGTCCCACCAGAAGACTGGCTGGGATTTTGGGCTTGCAGTGTGGCATGGAGAAGGAATGGGCAGCCCTGGCACGAGCAGAGCCTCCTGCCCATGCTGCCGGGCTCTGGGCAGCCCTCGCTGAGCAGTGCCAGCCTCTGAGCATGGCAAATCCTGACAGGATCACAGTGGGCAGCTGTCGGGGTCACCTCCGAGCCGGTGCTCCACAGCCTGGCAGCAGTGAAAGCTGCCACAGGGACACGGATGGGCACATAATCCACGAGCAGCACCTGGCACATGCTCCACGGCACTTTCTCCAGCCCTGGTCGGGATGGTATCAGCTCCTTGGATGCAGCTGGCACCCAGCAACCTCAGCAGGGGTTTCAGGGTGCCACAGTAAGAGGAGAGGAGGTTGCTGACCCAGCCTGCCCGACCTTGGCTCCCGGGCCGGTGCCGGTGAACGAGCACAGTTCTGGTGGCAGCAGAGCTGCGGCAAGAGCAGCCTGGGACCCACGCAGGGCTGTAGGCACAGCAACACCACCCACCTGCCTCACCTGCTCTCTGCCACCAGCTTCTTGAGCCCTCCAGGAGCCTTCTCCTGCCTTGGCACACACCTTCCCAGCCCTAAACCCAGGAGCCTTGTCCCGCCTTTGCATACACCTTTCCAACCTCAGCCCTAAACACAGGAGCCTTCTCCTGCCTTGGCACACACCTTCCCAGCCCTAAACCCAGGAGCCTTCTCCTGGCTTTGCAAGCACCTTCCCAGCCCCCGTACTAAACCCAGACATGTTCTCAGAGCACAAAAATCCCACTTTCTCTCTGCCACTCCATGCACAGAAGACAGATTCCCACAATAGCAGGGACACCTGTGTTCAAGAATCTTTCTCCAGAAAGGAAAAAGCAGAAGAGATCTTTTGCTTCAGCCCCAAAAAGTCCATCAGAATCCCCATCCACAGCAAGAAGGAAAGGAATACCAAGGGGGGCTTGGCAAAGGCACCTTCAAACACCTCTCAAAGTGCCATGTCTCCAGCTGACCTCTGGGCCACATGTGGCCAAGCAGAACCATCCATGTTCTGCCACAGGATCCTGTAGCAGGACCCCCCGACCCACACCCACAAGTACCTCACACAGCAGCATCTGAAATGCCCCAAAATAATCCCACCCCCCCCAGCAGAAGCCTTTGTCATGCACCCCCTTGAAGGAATCCAGAGCAAACCAAGGGAATCAAAGTCATGGCTCACTTTAAAGAGGACAAATGCTGCAGGTCAGGCAGGAGCAGGCTGCTGCCCTCGCAGAGGTCCCAAATCCTGCTTGCCGTGCCGCACTCTCAAACTCAAGCTGCCCCCCCGACTGCCCCCGTGGGTCCTACAGTTGCTGCTGGGAAAATGTCAAGCAGCTCTTGGGTAACACAAACACTATGCAAAGACAGAAAACTCCATTACTGCCAATAAATGTTTTTTAACTTTTTAAGTGTTCCAAGAAAACCCATTCTGGACCTTTCGCTTGCTGGAGGATGAGAGGAGGAAGAAACTCAGTTACAAAAGCTGTTACTGGGTTTGAGAGCAAAAATGGTTTTCCAGGCTCTGTGCATTCACAAATATTTTTTTTCCAACCCAAAAGAGAAAACCTGTTTAGTGGGTGCTGCCTGGATCAGCGCAGAGATGCCCATGACCAGAGGCAGCTCAGACAGGGCCCAGGGTCCACGTCTGGACCCACTTTCAACATGAAGGGTGGGCTGAATGCCACTGGTTGATGACGACCTCGAAGGCACAGAGGTACCCCACAGGAGGACACAGGCAGCACGTGGGGCTGTCCCTGCCAGAGATGCTCCTGCCTGACCTCAAGCACTACAAGACTGAATTTCCCACTAAGAGGCAGGGCCAAAGATCTGGGGCAAGAGAGAGGCAACCACCACCAGCTTCTGGGAGAACAACTCAGCTCCTCTCCTCTTGCTGGAAATATCCTGCTCTCTGCACCTGATCACAGACTGAGGAAGGGTGTTGCCCTGACTTTGCAGTGTTCAGTGTCTTCTTGTTAGATTTTCTCTCTCATGGCCATGACTTGTTTTCTCTCTATTATCTATGTTTTCCTAAATTGTATCTGTGTTTACGAATTCCAGTATACCGGATGGAGAAATATGATTAACAAATACTTTGACCAAGTGAATTATAAGAGGTGGTGATTTCTACCTCCAATCCACGGTGATGTGTGAAAACATATAAATAAAGTCGGAGGGCTCTGCCCTCTCTCTTCCTGCTCTCTCTCCTGCTGCGTCTGTGTGTTCTTTGTGTGGCTCTCCTTCAGGCCCTCGGCCTGGCAGGCCTGCCTGGGGAGTGCCATAGAAGGGTCTCCTGAACACGTGAGTGTAAACTCACCCTGGCCATCCCCAGGGCGGTCAGTGAGGAAGGAGCTACTCCTGCCTGCCCACAGCCTGCATGGCTGCATACAAGACTGGTCCTCACCACCCGGTCCCCACCAGCCCCTGCCGCAGTGCCAAGCTGTGCCGGATAATGTGGTGGCACCAGCTGCCAGCCTGGACTGGAGCTGTTCTGCCGGTGGATTTAGATGAGGACAGGCTGAGGATCGGCAGGGATCAAGGCTACAGCATCCCACCTCCTGACCCACTTTGACACCGCCTCATCGCCGGGAGGTGGCTGTGCCCGGCCGCCGCCTCAGCGGAAAGGGCCGAGCGAGCAGAGCAAAGGCCACGTGCTCCCGGGAGCTGGCAGTTATTTTAGAGCACACACTGCATTTCTGCTCTTCTGATGTCCTGTTCCCATAGAAACCAGCCCTGGAAATGGCAGACGTTGCCTTTTTTTATATAAACCCGGCATTTCTCCCTGCCGGTTGTCAGAGACACCGTGTCACCCCTCCAAGATGAGCAGCCAGGTGCCTGCACCTCCGCGGCCGAGCTGAGGAGCACGCGGTTCCCGGGGTGGTGGCATCACACACCTGGCGAGGGCTGTCAGTCCCTGGGTACTTTCCATGCTGTCACTGGAGCAGGAAATGCCTCTCTGCTGCCCACAGTTCTGTGTTGGAAATTAAAAGCACAAGCAGCCGTAGCAGGGCAAGGACTTTTTATGGCCACTGTTTTCAGGAAGAGCGAGTGATTTCCCACACAGGGGTGTCCAGAAAGTCCCAGGTCTTGCAAAGAGCAACCAGGACCAGCAGTCACCAGAACAGCTGTGAGTGTTCAGTGAGACACAGCTCTCACTGCTGGGGTGTTTTCACCCGCTCAGTGTACATGGAGATCTGGGAGTCACGATACAGCCAGACCATAAAAACCTCACCTTGGTTGTGCAAACAGCAATAAAACTTTCTAAAAGGTTGCAAGGCTGGTGGGATGCTGGGTGCTGCAGGGACCAGCGACCTCACAGCCCTCTACAAACCCAACACCCAGTGCCTGACACATATGTGAGTTTGGGTTTGACCCAGACAGGAACTTCAGGCCATGAAATAAAGAAGTAAACACACGTAGAGCTGGGGCTGGATCCTGTTTGCAGAATGAGGGTTTGGTTTGTGCCCAGCTGCTGCCCTGCAGTGGGAGTGGGCTGGAGGGCACAGGGAGCCTGATGGGCTCCACGGTTGTGTCTGTAATACCCTTTGTGCTGGGGTAGCAGCAGGAGATAGGGGACAAAGCTGCTGCAAGAGCTGATCAAACCCTTTGCCTTAAAAACAACATCACTGGTTTGCCCAGCGACTTTGCGGTTGCCCATAAAACACCAAACTCTGCAAATTCACTGGCCTCATGGATTTACCACAAGAAAAAGGTCTGGAACCCAATCCATGGGTTTCTCATGGACCCTTGTACAACCCTGCTCCTGCCCTGCAGCTGCTCAGTGCCACCCGGGCAGTTGTGAGCAAAGGATGTGGGGATCCCTTCTGCTTCTACTTGGTTTTGAACACTTCCAGGGATGGAGACTCCACCACTGTCCTGGGCAGCCTATTCCAGTGTCTGACCTCCCTTTCCATGAAGAAGTTTTCCCAATATCCAACCTAAAACTGCCCTGGTACAACCTGAAGCTGTTTTCTCTTGTCCCATCACTTTCTCCCAGGGAGCAGAGCCCAACCCCCACCCGGCTGCATCCTCCGGTCACGGAGTTGTGGAGTGAGAAGGTCCCTTCTGAGCCTCCTTTTCTCCAGGCTGAGCCCCTCCCACAGTTGCTCCTCATTAAACTTGTGCTCCAGACCCTTCCCTGGACACACTCCAGTCCCTCAAGGTCTGTCTTGGCATGAGAGACTTTCCCATACCGAGCCAGGGCCCCGGGGCGCAGCGAGGCCGGCAAGTGCCCCCTCGGTCCCCGCAGCCCCGTGTCCCTTCCCGGCAGGGAGGGGTGACCCGAGCTCCCGCGGGATGCCCCCGGGCGGGTCCCGGCCAGGCGCAACACTCCACGGCTGACGGAGCGCGGCCGAGCATCCCCGGGGAGCCCGCGTCTCCATCCCGCGTCTCCATCCCGCCGCAGCCCCGCACCCTGCGGGGGACGCGACCCGCGCGGGCCCGCGCAGGAGCTACCGCCGGCATCAGGCCCGAGCCGCG
>VYZT01011161.1:205688-259911 GCA_013400735.1 Pomatostomus ruficeps
GGTAGGGGGGCCGGGAGGCGAGGGGGGGGTCCCCGGCTCTGGGTTCGGCCGACAGCTGTCGGGACGTCCCGAAACCCCCAGAGCCCGCGGAGTGGGTGACCCAGGGGTGTCCGCCGGGCTGGACACAGCGACTCACAGGCCTGCAGGATCCAGCATTCATACAATATCCTGAGCTGGAAGGGACCCACAGGTACCCTGGAGTTCATCTCCTGGCTCTGCACAGACACCCCAGCAATCCCACCCTTGGCCTGAGAGCGTTGTCCCACCGCTCCTGGAGCTCTGGCAGCCTTGGGGCTGTGACCATTCCCTGGGGAGCCTGGGAAGTGCCCAGCCACCCTCTAGGGGAAGAGCCTTTTCCAAGTATCCAACCTAACCCTCCCTGACACAGCTCCAGCCGTTCCTCACTGGGCATCTGCCTGTCAGCCTCTCTGCCACCAGCATAATATCAAGCCTAGGCCAGGCTGCTGTGTTATGGTGAAACATCCATCGTTGGGGCAACACTTCCTCTTTCTGTTCTTTTAGGTGCAAAAACAATTTGCTGACGCTGTACAGGAGTTCCCGTCCTGTAAGTGGTGTCAATACCTACTAAATGTCAATTCTCAGCCTGTTTTGGGGCCAAGGAAAGCAAGTACACCACATGGGCTGCTTCTCACCCATTTAGTGAGTGCTGATCTTTTCAGCCTAGTTGTAAACTTCCAAAGGGGTGTTTTTAATCTTCTTCTCTCTTGTTAATTTGGAAACTGTCCGGGAGGAATTTTCTCCATTACCAAGTTTTCCCTGATGCTTGGTTTTACTTTCTTTTTTATTATTCAAGCTGTTGCATAACAAAGTCTGAGCATCCATCTATGTTATTTAAAAGATGTGATGAAAAGGAAAATCAGCAGTGGAGGGTGCTTTTATAGAAATAGGTTTTAGTTGATGCGCAGCAGGTAACCTGTGGATAGCACTTGGTCTAAGAGCAAGCGAAGAGGAACTGCCCTGAGGCCAAGTCATGGGTGCAAATCCTTTTGGAAAAGGGAGGCTACATGCAACTCTAACATCCATACAGAGCAGAGGAACTTGGCATCCCTTACAGGCTTGTCAGACCATGGAGTGAGCTGGAGGGAATGCTCAGCAAATGAGTTTGGGGGTGCCTTTGAGATTCTACTAATGATCTATTCTTTACATACCCCTCAAAGCCCCCCCCATACTGTAGCCATGCCCAGATGCTTCTGTGACTTAAGCAGAACTGCACTCGCAGCATGTCAGGGTGCTGAGCTCCTGGAGCAAGGTAAGAATTATTTTTCAGTGATCTGGGAAGGCGCTGTCACAGAGGATGCTTTGCAAAGCTCAAGGGAAAGAAGCAGAGGATGCGTAAATCAGCTGCACAGGCTGCATTTAATGATGCAGAACTTCTTTTCCATGCTTCCGTAACCACATCTGTTCCATCCTTCCACAGCCCAGTCAGCATCTGGAACCTGTCCTCAAAAGCAAAGCTACTCCCTCAAACTTGTGAGTTTTGATCTGTTTGGGTACGGAATAGTGTGTAGAGTACTGTGTCCTGACCTGTTTGGCTGAGAGTATCTGAGGAATTTGGAGAGAGTGGTCAGAGAGGCCCCTGCTAACTTAGGAGATGGATATAACCTGCTGAGGGTGTTGTGCTGGGATTTCAGTACCAGTTGGCTTTTCTGCTAAAGGTGTGAAGAAAATGGGTATGAGGATTAAAAAAAACCCAGAAGCTTTAATCACAGAAGGTTGCTGCTTTGATTGACCAGGCTCAGGAACCTCCAGAACTGAACTTGGTGGTGTGAGGTGGAGATATTCCTTGATTTGGGAATGTCAGACCATCTTTTCTCCTCTCTGGCAGGTGTGCACACACCGTGCTGAAGCCTGGGGAAACTGGAGAGGTTGGAATTTGGTGCTGTGCTGACGCTATGTGAGAGCCAGCATGGAGACAGTGTGTAAAGCCAGAGCACACTTTGAAATCAAATAGGAATTATAGTTGGAGTTCCAAGCCAGCTTTCCAGGCACTTGTCAATACCTTGGGTTTTCCAGAAATGTGTTATTTCCAGTAATAGCTGTTCTGTGGTGGAAATTCAGTCAATTTATTTTCAGTAGCTCACAAACCAGAGCTGAAAGACTGTTTTCTTTTCTATTGTGGCTCTTGGGGGTTGCTGGTCTCGAGGAGGGCCAGTGCTGACTGATGGTTCTGTGGGGCTCTTGCAGGCACTTGGATAATCCCTCTGCCTTTTGTCAGAGGAGACATGTAAGAGGATGGAGAAGGAATACAGTGTTGATGAGAAAAATCTGCTAAGTGCCACAAAACTAGAACCAGTAGGTGGGAAACTGTAATCACTTCTGTAGGCAACACTCCCAACTTCTCTGTTTTGCTTCTTTTGGCTGCTTGGTAGTCTGCTGAGCACTGTGGAGTGTGATATGACACAAGAGCGTTTTGGCTGTGGGGTTTGATGGCCCACATGGGCTCACAGGCAAGATGCAGAGTGAAGTACCCTCTGGGACATGGTCTGTGTTGTCTGGAGCCTGCTGTTCCTTCAGCTAACTTTGATACCAGTTTTGTGTCAAACCAGGTAGAATATAACACTGCTGCTTTCTCCCGTGCATGACAGCAGCTGTCCTGAGTTAGTGTTGAATAGATCCGTGTGTGTAGGCACAGACATACTGAGTGTAAACTATGTGCAGTTGAGGTCACTCAAGGACAGCAATATCTCAAATGTTACAAATAAAGGTTTCCTTGTCTGACTTCCTGACAGCTAGGATAGATGTGACATCTCTCTGTTAAGACTTGCCTGTTTGTAGGAATACCCTCCTCCCTGCTGTGGCTGAGAAGGTCACCTCTGGCTCCCTTTAACGTAACAGCTGTGGGACCAGAGCTCCTTTCAGGCTGTGCCTGGGCTGCACCGCCTGGCTGTTGTTAACCTTCAGACAGCTGTAGATGGGCTGCTGGAAAGGCCCAACCTGAGATGGCCCCTCCCCTGTTCTGTGCTGATGTTCAGAGTTTATGTGGTTGTTAGGGGCAGCATTACATAGGGAACCAAGACACCTGAGCTCTGTTCTCAGCTCTCTTAGTTGATCTTTGCTTTCTTTAAAATGAGTAATGAAGGTAGCAGTCTTACCCCAGCTTCCCTTTCCAGCGTAATGTGTGTGGCTGAAGTAACGCTCCTCCTTCCTGTTCCCTTTAGGATGCCAAAGATGGGAGGATCTACAATGAACAGAATTTCTTCCAGCGAGCTGCCAAGGCAGGCACAGGTTGGTGCTTCTTGGGAGGGCAAGGACTAAGGATAACTGGCATTCCTCTCTCATCAGTTAGGTGAATCTTTTGGAGGGCCAGGCTAGGATAAATTAATTCCCTGCTTGGTTAGTGCCAGAGTGCTGAGGAGTTTGGTCAGTGCCAGTTCTCCCAGCAGTCTGTGTGCTGTAGGACAGTGCAGTATGAGCACAGCTTTCTTGCTCTTCTCACTTTCTCTTGATGGGTCTGGGAGCTGTCCACCTGTGCAGCCTGACTCACCTTAGCTCACTGTTCTGTTCCTCCTCCATGGGTGGTTCTGTCAGCTGCTCTCTGGTATCCATTGATCCCAAAACTTGAGCAAGAACAACACTGCCCAGAGAATGTGGGTAGGGGGTATGAAGGAATTTATGTCAAATCTACACTTCTGGAAGAATGGTAAAAATATACTTCTCTGTCCCTCTCTCTCCCCCCTCTTGTTTTCCCTAGTTCTGTAGCAATCCCATGCCTTAGCCTGCTCTGGTATTCCCAGAATTTTCCCTCTTCCATTCCTGCTCTACAGTGCTATATGCATTGACATGCCAGTACCCCCCCATCAGACTGGAATTCTGGGGACAGAGTGAGGATGAGAGGCTTCCCACTGTCGGGTGTCCAGGGCAGAGCAGACCTTCAGAGGAGGAGCATCCCTGACTGAGCTCCTTCCTCCAATCCTGGAGCTCCTCAGCAGCATCTGCTGCACTGTCCTCTTCTCTCCCCTTGTAGTGGAGAAGTGGAAGAAGTGGCATTCCGTGCCACTGCTGGGCATCCCCAACTGCGTTGGCTTTGGACTGCATGCAGACAGCTACAGGTGAGGTGACTGAGCTCTTGGGCTGTCTGAGCATCTCTGGCTTTCCATCTCCTTCCCTTGCTGTCTGCAGTGCTTTTGTCATTGTTCCCTGGGCTCCGGACCTTATGCACAGCTCCTATCATTTATTAAATGCTTTGCCTCTCGTTCCTTTGTTTCCTTCAGTCCTTGTGTTGCTGGTGAAGTTAGTACTTTTGCTGCTGCTGCCCCTTGGGCCAGGGGACACCTTATTCTGGTCCTTGACACTTAACACACAGAGGAGACTCAGGCTATGTGTCTGCAACACATGATGAGCACATCTGTCTCCTTTAAAAGAAGCTTTCTCTTATTAAAAGTCAAGGAAGTGTTTGCTCAGGTCAGCTTGGAGTTGAAGTGGGGTCCAGTGGATCACTTGACAAGTGTCGCAGGGTCTCCAAACCAGGTAGGTACTGTCATGTGCAAAGTCCTTTTCTCTTGCAGGTTTTTGGTGTTCTCTGACTTGGGGCGATCTCTTCAGTCGGTCCTGAGTGATGGCCTGCACCTGCTGAGGGAGAAGGCAGCTTTTCAGATTGCAATTCGTGTGGTATGTGGAGAACCAATCCTTCCCAAGAGACTTCTTCAGAAAAGACTTCTAACTTCCTTCTGGGTCTCTCAGAGGTGTTTTAAAGCTACTCCGGGGGCTTGTGTGGGGTTTCTAAGTAGCATCTTTGAAGCCTCCTGTAAACTTTAATAGCATCTTTAGAGCACTGTGTCACCTTGAAGGAATTTGGGATAAGAAGAATGAGAACCTTTGAACTTGATGCCTGTGAGACATGGTGTTTTTAGTGCTCCTCCACATGGCTGCAGGGAGCTGGGGAGGGTCCAGCTCAGTGGTAGCCAGGGTGCTGCAAGAGCCTGCATGGATCTCATATATTCCCCCTGTTTATTCCCAGCTAGACTGCCTGGAGTACATTCATGAGAATGAGTATGTGCACGGGGACATCACTGCTGAGAACATCTATTTGAACCCAGCAGACCTCACACAGGTAGGGAGCAGGAGCAGTGCTGCCAGGAAAGGGCACTGGAGGTAGGATGGTGAGATGGGATAAGGCAGCCCCCGGTGCCTGCCTTGGGCAGGGCAGCAGAGCAGACTGGCCAGTGCTCAAGCAGGGGCTGTGGGGCAGCACTGGGGGCTGCACTGTGCTCAGGTGAGTGCTCTGTGCTGCCCTGCAGGTGACCCTCGCTGGCTATGGCTTCGCGTTCCGGTACTGCCCCGGGGGGAAGCACGTGGCTCTGCGCGAGGGCAGCAGGACCCCTCATGAGGGCACGGTGGAGTTCATCAGCCTGGACAGCCACAAAGGCGCAGGTGAGTCTGGCTTTGTGACACATGCTGGGGCGGTTCCTGTGGTGATGCTTGCCGGAGCTGGAGCTCCCTCCTGGCTTTGCTGGTACTGCTGCTTTCCAGGCATTCACATGCACCAGGAACTGGGCTGCTGTTGGGCTGTTCACTCCTTCCTCCTGATGGCTGCTGTGTTGGGACTTGCCAGGTCACTCAGTGACTACAGCAGGGATGTTCCTGCTCCATCTGGAGCCTTGGCTGCTGCAGGCGTGTGGGGAATAGAAAACAGGGCCCTTCGTGCTGGCTTAGCAGGGATCTGTTTCAAGCCAGACTGGATCCCTGCCCAAAACAGATTTGCAGCAGGCTGTGCTCTGACCTTGAAGCAATGAGAGCTGGAAAGGCATTTAAATCATAGAATCACTTTAGTTGGAAAAGACCTTTAAGATCATTGAGTCCAGCTGTAAATCCAGCACTGCCAAGGTCACCACTAAGCCAAGTTTCCAAGTGCCGCATCTACACGACTTTTAAATCCCTCCAGGGATGGGAGCTCCACACTACCCTGGGCAGCCTGTGCCAAATTCCATCCTTCTCCTGGTTGGGATGTGACTGCTCCTTCAGAGTGTTCAGGAAATCTTCCTCCATAGGCTGGGAGGTGATTCCTGAAGTATGTGAGCAGGCTCCCAGGAGTATTGATATCCCAGAGCACATCCTCATGAAGCTCTTGGATTTCTTTACTTCTGCCCCTTCATGAGTGACATGTGAATGTTTCTTGCTTCCCACCAGGACCATCTCGACGGAGTGACTTGGAATCTCTGGGCTACTGTCTTCTGAAATGGCTCTGTGGCATTTTGCCTTGGTCTGATGAGCTGGACAAAGTAGAAGCTGTGGTGGAACAGAAAGAAAGGTAGAAATCTATTCTTTTGGGAAATGCTCAGCAGAAAGAAGTGAGTGGGGTTTTGTGTCTGAAATCCCCCTGTTACAGTACACTGGGATGTGGCAAATCCTGCAACCAAGGCTGAACCTGGCCCCAGGGTGTTTGGTGAACCCCAAGTTCTGCTTCATCCAGAACATGGCCATCTGAATTCAGGCTTTTGGGGGAATTTTTTGTCCCTGTTGTCAAAGCCAGGTGCTCAGGTGCCTGCTCCATTGCTTCTCATCTGACAGGACTCTGTGCTGACTATTCCAGGTACAGAAAGGATGTGAGATGCCTTCTCCGACTGTGTTCCAGGCAGAGATCCATTCCAGGTATGGGCTTGCTCTCAGTGGCAGTGGGACTCAGGGGTGGAGGACTGACTGTACTTGAAGCCAGAACTTTCTCTGTGCTGGCGTGCTGGTCCAGAATGGCTTCCACTGGTGATGGTGACTAAGCATTGCATGAACTGTGTGGCAGGGTGGGAACAAATTCCTTGTTTTCTGTACAGAACAATGAGGGCTGCTTCCCATGATCAGATTTCCTGAACCTTGCTGAAGGGATGGGTGTGCTAGTGGGTTTAAAAATGCAATATCTGGGAATAGAGGTCACTTCCCCATCCCATTTTGTTGCCCAGACAAGCTGTGGCTACCCTGTGCCTGAAGTGTCCAAGGCCAGGTTGGATGGGGCTTGGAGCAACCTGGGATAGTGGACAGTGTTCCTGCAAATGGCAGGGGTTGGAAGGAGATGGGCTTCAAAGTCCCTTCCAGCCCAAACCAGCTGGTGATTCTATTTTATTCTATAATTCCGTGATTCTGTCTTTGAGCTTCGTATTAGCCTTGGTTTGTTTTTCCTCTCTGTGCAGCTGCCTGGATGCGTAGCTGAGCTGGCTACAGGACAAGCAGCCTGAGATGGTCATTTGGCAGCTGGAGTTTCTGTGCTGCTCCAGTGTGAGTCCCTTTCTTTGCAGATGCCCTGGAGAGCTACCTGGAGCAGGTGATGGCCCTGGAGTATGAGGAGAAGCCTGACTATGTGGCCCTGCGACAGCTCTTTGGGAAGTCCCTGGAAAAGATGAAAGCTTCAGCTTACGACTCTGTGGATGTCCGAGTGGTGCCCTAGGTGAGTGCCAGCAGTACTGGACCTGCTGCATGTGCCCTGTGCTGCCACAGGCAGGTGAGGACAGAGCAAGCTGGGCTGTGACATCTCTCCCGGTGAGACCAGCCTGCTCCTGACATGTCATTCCCTGTTGAAACCAGTCCAGTGTTACACAAAGCCAGGCTTAGCCTGTGTTTCCTCAAGTTTTTCTGGAAATACATGCCCATGAATGAATACAACAAGGGTTAATAAAGTAAAGGCTGAAAGGACTGTAGGGCTGTGGAGGTGATAGCAAAACGCAGACTCATGCCATCTGGTAATTTTTTCTTTTTTTTAAATCTGAAGCTGTGGGCTGTACTTTTTGCTTTTCTCTCTTGGAGAGCAGCCTGTAGTTCTTGTTTTAGTGCTTCAGCCCTGAGGCAGTGGTGGTTCTCAAGCCCAGGTGCTATTTTAGCCATCAGGCACCTCCAAGAGTGAGGCTTCATACAGAGCCAGATCTGGTTTTAGTGCAGGGCTGCATAAGCCAAAGCTCTGTATCCAGCAGCAGGAACACAGAGCCAGCTCTTCACCTACTTTCGTCTTCCTCGGAAGGAATCAAACTGATTCATCTTCCGCTTTTCTGCTTTTATTTTTTCAGATCAAGAAAACCTGCACAGGAAGAGTTCAGAGCTTTCTGCTGTGAGGCCTTTCCCAGATACAGTTTAACTTTTACCAGTTTTAGAACGAGAGAGGTTTTTATAAGTGTTTTCTTCCCATGTTAATGTGACCCAGTGCTGAAGTTTGAGCTGCTGCTGTGCCAAGTTAATGTGAAGACACTCCTGCCTGGCAGGTGAGGGGAAGTAGGAGCTGGAGGACTGCAGTGGAGCCACTGTGAGCTGGGAAACTAAATCAGGGATTTTCTCTTTTGAACGAGAGTGGCAGTACATGGTTTTGTAATAAACATTGTGGACAAGTACCTGAGGCTGCTGTTGGTTAGTTGGCACATTCAAGGCCTTTCTGGGGCTGCTGTAGGGTTGTGAGGGTGGTTTGAGCCCTGTACTGCTGGTGAGATTTGTGTAAATAGCCTTCAGGCAGTGCCACTGCAACTTAACCATCAGAACTCAGCTCAGAGCTAAACCCTGACCTCATCCCAGCAGTTCTCGAAGCCTCAGGCCAGGGAATGAGGGGAAGGAAGACCGCGACCCAGCTCTAATAACAAAACGATTTTATAAAAAAACAGTCAATAAACACTCACTACACTGTGTGTATCTGAGGTGTTGCCAATGCCACAGTCACTTCTAAACAGTCCTGGAGTCCAGTTCCAGTGTTAACTTCAGTGACATTTTTTGAAGTCTTGTACCTTGGTATTCCAATGTTCACTATGTGTTAAGGCACAGATGGGTTTTTCAGGTGAGGAAAACATGGCAACAAGAGAAGAGGCAAATGGGGTTTAAACGATGTGAGAGGTAGGTGAGAGAGCAGCTCAGACCTGCAGTGAGCCTTCATTTACCTCTGGGGTTTTTCAATAAAAACCGGGGTTTTTCAATAAAAACCTTGTATCAGTGCAGCAAATGGCATAGACGAGAGGAGAGGGGAGCTGAGATACACCTGGACAGAGTAAAAAGGCAGCACAACCTCAACAAAGGTCTTTCGAATGGAAGAATTCAAGCATAGTGTTACATTCAGATACTTGAGAACCAATGTCAATTAATTTCATTCATAGTGCCAGGCCTCAGAGGAAGCAAGGGACAGGACAGTTCTTTTCTAGCACTAAGAGGGATGACAAAACTGGGCTATAAAGTTTCATAGAGAGAGCAGAACCTTAGTTAGCAGAGGATCAGACATTAGGGATATGTAAAAAGGGAGCTGTGAAGGGAGGAAATAGCCCAGATGTACAAGATTGACAGGGTTGAAGGGAAGGGGGCTGTTCTTTTGGAGGTATTTACAATTATTCTCTATCATCCCTGTATGACTGCAACAGAAATATGGTTTCCAGGAATCCTGGAAAAGTTAAAAACATGAAGAAATCAGAGGCTTAAGAAGCCCAAGTTCAGCCTTTCTTCAGTGTGTTCTGCCATGTTTTTTCTCTTGACTTGCCTCCTGTGCAGGTAATGGGGCTGGCACTGCCCGCTGTTCATGGCACTGCCATGGGGCAGTGCTGAGGTAGGTTTGGGAGGAGCTCCAGGGCTGCCTTCGACAGAAGATGTAGGACTGGCAGTGTTGACAGAAGAGTAGCCCGAGCTCCCCTCTGGCTTGGGATTCCTTGGGGTGAGATACGCCCCTGGCAGCTCCCCCTCCTTGTGGGGTGCCCTGGAGCCATCCCACTCCCCGGGCAGGCTGTCCTCGTCACTGGAGTCCTGGCCACAGTGCTCTGCAGGGTCCAGGTACAGCACTGTCACATCCAGGATCCCACTGGGGCTGGTCACTGCAGGATGGGAAAAGAAACCTTAGTTTGCCCCAATGCAGCAGCAAGCAGGCACTCGACACAGAGTCAAGCAGAAAAAAGCCAAGCAAGAATCGACCTTCTGTCTGCTCACACCTGGAGGGCAGGGCACTAAGCTCACCCTCTGTTCTCACAGCATCTTTTCCTCCCTCAGACTATTTGGACCGGTACTAAGAGCTGTTAGAAAATGAGCAGCCAGGCCCAGGGTCAGCAAAACCCAACAGCTAATTAGTGTTTCTAAGACAGTGGGTCATTCATCACATTTGGTGCATTGCAAACAGCCTTTGAAATGCTGAGCAAATACAAAACCCCTCATCATGTTCTGAAGCAGTGCAGAGAAATAACAGATAGATACCTCAGAGAGTTTAACAATTATAACCACGGGGGAAGGGGAAGAGTTTTTCCAACTGGTCTTCAGCTGAAAGTTCAGGCATCTGGTTGCCTGAGAAACAGTTTTAAGCAAAAATGAAAAGACAGGTTTAATCCTCTTGGCTGCTTTTTATAAGAATACATTGCTCACCATCTCCTTCTCGCTCGCCTTCGCTTTCCTGATCACCTTCATAACCAGAGCAGGAATCTAAACTCCAGTCGAGGAAGTTGTCCAGCAGACTTTCTTCCTGGGAGGACAGCTCTGCTGTGGGTGTAGTCACAAAGCTGCCTCTGTCATCCTGAATGCTATCTTCCCTCCTCCTGTAGTAGAAAACCCAGAAATCACATGGTAAAAGCCAAGTCTTTGCCAGCTCTTTTAATAGGTATGTCAAGATGGTGACAGGAAAATTGATTGTATTTAGGAATGAAACCTCAGGGTACCAGAGAGGAGGAAAGGCTCGGGCTGATCTTCAGAGCCACTGACAGCCACGAGTTATACTCACCTCTTAGCTCTCTTTCCAGAGGGAGAGCTGAGAAAAGTCTGAATTTCCACCACGTTCCTGTGCAAGGGACTGGGCTCGGGGTCCTCCTGTTTCACGCCCAACAATGAGCAGAGCTGGCTGTAACTCATAACCTAAAATATCAAATAAATAAATAGATTTTAAAAAAACAAAGCCCCTGTAAGAATTAGACCATGAGGTTCTCGTAAGAACTAAATAGACAGAAGGAGGCTATTTATTTTCTAGGAGAAATCTATCCCAGCAAGTTCTTCCCATAGGCACTCAAATATCAGTTAAGAGTCCTTGCAACTCAAGTTTTAAATCCAGTTTATTCACACAGCCTGCCATAGGGCAGCAGCTCTGCTCTGGGTGTCAGCCAGCAGCAGATGCAGCCACAGCTCACCCACCTGTTCTTTGCCTATTTCTTCGTAGCGCTCATCTTCAAATCGCTGTTTCACTGCCATTAGGGACACCTGCCTATAATCCTTTGGGACATCGTCATGGAAGCTGGAGAGAAAGATTAAAACCCTCATCTTAAAATGGATTCTATGAAACAATATTAAGAAAACCTGCCAAGATAGGTACCTTCCCTCTGTGCCCCTCAGTGCTGTGCTATGGGAGTTGGTGTTTCAGCAGCTTTATCAGGGCACCTTGTGGCTTCTAAGCATGTGAGCATCTAATTCCTTTTCTGTCCCTGTTTTCTGTGACCCCGGGCCAGACCAGCTGGCAGAAATAGAACAGCTGTCCCTGAACTGGATGTTAGTGCCTTGTGGCAGGGGAGCAAGGCGGTTGCCCAAAGGCCCCTCCTTCACTGGGAAGGGCTGACTGTTCAGATGCAGCACATCCGCAGGAGCTGCAATCCAAGTACTCATGTGCCCCGCCTAAAGGGTCCCAAAACCATTACCACTTTTGGTGGAGGCTCAGCACGCAGGGCAAGAGGTCTTCTTGAGAGAAACCAGTGCACTCAGACAGCTGGCTGGTCCAGGGGTGTGCTGGAGAAGAGAGTACATATTCATGTATTGAGTACATATTCAGTAGTTCTGTAGTCAGTCAGCTTTTTTTTTAACAGAATAAGGATCAGGATCTTTGCAAGCGTATGCCTGTGCATTGTTTGTTCAAGTTCACAGCTGACTTTAAGGATAGGCTCATCTGCCAAACTGATGTTATACCTAATGATAGAAACCTTCAGTATCATTTAAATACAAAGCTTGCATAGTCTGATGCTAATGCTCTTGTTGCTATTAAGAGGTGAAATAGAATCAGACAATCGTGGAATGCTTTGGGTTGGAAGGGACATCAAATCCCATCTCACTCCACCCCCTGCCATAGGCAGGACACCCTCTGCTAGCCCAGGCTGCTCCAAGCTCTGTCCAGCCTGGCCTTGGACACTGCCAAGGATCCAGGGGCAGCTACAGCTCCTCTGGGCACCCTGTGCCAGGGCCTCCCCACCCTCCCAGGGAACAATTCCTTCTGTATATCCCATCTAACCCTGTCCTCTGGCAGTGGGAAGCCACTCCTCCTTGTCCTGTCTCTCTAGGCCCTTGTAAATAGATTCTGCCCATGTCTCCTGTCAGCTCCATTCAGGTACTGGAAGGCCACAATTAGGTCACCCTGAAGCTTTTCTTCTCCAGGCTGAACAATCCCAATTCTCCCAGCCTTTATTCATAGCAGAGCTGTTCCAGCCCTCTGATCATCTTGGTTGCCCAATACAGCCAAACAGGCTGAACTCAGCTCTTCATTCTGCATTCTTATACCTGTCCCCCTCTTCTCCACCCTTCTCTCCACCTCCCCCAGCCAAGTGATTGGGACATCTTGCCTACAGACAAACTAACACCCAAAACCCCCCAAAAAGTATCCCTAGAAAGAGAAGGCAGACTGGCACTCCGTGCTGCAGCTCCACTTGGGGTAAGATTGCTTACCTTGCCCATGCAGCATCTTGGCCAGCAGCAGCGCAGCAGCAGCCAGCCGGGCTGGGGAATACACACTGAGGCTCGTGTTCAGGAGGGACAGCTCACAGATGAAGCTGTAAAGGTGAAGAGTTCTTCTCTCCAGAGAGATTATGTTTGACAGAACTTCTTTGTAGTCCAAAATGGTGGGCATCTAGTGCAGAAAGGAGAACAGGGGTTGGAAATACAAGACCAGCACAAAGCATTTAGAACAGCTGTTTCCAGGAGGTGCTGGGTTTTGTTTGTTTGGGGCTTTTTTGTTTAAGTGCTACATTGACATTGAAACATTCTCCTGTGAGAGAATAAATGGCCTCTTAAAACAGAAGTTTTAATCTCTACAGAAGACAAAGGGCTCTGCATCTGCATGCTCTGAGACATGCACGGGTTCCACAGCTGATTGAAAACACTGATATAAACCCCCAGCTCCTTAGATAAGAACTGCTACAGCCTGACTTGAACAGCAGCCCAAGGCGGGGGAAATATTCCATCCACTTCCCAAACTCACCCTTATCTTTCCTTCTAAGGCGGAAATAATCTCGCCCATCATTCTGACCAACTCTTCATATTTGTAGGAGTTGTCTGTCAGCCACACAGCTTCCCGTATTGTCAGCATCTCTTTGCTGATGAAACTGCAATGTTAAACAGTAACAGTTAGCCCCAGCAGAAAGGGGATTTATGCACTTATGGCAGATAAGTGCACCCACAATGACCAGAGTTAAACAACTTCACAAGGTACTTTCCCAGGCAGACCAGCAAAGAAAGAATCACAGCTCTTTATTTCACCTGTAAGCTGGAACCATCTACATCTTTCTAACACAGAAGAAATTCTTGGCTGTGAGGGTGGTGAGGCCCTGGCACAGGGTGCCCAGAGAAGCTGTGACTGCCCCATCCCTGGAAGGGTCCAAGGCCAGTTGGACAGGGCTTGGAGCAACATGGGATAGTAGAAGGTGTCCCTGCTCATGGCAGGGGGTGGAACGAGACAATCTTTAAGGTCCCTTCTAAGCCAAACCAGTCTGTGATTCTGTGAACCTAATTCTTTGTCTGTGAAGCCTCTCTTAGGTTAAGATACAAGATATTAAGGAAATTAACACAGAAGTATTTAAGGAAATTAACACAGAAGTATAATCTTCCACCACACCATCCAATTCATCCGAGTGGAACAGGCTTAACTATGCAACACTGCTATTGCTACTCCTTTCCAGCTTTCTCATGCCAACACGGTGTCAAAGACTCCAGTTGCTGATGGAATGCATTCAGAGCAATCCACAACTACAACCATGTGTTTAAATAAGAAAAAAAACCTGCAAGGAACTGTCTTTTTGCCTCATTTACAGAGACTGTGTTTGTATGTAAGCATAGTTAAGCAGGAGTCAAATTAGAGGGAAGTCAAAGAGTCTTTCCAGTATTACAAGCAAGGGATGGGATTGGGCAAGAAGTTTGAGCTGCAGGAAAGAATTTGGATTATCAGAATGACCACCTCTGCTCACCAGCCAGAACCCTCACCGTGTGCAAATGACCATGCAGGCTATTCCCAGAAGCTGGAGCCGAGCACGAGGTACAGGTCTCAGCTTCAAGTAACGATCCACGCATCCCACTGTCATATGAAGGCAGAGGCTAGAAAAGTCCTTCATGGTAGCCACTTCCACCAGCCAATCCACCAGGATGTACCTAGAACAGGAAGAGAGACTTAAGGAAGGACTTCGGAAGCGGTGTCCCACACCATCACATCCAACTGGGGATTGAGCCAGGCCAAGCAGGGCAGTGACAAGTGTGATGCCTCCCAAGAGAAGAGCCAACTCCCTCCAGTGGGGTTGTGGCTGTGGTGGATCCTCTTGCAGCCCTCCTGGAAAACCTGCCTGCTCCATCCCCTCCCTGCACACGAACACACACAGCGTGGGGAATAAACAGGAGGAGCTGGAGATGTGTGTGTGGTCACGGGGCCATGGTCCCATTGCCATTACAGAGCCATGGTGGGACACCCGTGTGGCTGGAATGCTGCCACGGATGGTAATGTACTTTTTTAGGAAAGGAACACCAGCAAGGGGAAGTGGTGGAGTTGCCCTACATGTGAGAGAGCAACTGGCATGTATTGAGGTCTGCCTAGGGAAGGATAAGGATTAAGGGGCAGACTAACACAGGTGACACCGCTGTGGGTGTTTAGTCAAGAAAAGGGAGTCAGTAGGGACTTTGGACAAGGCCTGGAGTGACAGGGCAAGGGAGAATGGCTTCACACTGACAGATAGCAGGGCTAGATGGGATATTGGGAAGAAATTGTGAGGGCTGTGAGGCCTGGGCACAGATTGCCCAGAAAAGTTGTAGAGGGAATGTAGAGGGAAATAGGGAATGGTTTCTGCTGTGGGGCTTCACTCCTGGATCCAAGTTCTTACCTCATTATTTCATTCATTCCTTTCTGCACAGTGAAGATGCTTTGCTTGCTGATAGGAAGAGAAGCTTGAAAGATTTGAGAAACCATTTCCCTGGAAGATTTTGCTTCTAATCCTAGCTGGTTTCCATTCCCACAAGCTTTGGCTAAAGCTATCTGTAGTAGAGAGAACACAAAAGAAAGTATGCTTATTTTACCAAATGCAAACTAAGCCAGCAGAGGATGGTCCTCTAATTTTGCTGCTGAAAACAATGAACATGACAAACTACTTGAACCAGTAGTTCTTAGTTTGGTTTAGATGTTGAGCACACTGATTATTTGGAGCCAGTCTTTTAAGTCCATCAAAAGATGCAGCTTTACTCCATTCTGCCACAGGTGTGCAGTAATCTCCCAAAGAAGGGAATCTGCAGAGTAGATACACACGTGCACATAAAGACATTACTCAGCAATGCTGGTCCTGCTTCTAAAATAGAAATCTAAACCTACAATGGCAGCACAGAAAGGACCAAATAAAGACTGTTTTTCTGGGAAAACTCAGCCTTACCTGTGCTTCCCAGCAGCCCTTGGCTGCGTAGTCTCGTAGCTTCCTGAGACTTTGGAGGTATCTGCCAGGATCTGACATCTATAGAGAGGAACACAAACAGATATAAAACCCCATGGCCTTTACATAACAAACAGAAGAACTGTAGCACCAATATCCAGAGAAAAAACACTGCCTGGAGGTAAATCTATTATTTCAGCAACAAGTCCGTTTCTCATCATGACAACACTGTTTTTAAGAACCCTTTTTCAGTTCTTGCCCAAGGTCTCACAGGAAATGAGAGCAGTCACTCAGGACTCCAAGGCAAGAGCTTTGTCAGATTTATTAATGACAAGGCATGAGCCTCCCCCTCCTGTTCCCCAGAGCCCTGGGATCACTGGCCAGCAGTGCCCAGGCCCTCAGCAGAGCTGGAGTAAAGCAACTTCTGTGGCACCTTGGCTACAACTGCTCGTAGCCTCTCTTCAAACCCCCAGGCAGACATCAAAGCTCATTTCAGAGAGTCCTTAGCATTCTCCTTGTTTATGAAGAGGGTAAACTCTGAGGAACCGCAATTCCTTTCTGAGGACATTCCTAGCACATAACAGAGATCCAGAAGTTAGTGTAAAAGTTGTTAGGAGATAAAAAATTACTCCTTACAGCAGCTTTTCTGTTGTTTTCCCAAAGGAGGTAGGAGCTGATTAAACAACCCTGTTTTGATGATTCTTCAAGCATTTCAAGGGATTCTTTCTTTTTTCCTTCATCCTAAAAACAAAAGGCATATATTGGTGTTCTTTCTGTCCAGACAAGTGGATGCCTCAACACTTCAGAAGCTACATAAAACTGTGCTAAAGCTACAGAGCAGAATCCATCCCTTGGGAATGTCCATCAGCCTCTGAGGAATGCTCCCACATCACTCAGAGCTGCCATTTGCAGATGCAGGCTCTGAGAGCAGTTAGTGCTTTTCCTCAGCCAGACAAATGCTGTTTGGCTTGCTTGCCACTGAAGGCTTTTAATTTTATTTTTTGCTTTGCTTGGCATTACAACTGGAAGCCTGCCTTTGAGACCTGAACATACTGCAAACCCATGATTAAGCCAAAATTAATTTCACTGTTTGTACAATTCAATAAAGTAAGTTAATAATGTTCCTTTAAACAACCAGTAAATTAAACTCACGAGAACAGAAACTCCTGGGCCACTTGAGGAGTAAAAGAGCATCTGGCTGATTTATTTTTTTAATCAAGGTAAACAGCATTAGCATCACCAGAAAATAATCCCAAACCCAAACACATATCAGAAATACTGCTCACCTCAAAGAAATTCAAGACCTTAGCCAAGCTGTGGAGAAGAGATCCTTTCTGTGCCTGAAGAAAGCATCAAGATGAAGCACTGTTAAACCACAGCAATTCTTACTAGTAATTCCAGACTACAGTTTTGGCTTATCTTTCAGTCATTCCTCCCCCTTGCTTTTCTCCATGTTTTGTTATCCCTGAGATAGCACTGAACCTCTCAGAAGAGACAGTACAAGCCTCCAGCACTCATGATCTATCATGTGCAGTTTGGCAATAAATTCAATAAAATGATTGAGCCACAGTCATTGAAACAACAAGAGCACAGGAGGCTCCTTGGGGAAACAAAACTGTTTTTTCCAAAATAACAAGATGCAGTTACTGACGTAGGACAAAGCCAAGGGCAGAAAGAAACCTGACCTTGTCGAGCTGACACTCTGCCTTGAGACTCTCGTAGACCACAGCTTTACAGCAGCTGCCAGAGAAGGACCAGGGAGGACGGATGAACAGCCAGATAAAGGGGACTGCACACACATTCAGGTGCTCTGCCAAGCTGAAGTAGTGTGATGCTTTTATTCCATTCACTTCTGCACGCCCGTGGCCCGTGATGGACACTGAACCAGAAAGAAAACCAGGAATCAAGTAGAGTTTGTTCACAATGCCTGCTTGGCATTCAGTCAGGCCAAGGGAGACAAGAGGAAACAATCAGGAAAAGGTTGAACTGTCTCTTTCCTTAAGAGCATTAAAAGTCATGGAGATTGCTAAAGAAGAAAAATCTTACTACAGTCAGGCTTTAGGAACACCTAAGTTGGGGGGTTCATTCTGCAAATACCAACTGCCTTGCCAGGACCCTGTGTGAGGAGGCTCCTCCTGTCACTTGTCAGGCCCTTTTGATACCTTTATCACACTACCAAAGTAGTTCGATCACAAGTTAGCACTACTAATCCTGAATTCCCAGGCTCTATCCTGTCCCATCACTGAACACCTGGCAGCTTTGTGGCCAGTGCCTAAGCAGAGCAGTGTAAAACTTCCCATGTGCTTGTCATGTTCCCCAAAGCCCCAGAACAAGCTCCCACACTTACAGCCTTCGTTGTACAGGTACGCCAAGCTCAACTTCACAGCAGCTTCAAAGTTACCACTTTCAGCAGCCCTGAAGGGCAAACAGAGAAGGCACTTGAGGTTGAAATCCTTCCTAGCACCAGAATCCACAGTTTGGTCCTTGTGCCCTCAAGGACACACATCAAAACATCAAGCCCTTGTGTTCCTCCCTCCCAAACTGATGTACACATAGTGGTCTGCCTCGGAAAGAAAAGAAGTGACAGTCAGAAGCAAAACCATTATCTGTTAAAGAAATCTCTGACACCAATGGATCCCCTTCAAATCAGATGGATATAAAGATGTTCCCCATCTTTTTTAAGCAGATTTATTATTACCCTTTCAAACTTTGTTACTGAAATTCACCAGTTCTTCAATACACTGGTTTGCACAAGAAGTGAGGAAGCCAACTGAGATTTAGAAACAGGATTATTCTCCAGAGCCCCTGACCTCACTTGTTCATTTACATGGAAGCACCAGAAAGAGGTTTTAGGGAATGTGCTACACTCCAATCTGGAATATTAACGCCCGTGAAGAGAAATAAGTTTGGTATATGCAATAGGCCCTGTTCTTAAAGACACAGCAGTGATCAGCTGCAGCTTAGACCTGAAATTGACCATTTTTTCATTCCCAAAGCAAACATTTTCCCTCTTTGTACAAAGTCAGATCCCCAAATTACACTGAGGACTGAGAAGAATGGTTAATCTTCCTTCAAACATCCTATTCTAAAAGGCCAGACAAATTTGATGTTTAAAACTTACCTTTCAAACATCCTCAGATTATTTGGAGATGGCCACAGGTCTTGGAAACTTGCATGTGCCCAAACACTGGAATAATTATCCACAAGGTATTTAAGATGTGAGTGCACCTGCACAGAGGGAACACAAAATAATGATTACTAAAATAAAAGGACCAACAGAAAAACAAGTCTTTGCAATCTTATTTTAGAGAAGTAACTTAACTAATCACAAGTTATGTTTAACTTGTTGCATGCCTGATAACCAGTGAGATAAGAGATGCCAAACCAAACCAATTTGTTCAGCCACAGTAATCCGGCAGGACAATTGCCACAGAAAAGTTACAAAAAGCAGTCAAATACTGCTGCCCTTCTTAACTTGAGCAGTGAGAAATGAAGCTGCCCCTGGGATAGCAAAAGTCTAAACCCTGTAGGCATTCTTTGAGTTTCTTCAGGCTCACTGTGACATGAGAAGCCTGTTCTGTGTGCAGTCCAGGCTCCTGAAGGCAGAGCTGAGCAGTGGTGCCTGGCAGAGGGGAAGCTGCAGCACTTACAGCTCTGACTGAGAGGACATCTGCAGCAGGGAGGCCCTTCAGGATGTGAAACAGAACATCCTCGGGGAGGTTCAGAAACGTCAGGACTCGAGGCCGTTTTATTATCCTTCGCTTTGAAGGGAAGGAAAAACATCTGGAACATCTACAGTGAACCACTGTAAAAGAAACCACAGGACACCTCAGTTAGTGATGGGACAGCATGAGGAAAAAAGGTACTACAGAGGATTACACATGTACACAGGTGTTCACTCGAGCACCTCTTCACTGCAGCACGGGACACTGCAAACACATTAACCAGGGAAATACAGCTCACGCCACATAATGCCACAAGACTAAGCCACAGAGCAGAAAGGCCTTGTTCAAATTGGTTAATGAAGCCAAGAGACTCAGAAGGCATGGCTCATACTCAAGTGCTCTTCATCAAGAGCCCCTCTGAGCCCTGACTCCTGTGACCACGTTTAGTAGTGACAAACAGTTCAACTGTCCCTGTTCAGTAGTAACAAATAGTTTAACTGTCACCACGATCACTTCATTTACCTCCCCCGTGCCCCAACTTTTCCTTCTCAACTGACAGCACTCCCTGGAATGCAACCAGAGATATTAGGAAGACCACCAAACCTATTCAAGCCTATCTTTCCAAGCAGCTGCTGCCAGGGGGTGTCAGTGGAAGGTCCATAGCCTGTATCTTCTGGAGTATTATTTCAATGCAATTATATATATATACACACACACATATATATATATATATATATGCAAAATCTATTACTCTCAGCAGCATTATTGCCAAGAAAATGAAATGGATGCCCAAACTGAGATGCCAGTTCAGCCCATATGAGCATCCAAATAGGGACCAGCGGATACACGAGCAACTCAGTGAAAACTCCATTTTTACAGACAGGAAGAGGCACAGGTTAATTTCCAATGTGTTGTTTCACGAAACCAGAGTGGTTTAGGCTGGAAGAGAACTCTGGGGGTCACCCAATTCAACCGTCCCGCCAAGTGGGGCAGGACCACATCCAGGTGGGTTTGAACAACTCCAAGGATGTGGATCCCACAATTGCTCTGGGCAACCAAGTACCATCGTTCAGCCACCCTCACAGTAAAAACCACTTTGTCTTACTTTTGAACGGGGTTTCCTGCACATCACTGTGTACCCTGCAAACTCACAGACGCCCGAGCTGTTATCCCACGCGCAATACACATCGTGACCCCTTGGCTTTGCGGCCAGGAGCGTTCAGGCACAGCCGCCAGCCACAGCCACGGACCCTGCGGTCACAGGAGAGCTGAGGCATGGCCCCGGCGGGCAGCACTGCGCGGGCACAGCCGGTCCCGAGCCCCCGCGGGCCGGGCCGGGCCGCACCGCCCCCGCTGCGTTTGAATTTGGGCGCGCAGCCGCCAGCCCGGCCCCCACCCGCCGCCGGTCCCTCAGCCCGGGCTCGGTGTATCCCGTTAACCCCGTCCTCAGACCCCCTCAGCAGGCGCCCGGCAGGCAGAGCCCGCTGTGGAGCCACCCCTCAGCGCGGGAGAACCCGGGAAACAGCAGCACCCTCGGAGCCCGCGGGCAGATCCGCACTCACCGCCCGCCTTCATCGCGGCGCGTCCGCGGGGACTGAGCGGGCGGACACAGAGCCCTGACCGTCTCCAAGAGAGCGGCACGGACGGGGGAGGGCCAGGGGTGCCGAGGGCGGGCGGGGACCGCGGGCTGACACGCCCCGCTGGCAGGGCGGGCGCGCCCAGTCAGCGNACAGCAGGCGCTGTCATTGGCCGGGAGGCCGGTGGGGGCGGGGCCGGAGCCGCCCCGCCCTCTGTGATTGGTCAGCGAGGATGCGAATTCGAATTGGGGCAGTTGGCGGTTCGAGCCTCTGGCGGAGCTGCGCATGCGCGGGAGGCAGGGCGCCCTCTGCTGTGGGAGGCCGTGCGGGGAGGTGCGGGCGCTGGGCGTCCCGTCAGGGCGCTACCGCCATCTTCCCGTGGGCTCTTTATCCCGGGCCGGCGGCGGGTTCGCGGCACAGCGGCGTCCTCGGCTCCCCCGGGGGCCAGGAGTCCCTTCTTTTCCCTCGGCCCCAGCCGGCAGCAGCCGTCCCTGCCGGTACGGTGTTGCTCACAGTCACCTATGCTGAGCCGAGGCTGCCTGGCCAAGGGAGCTGTTGAGGAGAGCACTGGGGGCTTATTGCTGCCTGAGGATTTCCACCTTGAACATCCAGCACTTGAGGGTGTCCGTGCTGGAGTTAAAGCAGCAGGGAGCTAAAGCATTGCGTGTCCCAGCCCAGGCTGGGTGTGACCTGCTGGACAGCAGCTCTGCAGAGAAGGCTCTGGGGGTCATAACTGTCCTTGACCAGCCATGTGTCCTGGGGTCAAGGTGGGGGATCCTGGGATGTGAAGGGCATTGCCAGCAGGTCAGGGAAGGAATGCTGCCCATCTCTTCAGCTCTGGCAAGGCACATCTGGAATGCTGTGTCCAGTTCTGGGCTCCTCAGGACAGTAGGGACATGGAGCTCGTGGAGCGGGTATAGAACCACTGAATGGAAGGGACCTGAAGGACCATCCACTTCTACTCCCTACCACGGGCAGGGACACCTTCCACTACCCCAGGTTGCTCCAACCTGTCCATCCTGGCCTTGAACACTTCAAGGGATGGGGCAGATACAGCTTCTCTGGGCAACCTGTGCCAAGGCTCACCTCCACAGCCAAGAATTTCTTCCTAATAAGCTAACCCTGTTAGTAGGAAGTCATTCCCTCTTGTCCTGTCCCTCCAGGCCCTCGTCCCAAGTTCAGTTCTCTTGAAGGCCCTGTAAGTACTGGAAGGGGCTCTAAGGTCTCTCTGGAGCCTTCTCCAGACTGAACATCCCCAGCTCTCCCAGCCTTGCTCCAGAGCAGGAGGGCTCCAGCTATTGCAGCATCTCCATTGCTTCCTCTGGAGCTACTCCAGCAGATCTCACAGAGGGAAGGTGATGAAGGGGCTGGAGCATCTCCCTGGTGAGGAAAGGCTGAGGGAGCTGGGGCTGTTCAGCCTCAAGAGGAGATACAGCTGAGAGTGGCCCTCATCCTTATCTGTCAGTGTCTGCAGGGAGAGGTCAGAGCATAGACCAGGATCGGTTCCATGGGGCCTAGTACAAGAGACAATGGGCAAAAAGCAGAACACAGCAAATTCTATCCGAACATGAGGAAGAACTTTCCTGTGCATGTGACTGAGCACTGAAGAGGCTGCCCAGAGGGGGTAGACTCTCCCTCACTGGAGATACTCAAAACCCCCCTGGACTCAATCCTGTGTCATGTGCTCTGGGATGACCCTGCTTGATCAGGGAGGTGGGACCATTTGATCCACTGTGGTCTTTCCCAGCCTGAAGTGTTCCATGATTTCTTCTGGGGGAAGGAGCCAGGGGCTGCCTGGACAGAGTCTGTTTCTGATGTCCTGAGCTGCAACCTTGCCCCATCCATCCCTAGCACACCCCTGTTCCTGCCCCTTCTTGGCCTTGTGTAAGGGTGAGGGGGAATTAGGCAGACAATTGGGAGTCAAAGTTCAAACCTGAGTACAGGATTCAGAGGAAAGCCCTGATCCTCACAAGGCAAAGGGCAGAGTGGGATTGAAAAGGCTGGCAGGCAAACATAGCAACGTAGGGAAAATCTGATACTGAGTTTGCTCAGCTGAAGACTTTTGAGAGTCTTAAGACTCACAACACTTAAAAGCAGCGAGAAGAGGAGCTCTTGTTTTGTAGGACGTGAAATGACTGCACCCCAATTAGTGGTGGCTGGAAACTTTCCCAGCGTTGTCCCTTGGATAAACATTGTCAGTCCCAGCAGTGCTGAGGTTTCTTCCCGGTAGTGTATATGAGATTTGTTTGAGGATTTTAGAAGAGCTTTTCATTGTTAGAACATGCACTTCTGAATGTTTCTCTGCATCTGCACCCTTGCAAGGGGTTGGAACAACTTTGAAATCTCACTGGAGATTTCATTTTATGGTTGGGGAGGCTGAGTTTGGATGGACTGATGGCTTCTCTGAGCCCACCCCACAGCAATGGCCATGTTGGGCCTGGCACCTCGTGCGTTGTCTCCCAGTCCTGTGAGGTGACCCCAGAGGGAGGAGCAGCTGTGGACAGCCTTTCTCCCATGCAGCTTCACCTCCGCCTCCACCCACAAAATTGTGTCATGTTCCTGGGAGCTCAGCAGCTGCCAGTATGGAAAAGTGGCACCAGGAACACAGGGAATATTTAGCTTCTTTTAATTGAGAAGCAATTGGAGTTAAAAAGTTAATCATGCTGTCAGCTTTTGTTCCTCATTTCTTCTCCCCCTCACAGCTGTTTCTGTCAACTAAAAATAAATTGAACCAGCAAACAAAACATGAATAATCAGCTCCCTATGGAGAGCTCAGATCCCAGCAAGAGACACTCCTTGGGTGATCTGCAGTGCAGAGTCCCCTCAGGTGGATTCCATTCTTCCCAAACACGGCAGCAGCAGAGGAAGGCAGGGCATGGGGAGGGTTATATTTGAGGGACAGATAAAACCAAAACCTGGGTGGGTGCTGGGAGGTGAGATTTTCAGCAGCAGTATGCCTTGGCCTGGTTTGTTCCCTCCAGAATAGGATGGCAGGACATCCAGGTGGCTTTATCACTGACAGACAAACCAGAGCAGAGGCTGACTGGTGTGACGTGGGACTTGTGCTACCAGAACACAGCCATCTGACTTTCCTAAGCCTGTGCTCTGCAACCCCTGCCCAGAGGTGGCAGGCGGGACAGGAGTGGAACCTGCACCTTCTCCAACAGGCACCCAGATTCCGGGTGGGATACGCTGTACTAAACACACCTGCACCACCTGGGAAGCCATTACAGAGTGAAGACTCAGTAACTACCGAGGAGAAGGCAGATTAGTGCCTGTTTTTATCTCTGTTGCAAGTCTTGAGCTGGATTCCAGCTCAGTTTCAAGAGGGACTTCACAACAGGGAATGGCCTTAAGCCATTCTTAAGCCTTGTCCTATCACATTGTTCCCTGTGAGGGTGCCCAGAGAAGCTGTGGCTGCCCCATCCCTGGAAGTGTCCAAGGCCAGGCTGGACGGGGCTTGGAGCCACCTGGGATAGTGGAAGGTGTCCCTGCCCATGGCAGGGGGTGGGATGGGATGAGCTTTAAGGTCCCTTCAACCCAAACCATTTGTGTTTCTCTGATTTCCCTTGCATGCCTTTTTCTCCACTGAAGAGCCTGCAGAGGTTCATGTTTCTCCTCAATCTGAATGCTCCTCGCTTCCTTCACTTCTCCTGGCTCTGAAAATGAGGGTAAATACAATAAAGATATTTTGTTTGCCTTGATTGCTGTGATTTAAACAAAACTCAACACAGGTGTAACAGTCACCATTCTGCCAAACCTGGAATTCTCTGGGGGGAAGAGTTGCTACACCAGCTCCAGTTTCACTCAAGGTGTTGATCCCTCTTCTGAAGAGATCCAAGGACCTGAGACCATGGCATCTAAGCAAGATATCCGACAGCAACATTCCCCTAGGAAAACTGAAAATTTGCTGAAAATACCTCTTAGCCAGGCAGTTTCAGCTCCCATTTTCAGAAGTCCATGTGTGAGAGAAAGAGGATTCATTGCTACACAGATCATTGCTCACTCACTGCCTCCACCACTTCAGCCTCTTCAGATGGGCATCTGTGAAAATCTCTCCTATTTTTCCACTCCAAGTTGTATATTGTGATCAGATTCAAACGAACAGATTTTAAGGAAGGAGCAAAGATGAAGAATTTCAGTTAAATAGGTTTTTGAGAGAGTGATATAAACAAATATTAATGTAACACCCCCTCTAAACTATTCAGATGGTGAACATTTTAACAAACAGCTGTATTTAGACATTTGGAGTGTTCAGTCTGGTGAAAAAGTTTCAGACGAGCACCTGGACACTGGAGATTGCATGACACACGATTGCAAAAGTAATTTCATTTATATAGACAGTAAAATGACATCTGTCTCATTGCATGGCAGAGCTGCATGATTTGCAGAAGTTTTTCCCCCAGATTAACACTGTTCAAGATAGTTCCGAAACTGAACAAAATGCCTGTGATATTACAGGGTTACAAAAAAGTTAATCAGCCAAGCTGAAACCTAGGAGTAATTAGCTCAGCTCCAGCAACATCCCAGCTATGCTGCGTGCAGGATCCAACGCTTCTGCAGGGCCTGACACAATGCCGTTGTGGATATGAGGGTGCCTGAGGCTCGGAGAAAAGGCGAGGAACAGGGGGTCATTTCACTACAATTTATACATGGTCTATGATTATTCCATCACTGAACATGAGAGTTTTATATTAGAACAGCCCAAGACTTTGTTCTGGCAGTTGTAAAGTGGTGTCTTTGCTGCACTTCAGAGGGCAAACAAAAGCAAACTGGGCCATTTGCTGTATGAAAGGCTCAAAAGCTCCATGAATGCACCTGGCAAATTGCTCCCTGCTAGAGTGGTTAGAGGGGAGGAGGAACAATTTTCTTTTGAAAGAGCCAATTCTCAGTTGAAGTATTGGTACCAGTCTTAGTAATTTCTGTTCTCCTTTTTAAAGGGTGAGATAACTCAGCCCTTTATTACACCATTAGCACAATATAATGACAACTGCGTTGGAGAGGGAAGTTGCTCGCCACGGGAGGAAAGAGCTGTCCAAATCTGAAAATCTAACTGTGAATTCAGTAGAAATGTTTATCTGAGGTCCCAGGATCATGAGGCAACTATGGCTAAAGTTTTGTGTCAGGACATGTCAGCATGTTCTGTATCTATCTACCTATCCTGTAGGTAGATAGATTACATTACAGAATACTGTGCACTCCCTCTGTTTTATACTCATACTAACATTTATTAGCAGTGCTGTGGAGCTGCAAATCAGCAGTGAACAGCTGGACATCCCTTCTCCAAACTGTTTCTCTTTCATAAGGAACCTGCTTGGGAAATATGCCAGGAGTGGAACCTTTCCCTTGCAAAGCAGGACATGGAACGACCACGAGGTGGCATCAAACCCATGTGATGGGGCATCGAACTTTCCGTTTCGGGTCATTTTTCCAATTTTAGGACTTCTCAGGGCAGGACTCCTAACCCAAAAGGAGTGCACTGATATTTTAGAAGAAGCTCTAATTTCACAAATCTTCATGCTTAGTACTGCTGTATGTAATTTGACTGCCTTCCACGAGTAGTACACGGTGGTACATGAACAGGGATCAGGCAATCTGCATGAAGTAGGTTAATGCAGTACTTTCCAAAATCCAAGGCTGGCCCCACCAAGGAAGAGGAAGGGTGAACATGGCTTTTAGGAACAAATGATTTAACAAAAGTGTCATGCAGCAAGTTTCTTTTTCCCGAAAGGAGGTCTACGGGTTCTGCCCGTGCTCTCTGCCACCTGCCTCTGAAGGCTCGACACAGAAGGTGAAACCAGCACGTGGCACCCTGAGCCAGCTCGCAGATGTGTGCCCGACCCGTGTCCTCGTCCTGGCAGGGTGTGTGACAGGGTAGAGCCCCGGCACCGGGTGGGAGGTGGTGGATCACCCAGGAGGGCTCCTGGGGTTGCTGCAAGACCCAGGGTCGCACTGCACAATGCACACTCAGCTGTGAGCAGCATGGCGGGACTCGGGGTGGGAAAAGCACAGTGGTGCTGCAGGAAACCCATGGAAAAGGGAGTATGGAGGAGGAGTTATGCTAATGACCTGTGGGACCTGATGGCTTTGTGGCTGTGGTGGTGTGAGTGAAACCACTGCCTTGGCTCAGCTGGGGTCCAGTACCAACCCACCAGCTGTGATGGCCAGAGACAGCTTAGGCAGCCCCAGGAAAGGCTACGGAGCAGTGACTGATCTCCAGAGGTTCTGGGGTGAATTCCAAAGGCTCTGAAGGAGGTTCTGGAGGTTCAGTGACTTCACTGTCAGCCCAGGCCTTTCCCAACCCCTGGCTGGTTCTAGATCTTCACTTTTGGGGTCTCTTGGCAGGGCAGCTTCCACTCCATTCAAGTGGAAGCTTATCCCCTCCCCAGCCAGAGAACAGGAAATCTGGCCAACTTCTAAACAATCTCTGATTCCCTTTAAACCCTTGCACTTTAAACACTTGAGAAGTACTACTTCTTAAATACCCCACACTTCAGTGGGAGCGAGGCGCCTGGAGCAGAGCCAGGGAGCTGTAGTTGGGAGACAGGATTCCAGGAGGCAGGGAGAGGAAGCAGGGCTGTATCTGCCAGAGAAGCACTGGCTGTCGTAGCACACAGCCAGTGGCTCTCACTATTACCAGACTTTCTTCTCCCAAGCTCTTGCTGATATGAGGCATTCAGTTTATAGCTTTTTATTTATTATTTATTTTTATTTATTTATCTCTTTGTGCCATGTTTCCAGGATACTTGAGGCAGATCCTCAGCACCCTAGAGGCTGAGGTTCCAGGAAGGAGCTGTTGGGCCCAAGATAGCCAAAGCCACTGACACTACTGGGTAGGGTGAGCAACAAGTTGGCTATTGTCTGTGTGAGCACTTCTTTCCTACAGGTCCTTAAATGCCACTAAAGAGGACTGGCTTATGACTCCAGGAGAAATCTTCAGAATTAAAAGCCCCTGCATACCTCTGTAGCCTTTTTTACAGGTTATCCTCCTCTCAAGACAAAGTGATTGTGAGCTGGGTCTTCCTTATCTTGCAAGGCTGAAAGCACAGCTTCCTTTCTGTGCATAAACCCAGCCCTTGTGGACTTCTCACCTCCTCCCTTCCTTGGAAACCCATCACTTTGTCTCTCCACCACAGGAGTTGGAGGCACCCCATCTTTTTATTCCCCCCTTATCCTCCAAAGGACTCAATTCCCCACTCATCCTCCAAGGGACTCAATTCCCCACTCATCCTCCAAGGGACTTCTTTTCTTTTTTGCCTTCTTTCCCCAGTGTGCGTTAGGGAAGCACAACCCTGATTCCTGCTGGGTTGGTGTGGGAACATGGGATAAGGGGGACATCTGGATCACTGAGCTTAGCTTCCAATATACACAACACCCATATACTGGGTTTGCTTCAGGAGAGACCCTGGAGCTTCTTCACTGCACATCCTCTTCCACTATGGGCAGTGAAAAAGTCTTCAGGACTTTACTGTATCTTTTATAAGTACAGGTAGAAAATGAAAAATTAGAAAGTAAAAAACAGGTACTTAACTCCAGTACACAGAGAGGGCTACAAAAGAGCTGGAGGGGTCTTCAGACCAGGTCATGGATGGACAGGACAAGGGAGAATGGCTTCCCACTGCCTGAGGGCAGGGATAGATGGGATATTGGGAAGGAATTCTTGGCTGGGGGCTATTGAGGCCCTGGCACAGGTTCCCCAGAGAAGCTGTGGCTGCCCCCTGGAAGCATTCCAGGCCAGGTTGGATGGGGCTTGGAGCAACCTGGGATAGTGGAAGGTGTTCTTGCCCATGGCAGGGGGTGGAATGAGATGATCTTTTAGGTCCCTTCCAACCCAAACCGTTCCATGATTCCGTGATTCTAACCCGCTGCCAGCCTGGTGCTTGCAGGCCAGACCACAGCTCAGTGCTTCCCAGCAGCTGTGCGTTCTTGGGAAGCCCATGTGAAATCTGGCAATCAAATCAGGAATAACTTCATTACAGCTGAAGCAGTTTTCCATTATGAGCTCCATGCAAGTGACTGAAGGAACTGCTGGGCTCCAGCTGTGTGTGTGCACAGCTCCTCAAGCTCAGCCCCCCTGTGCTGCTAACCCCTTACAGCCAGGCACTAATTCATGGCAGACAGTGGCATCACCCCGAGTTTCGGGACATGTGAAGGAATACTGTCCCAATTCCATGGTTCCATGCTGATTACACTGCCTCAGCCACTTAATACTGGGTGTAGGGCCATTTTTACTTCCTGTAAAGAACAGAATGTTTGGCAAAAGAGGAGACTGAGAATGACAACTGTATACACATTTCACATGTTTCTAGTATTATTTCTCCTCCAGAGAAGAACAGAGCTGTTATTAATAATCACCTTGCCAAGTTTCTGAATTGATATTTTGAAATGAGCTGGGTATATAATTTAGGAACCACAGGCAAGGGGGAAAATGTGCTTTCAATTGAATTTGAAATGGGTGGAGAGTTGATGATGCAGTGAGATAAATGTTGGCTATTCTGGAGGGCTAAAGCTGAGCAAAGAAAGCTGTAAAACAGACATTTTGCAGATTTTGTGAAGTCAGAGGCTTCTCAAGGACTTGGGGAGTGAAAGGAGGTAGAAGTGTGGGAGACACAGGCAGAATCCAGGCAGGTGAAGTCCTTAATCTGGAACGGAAAAGGCATTTATGTGGGGCTGAGCATCATGAGTTTGTCTCTGCACAAGCCAGACAAGCGCTGGGGCCCAGGACGTTTCAGGTGAGAAGGAGGAAAGGAGGCTGCAATAGATGAAGACACTTGGCAAATGTGTTGTTGCTTGGGTAGAGGGAGAGCTTGCAAGGTACTGTGTAAGGAGTAAGCCTTTGAAAACATGCATTCGGCATGTGAAGGATGCAAGGTGATCTGTGGGGCAGTAGAAGTACTGGGCAGCTTTGTCAATGTTCCCTCCCTTGCCATCTCTGACCTCCTACAGAACTCAGCTCTTGTTTGAAAACAGGAAAAGAATGAGTTGTTGAGGCATTACAATTCCAGCCTCTCCAGCCATGACTCAGTGTTGTGATGTCTGCGTGAGCCTCCCTCCACTCAACCTGAAACAAGGTCTCTGAAGGAGAAATTGTGTGGGGTTACTGCTCGCTCTCTGTAACTCCACCAACACTAAATCTCTTTCCTGTAACAGACAAAATCCCTCTAAAGCCCTGCCCATGGCTAACCTTACACTGGAGGTTTCTCTTCTTGCCTGTGTCCCAGGATAGACTGCTCAGCAGCAGGACTGGCATTCATTTATCACAGCAAACCCATCTCTGCCAGCCTTAGACCCAGTGCTGCAAATATTCTTGAGTGTTTCCTGCCTCCTGGCTACCAACCTGCCCCTCGTCAAAGGCCAGGCAACAAATGGGTGACAGAAACTCCCTTTCTGGGTGTACACTATAACCACTGGCCAGCTGCGGTCACAGAAAAGTTTCATTGTCGTAGAGCAACCATTGAATAAAGACCAAAGGCCACACATTTGGAAATGTGGCATTTCCAGCCAGCAGACTCCCAGCCCTGGGGACCCCATGATTCCTCAGAGACCCCCAAGTGTAGCACTGGGTCAGGCCGGCTAGGCCGAGGAGCCCAAAGGAGAGCCAAATAAAAGACTACACAGAGACAGCAAACGGAGAGGGCAAAAAAAGAGAGAGAGGGCAGAACCCTCTGCCTTTTTTATGTTTTTACAAATCACCATGGATTGGAGGTAGAAATCACCACCTCTTAATTCCATTGGTCAAAGCATCTGTCTATCATATTTCTCCACCCAGGACAGTGAATGATAAACAACAGAGACAATCAGCAAAACATAGATAGTTGTTAAGAAACCATGGCCATGTTTACAGAAGAAGTGTGAGAAAGTATTACAGCAAAGAGAAACACTGAGAAACTGCAAAACTCAGGACAACACCCAAGGCCCCCCAAACCTGAGTGGCCTATGCCTGAAGTGCACAGCACTCTGGAGCTGCCTGTGGTGTCTTCTCTCCTGGCCTGCACCCATGGCTTTCATAACACCTGGATCATTTTCCAGGATGTGGGTCTCCAAACAGAGCTGCTTCCCTCAGGGCTCACCTGCCTGGGTCCAAGGCCAGTTCTGGTGTGGGTGTGCGCATCCCAAATCTGGGATTGGGGTGCTGTGAGGATGGGGCAGTGAGAAGCCTTGTGGGGTCTCCAGAGCTGCCTTTAAGCTCAGGCTTCTGTCCTCAGGGCTGCTGCACAAGCCACATCTCCGCCATGGCCACACTTCAGCGTGTCTCTCTGGTTTGGTCCCTGACCTCTGGTGGACTTCTTGGCTTGACCTCGGGCCAAATCCTACTGCACGAAGACGTGCTGTGCTCTCCCTTCACAAGGCAGGGTTTTCTCTGCAATGGCTGATATCAACATGGATTCTGGACTGTGATGAGAAGACTGGAGTACAACCTCCTGTGACTTGACTCAGATTAAACACAGCCCCGCCAGGCTGAGCTCTGTAAACACAGCAGCTTCCAAGGAGCTCCCGGTGGGGCATCTGCAGTTCTTGTGAAATCTAAGCCTCAAAGCCCTGCACACACATGGCATGAAAACGTCAGTCACTTCCCAGGCTCAGCTTCAGCAAAGAACAAATTTATACAGAGCCACGATGGAAATTCATTTCCCTGAGTTTTGCAGTGCCAGAATTTCATGGTGTCTCCTGTTACACTTCAGTGGCAATTTTACAAGGTAGATCTTTAGAGACTTGGATTCTTAATGCAAAAGAGAAGTGGAATATGAAAGGTTGAAGAATATCTTCTAAGCTCTCCACAGACAGAAAGAAACTGCTTTCCCTCATGTCATTTGTCTCTTGCAAGTAGCTAATGACATGCATTAAATACAGGTCTAGATCCTCAAATGTATTTTCCCAAATGCCATTGATTTTCTTTATGGATCCATGACTGGTTTCTTTGTACTGTGCTCCTCCTCACAGCAAACTTTGCAGAAGTGTAGGAAAGACTCTGACTGCTGAATCTAATTGCAGGAGAATGAATCATTAGCACAATTCTAAACAGTTTAACTATAACAGAAAACAGAATCAAGCTGTAAAACCACTGTCTGATTAATTAGAAGGGCAAGGGTTAAGAATTAGGCTGGAAAAAGTTTCCCATATGAATTCTTTTACAATGGAAAGTTAACGATTGCAAAGCAAAATCAAATTGGGCAAGCCAGGACAAAATTATTTTCGATTGCTTGAGTTTTGTTTTGTTGATCCTTTTTTTCAATTTGGGACAAATTATCTGGTTTGTTCTTTTGAATATAATAATTTTCAGACACAGCTGTAAGCAGGGGGAGAAATTGCAACTCCCCTTGGATTCCACAAGGCAGGAAAAAGTCTGTACCACTGTGGGACACTGTTGATTTCTTTGCTTTTAGTTAATTGCAACATAAAGAGTTGGAATTAACACAAAACATTTCTCTCTCCATCCCAATTGCCTTTGTTTCAGTTTGCTTCCCCCAAATTGTCTCTGAGTAGGTACGAGTGAAATGTCTGTGTTCTGCACTGAGAGGCACCACTGACTCTGTACTGGCTGCAGCTGTGGCCCAAACCTAGGTTAGAACAGAAGAATTGGTTCCTCATTCCATGGATATTTCTTAGTCTTCTCTAATGGATCAGTGTGGAGCTTTCCACATGTGATCCAAAACACAAGGTGCGTACACCTGGGCAGCCTTTGGTGAGGATGGGAGACCCCATGAGGTGAGGGGATGGGAGCAGGGTGATGGTCTTCTGCCTTTGAGGCTTTTTAGCTTTTAAACAGCTGACCTCTGAGCTGTAATGACATCTCCTACATTCCATCGACTTGGAGCCTCCGTGCTCACAGAGGAAGCTCTGGATTTGCCCTGCCTGAATCGATGCAGCAGAGCAAACCTTGGCCAGGAGCAGAGAGCGTGTGTGAGCTCCTGCCTGGCACAGCCCCTCTGAAACATGAATAACCCCGGGGCTGGTGTGGGTGTTTCGGGGGCTTGTGTGAATGGTGGCTTCCAGCGACACTTATTGGAGAGCTGGCCTTCTTCACTCCCTGGCATGGATGGGTGGGAAGGCAGAGCTCCAGGGAGGAAAGACTTCTTAGCAATTCTTTCTTCAACAACTACCATCTTTAGGAATGCATGAACACTCATCTGAGAAGGAAAACACAGCCAGCAGAGCTGGTTGATGCTGCTCAGTCACCGGAGTCAGCTTTGGGTTTTCCAGCCCGTTCTTGGTCACGGGATTAGCTCATGGTTCTGGTGGTGCAGTACCTGAGCCGCTCAGCTGTGCAGCTGAGGCATCACTCACCAACCTGACAAAATTCCATGAGGTGTTAAAGATGCTTGAGTTAAATAGCAGCTGCCATGGCATCTCCTTTCTGCCACAAACAAAGCAGTGGAGGCCACCACAGAAGGCATAGACGACTTATGGAGGGCTGAGCAGAAGCCCCAAAGCTCCCTGGCTGTTTGGAAACCAACCTTGTAAAAGTGCATTTTCCCTGCATGGCCCCAAAAAGCTGGGGAAGGGGCACAGCAAGAGGGAAGGTGGGCACTGACTGCAGGGATTGCATGGGCCTGAGCCCTGCAGGACACTGCCCATCAGGTACTTCCACTGCAAGGAGATGTGAATTTCTAAGCAAGGAATCTGTCATCCTGCTTGTTTGTACTCAGGAAAGTAGGCTTTGGGTGTATTTTCTGTGCATATGTCCCGTCACACTGAGGAACTTACCTGACTGATCCTCACTCTCCCTCTAGCAGATCTAGCCATGCCATGTCCCACCTGTTCAGAGGCCACAAAGGCTCAGCATGAGGCCAGTTTCCATGTCCCAAATCCCCACTGAGTAGGTGAGTGAAATTTTCACTTTGTTCCATGATGATGATAATGAAGATAAAGAACTAACACTCATCCAGCCTACATTCAGACCTTAATTAAATCACCTAACCTGAGTCTTGGTGCCCACTGGTCCTGGTGGAGCCAGCAGAGAAGGGCCCAGAGCCAGAGCTTCTCTGGCATGGGGATCACACACTGTGCGGGTGTATCACCAAGACAGACCCCATCTTTTAGGCTCCAAATGCATAAAGTGAGGCGAATTCAGGTGGAAGTGATATCCTTGATGCTGGAAATAAGATCTACAGCAGGCAAGCCGCAGGCTGATAACTCAGCTGTGGAACTGGCTTTCCTCTTGTTCTGGTGTAAGTTAAAGACTCCTCCTGCAAAATCACACCCCTGCTGAATTTCTGTAGTTGGCATTACAGTAGCACTGAGTAGTCCTGGCTGTGTGTGAGGACCCTCGTGATTCAGGCTCTGTGCAAGCACTGTGAATTGGTTCCTGCCAGAAGCGTGTGCTCACTTGGCACTGCATGGCAATGTGATAAATCCAAAAAAATTGTGTCCAGGTAATCATAGACACCAAATCTGAAGATATCCTTTTCCAGTTTCTGCTGTAAATCAAGATATTTTTTAACATCCTGTGAAATAAAACATTTGCAAGGGAGCCCTGGTGTGAGAAAAGGAAGTTACTGATATGCTTGTAATTGCATTTCTGGCTTTATGAGCTACAAAATTAGCAGTGATTTCTGTAAGTGGGCTGAGGGTGTAACAGAAGAAGCTTGAACAAGCAGATCCAAAGAGACCAGCATGGGAATGTGTTCAAAGAGCTGCCTTGGGCTCAGCCTGCGTAATGCGTCACTGACAGCTGGCCAGGAATACACCAAGCACGTTGCAAGGGCCAGGCTCTGTCCCAGGAATCTGCAACCCAACACCGGCAAACTCGGAGCCAGGACATCACCAGGGAGGAAGGGGAGTGTGTCTGCAACAGGAAGGAAGAGAAGAGCAATCAACACAGTTGCAGAAGCAAAACTGTGGAAGACATTGGAAAACAGGGAGTGACTGGACAAGAGAGGACAGGATGGAGATGAGGCAGCCTGAAGGACAGCAAGAGGAGACAGGAACAGACAGTGGGAAGGAAAATAAACTCAAAGTCAATTTTTAATACTATTCATTGTGGATTGGGACAGGTATCCATTGTGCTGAGGCCTACAAGCATCACCCCACGCACAACTGTGAGCTGTGGCACACTGCTCCCAGCCAGCGCAGCAGCACCTCTCTGTGATCCTGAACCCTTCCTGGTGGCACCAGGAGGATGAAGACTCAGGCCAAGAGCTCAGAGTGTGCCTTTCTGGCATTGCCCCAATGCTCCAGCAGGTCCATGGTTAAACTATTACCCTCTGCTGGTATCTGTCCTCAATAATTATAAAATTTCAATTTCTTTGTGGTGATGCTGTAACTGAGTGAGCTGGAAACATTCCCAGAGAGAGAAGAAAACTCTACTCTGAAGGCATTTGTTTTAATTGTTTTATGAGGCCCCCGTAGAAATGACACTAATTTCTCTCTGAAGAGGCAGTGTGGGAGTTTCTCCTGCCAAGGAGGCACCTCACGTTGAGTCTCTGACAGGTCCACTTTGCCTCTAATGGGCTTCTTCGTGCTGCTGTACGCTCTTTGCAGCTGATTGATGGCTTGATTTTCTGCCCTTCCTCTGCGATGATGGTTAGGCAGCTTGACTTGGACATCTCCAAATTGAGATAAGAGCAAAGTTGCCAGGAACCCAGGTGATCTCAGGGAAGGTCTCCAAGGGATAAAGCTTTCCTGACAGGGTTTCAAGATGTCAACCTGAAACCATTTTCAGGAAGAAAATTGCAGAGAAAAAAAAAAAAGAGAAACAGTGGAAGAATAAAAAGTTCAGAAGAAAGGCTTCAAATGCTCTGGAGTGAGCTCTGCACTGGCAGGACCCCCATGAGGCTGTGGCAGTAGAACTCCTGGACTGTAATCACAAAGTAAAAATGGCTTTTCAGGGCAGTCTTAGGTCCTGGCTAGGTGGAGAGACCAGGGAACAAATTTCTGGAAACTTTGGTTTGCCAGTGGACAAGTTGGGTGAAGAAGCTGTGGCCTCTTTCAGTGCTCTGGGCTGTGCTGGGGAGCCACAGGTGACCCCATCCCAGGCTGTGAGAGCACCCAACAGCTGTCAGTGTCTCATGAGCCTTCCCTTGAGCATGGCACAGATCCAAGCAACCAAACCTCACATCCAGTGCTTCAGAGTCTGGTTTAAATACTCACAGGGAGCAGTAACTTTGTGAACCAGCTTTACTTCACTGAATAGTCTCTCCTTAATCACAGCCAGTACAAATTGAGTTCAAAAGAGTGTGTTAAAGTCATTAGCTGAAGATTGGGTGAGGAAGTTACCCAGTCCCTTGTGATTATCCATCAAGGCCCAGCACTACACTCCATTAGCTTTTATGAAACACGCAGAGTGTGTGTATGCAGAGAAGAAGGTAATTGCTTTAATTATAATTCTTTTGACTAGCAATTTTTTATTCACTGTCAAGAAGGTTTCCTGCTCATGCATTTGTGGGGAACAGTTTTTATCCCCTCCTTCCCAGGAACATGTTTTTGATGAGCAACAACTCCTTGGATCTCTACAGCTCCTCTCTGCAGCAGAGCACAAGGTGTTTGTGTGTGTGTGTGTGTGTGTGTGTTTGCACAAGGAGAACCATCAGATTTTGGTGCTTTCCAGGCTCTCTGTACCACTCTGCACCTTCAGATCCACAGCACGGCTGTTTCAGGAGCCAGCAGGCACCTGCTTTCCTCCTGCCTCATCTGACCTCAGACAGGCTCGTTGATGTCGCTGCTGTCTTGCACTTCAGCACTTGGCTTTGCTCAATTCTTGCAGTCATAGAGGTGAGGTGAGCCAGCCCTGACTGGGGGCCAGGTGCCCAACAAAGCCTCAGTCCCCTCCTCAGATGGACAGGGGAGAGAAAATAAAATGTCAGGCTGGTGGGTTGAGATAAAGGCAGGGAGAGATCACAGAAATTATTCTCATGTGCAAAACAGACCCAACTTTTCAAATTAGTTTAATTTATTGCCAATCAAATCAGAGTAGGATAATGAGAAATAAAACTAATCTTAAAATATTTGCCTGCTGCCCCACTGCCCCCGACTTGTTCCCGGGCTCAACTTCACTCCAAATTTTCTCCCTTTTTGCCACGCAAACCCAGTACAAAAGGACAACTGTTTTGATTGCAGAGCAAACTTGTATTTCTAGAGCTCACAACTGATAAGAAGGTTCATTCGAATGCATGGAATTAGGACAGAAGTTGGGATAGTGCTAAGCAGTGTGTTGGAGAGTGCAGGACTTGTGTGGAAGAAGACTGGCAAAGCCATGGATGGCGCTGGGGTGAAGGGAACAGATTTAATCACAGAACTGCCTTGCATGTGCTGCTCCAACTCCTTCTGAAAACTTGAGGCTCTGCTTACTGAAAAGCTCTTCTAGAACCCTGTGCTTCTGACAGTTTCAAATCATCTTTTATTTTCCAGCTTCAGTCTTTTTCCTGGTCTGTTTATTGGCATTTATTATTGTACAAACTGTCTGTTACGTGAACGACTTCTTTCCTGAACTGATGCTTTCTTCTTTAATGTGAATATAGAAATAAGGAAAGCAGCACCCTTTAATGGCCTAAAATTTGAGCAGCACTCATTGGCACAGCCTCTTCTCCTGTCTACAGGGAAGTGACTGAAAGGTCAGTGCTGGACTTCTCAGAGATGCGCAAGGACAAGAGAGAGCAGATGCAACAAAGGGTTCTAAGCTGTGCTGGGGGACATTTGGGTTCAATATTTCAATAGGAAAACTTTCTTCCCAGAAAGGGTGATGAGATATTGGAATGGGCTGCCCAGGTGCATAATGGAGACCCTGTGGTAGGAGGTGTTAAAGGAAAGCCTAGGCATGGCACTCAGGGCTCAGGTCTCATTGCCAAGGTGGGGCTGAGTCCCAGGTTGGACTCAATGATCTCACAGGGCTCTTCCACATGAATTGATTCTGTGACTCTGTGACATCGTAGCCTTTAGGGACATCACGGTGGCTAAAAACTCTGCCCAGTCTGACCTTGTGCCCAGAGCTCAGGCAGAAGTTGGCTGGGAAGGACGTCCTGTGTGGAGCTGACATCTCATCCATCAGCAGCACCATGTGCAGCCAGGGACTCTCGCGACTGCTGCAGCTCTCGGTGCTGCTGCTCTTGGTCAGGCCACTGGAGCCTTCCAGCCATCCTGCTGGGGACACAGGGACCTGGGATGTGCTTGCCCAGGTCCCGGAAGATGAGGACGACATGGCGCCAATGAGGGACCTGATGTTGGTCCTGGAGGCGCTGCCATGGATCCTGTCAGCCTTGGCCCTGTTTGTCGGGGGCATTTACTGTGGCTGGGTCCTTGGCAAATGGCTGTGGAGACGCTGGGCAGAGGTGAGGGAGGGGCTGGGGCAGGTGGGATGGTGCTGGGGCCGGGAGCTGCCAAGGCCTTGGGGCAGGAGGGTGTGGGGCGAGGGCTGAGAGCCCCCATGGGGAAGCAGAGCTGGGCAGGGCCGAGGGTGCTGGGCCTGTGGGGCAGCCCTTTGGCCGAGGCGCAGAGGCAGAGCGGGGGCTGAGCCCGTCCCGGGGCAGGAACGGGGCCCAGGCTGAGCCCCCGGGAGCCGCGGCAGAGGCGGCCGGAGCCCTTGTGGCCGCAGCCTCTGGCCGGGGCAGCCCAGCCGGGCCCGAGGCTGTGCAGGAGAGGCCAGAGGCAGCGCCACAGGGCTCGGCCCCTGAGGCCCCTGTGGCCCTTCCATCGGCTCCCTGTGCTGTGTGTTGCAGGAGAGGAGCCCGAGCGCCTGCGCCTCTGCACGGCCCTGCTGCCAGGGCCACGGCTGCTCCAAGCAAGTGCTGCAGCTGCTGCTGGAGAACCGTGCCCTGATGAGGCGCTGCCTGCGCCAGAGCTCCCGGCAGAGGCCAGCGCCCAGAGGCAAGAGGCGAAGACAACCTGGCCCTGGGAAGAAGAGGAGACTCTGCTTCCCACCTCTCCTCTGAGTCTCCAACACCAGCTGCTCTCTGGGCATGCTGGACATGGCAGGGAATGCATGAGCAGTGCTGAGCCCAGGCACTGGGACATTCCCTGCCCATAGGTGTTAGGATCCCCTTTGCTATTAGGAAAGATAGGTTTCCCAGAAGTCTTGTCCACCCCCAGTTGAAGTTTCTCATAGTTTAGGATTTTTAGGCATAGGCTTCCCAGCCATGTTCTCACCCCCTTGTTGAAGCTGGGAAGAATAGTCTAGTTCAATAAAGTTCATGTTTTCAATGCATTGCTGTGTTTGCTTGCTGTTACCTATGAGCTGGGGGGACACAGCCATGCATGGTTTTGCACAAGGGCTTCAGAGCAGCAGTAAAGTGGAGTCTGAGTGTCCCAGCAGGGTTTGAAAGATCATTGAGGGCAGCTGGAAGCCAGAGCATAGGCAATATTCTCTTGCCTTATCTTCTACAGAAGCTTTTATTTGATGGCTAGTGGGCCTCCAAAAGCGCAGGCAGGTGTCTGGGTGTCCCCAGAAAGCGTTTGCACACTCTGGAGCAGCAGTGAAGGGGCACAGCATCCCTGGGGTGCTGTCAGAGACAGCCAGACAGCCATCCCAGGGTCCCAAGCAGTGAGGGCTGATGCCTTCAGGCAGCCAAATGCACGCAGGGGCTGTCCAGGTGTCTGTCCAGGCCCACAGGGAGTCCTGTGGCAGCCCAAAAGCAGAGCAGAGCCCCTGGACCAGGCCAGGGCGTGAAGGCCCAAAGTGAAGGCCCGCAGTGGGACCCCCAGCTCACACAAGGCCTGGGACCAGGCCCCTGTCCCTGGCCATGGCTCACACAGGTGCTCTCTGTGCTGGGCTCAGAAGGGGCTCGCGGCCGGGCGCGGGCACTGCTGGGCACTGGCGCTGCAGGCAGCTGATATGCGGGCACTGCTGGTGTCCCGCGAGGATCCAAGCAGCAGGGCCCAGGCCTGTGGAATCTGTGTCCTAGTGAGCTGGAGCAGGGGCTTGAGTGTCTCAATAGGAAACTGATGAGGACACCCAGTGGGTGGGCGTGTCGGGTGCCGCGGGGTGGGAAGGCTCTGCAGAGGGCCCTGGCCAGGCTGGCTGGGCCAAGAGCAGTGGCTGGAGGTTCCAGAGGCCCAAGTGCCAGGTGTTGCCCTTTGGCCACAAGAAACCCCTGCACCTGCAGGCTAGGGCACTGTGTGGAAAGGCTCCTGGTAGGAAAGGCCATTCCCTTGGGTCCTGTCACTGATCACTGGCAAGGAGAAGAGATGAGTGCCTGCCCTTCCTCTTTCCCTCACAAGGAAGTTGCAGACTGCGAGGAGGTCTCCCTTCAGTCTTTTCCAGCTGAACAGACCAAGTGCCCTCAGCCACTCCTCAGGTGTCTTCCCCTTGTGGTCCTTCACCATCTTCACAGCCCTGCCCCGGACACACTCCAATCACTTTATGTCTTTCTTCTATTTTGGCACCTCTAACTGCACACATGTCGCTGAGGTACAGGGCCACCAGCATCCTTTGGTGCACCTGTGCATGCATCACCACATGGCTGATGGCTGGCAATTTCTCTTCACTCAGAGTCACCTGGGGATGTTTTGCTGACATCAGGCTGGAAGGTGTTGTGTCTTCATCAAGGGCTCCAAGGTTACAGACACAGTCAGATACCCAAAATCTGTGAGACAAAAAATTGTGTTATTGAAGAAAAAAAACTGGGCATTGTCAGGGATGGACACTGGGAACAAGGCTCATAGGACTGCCAAGGCAGAAGGCATCTGTGACACTGCATTTACAATACACATATAAAATATCAAAAAAGATTGAACCCCTGCTGCAGCCAAGTAACAGTATCAGAACAACCTGCGTAGGCAGAGTGTTCCTGTGTAGGTTGAAATCAAGCCAGGTCAATGGGATTAACAGGCTCCTCCTGGGAATGTACCCTCATGACTGCGGGCAGGCTGAGCCTCCTCTCTGTTCAGTTCCTTCAGCAGGAGGATGGCCTTGGGCACAGCCTCCATCGGCAGAGGCATGGTCACCCTGTGTCGGGGCTGGAGCCAGTGGAACTCTCTGGTCCCCCCAGAGAGCCTCTCATCTAATCTTGGGCCAAAATTTGTGCTGTTTCTGTTTAAGATTTGGCAGAGGTAGCCCACAATTCAGGCAAGAGTTAGAACCCCAGGAAATGCATTCACCTAAGCCATCCAGCTGGAAACTCCAGATCCAGCACCAATGACTGACTGGACACCTGTCGCCTGGGCAGGGGCAGGGCCTTGGGCACTCCCGGGAGAACTCAATATATTCTGTGTTTCAGGAGGGATTGCTGTATGGGTGCTATGTTGCTTGGCCAGCCTGCGTTTGCTACCACCACAAAGCAGTTTTTGGTCAGAAACACCTGGCACGAAGCTGCAGTTTGTGCCTCTGCTGCTGGGGTTTGCTCTCATCCCCGGTCGATAGCACCACTCTGCAGCCCAGCACTTCATGAACGTTAAAGTGACGGCACAATACACAATAAACATTCTCAAGGCTACATTAAATACCAACTTGACATCTTTTTGTCGAGCAAAAGTGACAAACAAGAAATGAATACTGACAGTGTGGGCATCAAGATGAAGATGAATAACATACAGCAGCTCCTGTGATGCCCAGTGGGTTTATACTATAATAATTTTCAGACACAACTGAGGTTTCCTCAGATGCCATTTGAGAGGGTAACACAGCCATTCCCAGCTCACCTACCTCACCTTCCTTCCATGCTTTGATCAGCAGAGGCTTGGATAAACAGCTGGGAACTTGGGTCAGTCACTCATCCCAGCATCTGCCCTCACTCCGCTTAGCCAGGCACCGTGAGGCACATCGGCTGTGCAGCCTGGAGACAGACACTGATGGATCTATTTGCACTCTATTCCACATTTAGAGCTTTTTGTCCCTGCAGCCTGAAGAATTGGAGATTAAGTGGTTTAATTTGGATGTAAGGTTGGAGCTTCACGGAGGAAGGCGGCCTCCAGAGCAGCAGGATGGGGCTGAACGGGTACAAACCTACCTTGAAGAGAAGCGTGTGTGCAGCCCCATCCCACCCCTCTCCCAGATGGAGCTGTCTCCAACTCTGCCAGACTTCAGGCAAAGTTAGGACCCACAGATTAAAAGTCTCCTGATACTGAACTTCTCTGAAGTTTGGAAGAGCTAGCAAGACACACTTAGGAGAGAAACATTCACCTGTCCTTACACAACAGGGAAGAGTGAGACAGGAGCAATGGAGAGCTTTTAGAGAGCTATTTTCAGCCTTTCCTGGCCAATTGAAAAGCTTTACAAATTGCAAGCGAGGGTTGTGCCACAAAAGCTTCCTTGGTGTCAGTCCTGTCTCCCAGGAGAGCACAGGTTGGCGAGGTGCATTTGAAAGGGATGGCTGCCATTTAGGATGAATCATCACCAGACCTTATCACAGCATCCATGGGCTGTCTTTTAAATTCTCATCTTCTGACACAAGGCACTGCAGTCCCTGGCCTAGAGCTCAGAGCTTCAGCAGGAGATGTCAAGATGAAAAGCAAAGGCTTTGCATAAGTCACATGTGAGTTCTACAGCAAAAATGGGAACCAGTTCCAGATGTCCAGTTCTAAAGGCAAAGCAGCTGCCTTAAAACCATCTTTTGTCCCCAACAGGAAAGTTCCTTACATTTACTGCCTTATCATCATGGAGAAATTGAACTCAACACCAGCTGCTAGCGACCAGCAGCAGAGTTTCTTAGAGAGCAAAACTTCCATGTCAGATCTTCAGCTCTCTCTCTCATAGCCAAGGGCTGTTTTCCATCTCGTTACTGCACAGTGCTTAAACAAGAGGATGGGAAGATTCCTGTTCTCAGGGAGAAACCAAGTGAAATGTCAAGAGGAATACGCCTGCATGTTTAGCATTGAATGTAAATATGCATGAAACCCCAAGGCTGAGTCCTTTCCTCTGAGAAGATGTTAATAAAACTTTACCCTTCAGCTCACAAGCCTGAAAACTGATGAATAACAGCCACATCCTGGTAAGCTCTGAAAAATTTCATAATAGAAAGAGAAGAACCTTCTGGGCACTCTTTCATTAAAACATGAAGAAAAAAATAGTGGTTTTTTACTAAGACTAGGAATGTCCTCCTTCCACAGTCTGGCTGCTTGTGCTCTGTGCTCCGAGGAGTGGCAGCCTGGGAGAGCTGCTCCCTCCTGAACCGGGGCCAGGTCGGCTCCGAGGCAAAGAGGAATTTCTCCAGTTGAAGTGCACAAGTCCGAGAGCACTGGCTGCCTCCCGGAGGGGTGGTGTCATCCCCCGAGGGAACGCGTGTGTCTGACAGTCCAGGGCTGGGTACAGCTGAAATTTACACCTGCAGAAGGCAGGAGCTTTCTTCTCCTTGCTGGGGCTGCCTGTGTGTGCCCAGGGCATAACACGTGTTGGTGCTCCTTGCTCCTGAGGAACTGCGTGGTCGCATGTGCTGAGAGTCAATTCTTATTTCACTTGTGCTTGGTTTCAATATATTGCAGCATATCTAGAAGACCCTGAGTTCTTCAGCACAGGCACAAGTCTCATCTGAAATAAAATTACACCTTAGGTACTATTTTAATAAAGAATAAGACCAATTATTTCTATGAATCTGCAGTGAAATTACTGAAAACTCTTCAACACATGAAGCCACAGGCCAGCACACCTATGGAGTTCCCATTCCTCACAGCAGAATTCACTGAATTCACACCAGAATTCACACAGCCTTTTGTTTTTACTAAATTAATCTGGGATCCTTTGAGAGAGTTGGCTGTTAAAACGTTCTCCCTCCTGCAGAAATTAAACATTAGCATTTCTCCATCCCAGTGAATTCCAAAGAAACAAAGGCATTAAACACAGACACCTCCACCTACTTTAAGCTGGTGTTGAAGAGGAATGAATTGCATTCATGAGTGAAAGGAGAGGACAGGAGTTCATGAGTAGTTCCTGGAGCCAAAAATCCTGTTAAATCCTATTTATCCAGCAAATACTCTGAAGCAACACATCTGACCTGGAGCCTGACTGTGCTGGAAACAAGGGCAGCTGTCAAGGAAGCAGAGGGAAGCAGCAGCTCTGCAGGGATGAGGGCTGGGCAACTGCTCGGAAATAGAAATGGTCCATGTGTGAGGGGCAAACTCCAGCAGTTTGATGTGAGATTGGAGGAAAAAACTCTTTCCCATGGTCACAGCTGAGGCATCTGATAGCACTTCAGACTGGGGCCACTGCACTGCTGCACAGACGTTTGGGACTTTCCCTTCAAACGAGGAGGGAAACTGTTCCGTTTAGGGGTGGGAAGCGACTCTTAGGGACCTGCACAGTTGTGGCAGGTGACGATGCCCCCCTTGACTTACGCCTCACATGGCTCTGTGCTTGCCCAGCCTTTTGTGGAGACTGTGCACCCCAGCACCTGCTGGCAGGGCCAAAGGGGCAGACAGAGCTCAGGTCCAGGCTCAGGTCCGGGCTCAGGTCCAGGCTCAAGACAGGGCTCAGGTCAGGGCATTGTGCTGGCCAAGGGATGTGCTGGCTGCACATCCCCTCGGTCTCTGCTCCCCACCCTCCCAGGTGCTGGGCTGCACTGGGAGCCTGTGATTCACCAAGTGCCTTGTCTGGGGCCTCTGGCTGGCTCCCTACAGAGAAATGAGTCAGGGTAATGAATGGGGGAGAAAAAAGAAGTAAGTGAGTAAAGGTACTTCCCTGAAACTCTGTGTAAGCCTGAAGAGAGAATTTTAGCAAACTTATCTGGAACTGAGTCCGTTCCTTCCCCTGAAACTTCCCTGCACCCAGGGCTGGCACAGCTGGGATGAGGGGGGTGGGGGATGCATGGCTGGCATGGTCGACAGGCACGAGGCAGCCCTGGCCAGCCTTCACCAGGAGAGAGTGGAAAACTACAGAACAATCTGAAGAGCTTTCTATAGCCCCAAGGAGGCCAACGAGGCAATCTTTAAAGCCGTGTTACTATAGCAGCCCTGATGGTAATTTACCAGTACATCTCTTTTTCTCTTCTTCACACCCTTTTCACAACAAAAAAATGAGATTAGGCTCATCTTCCCCAATTACCTTGCCATGTTCCCTTGCAGCCGTCAGCTATCAGCTTTCCAGAAAAAGCCCCACAACAGCCCAGGACCCCTGTTGTTCTCCCCTAGAGCCATGAAGAAAACAGCCTGTACCAGGAGCATCCTGTGGGGATGGGGAAGATGGCACAGAAGAAGAGATGTGGCACTTGCACCACAGGCTCCCACGTGGTGCCTCTGCTGTGCCAGCCACAGCTCGGGCAGGATCTTATGCATGAGCAGGAGAAAAGTTTTGCTGGAGGTGTGGGCAGGAAACACTCTTCTGTCTCAAACCCCAAAAACTTTTGGGATTAGGTGTGAAAACACAGACCAGTGCCAGATTGCCACTCTCTGGTTTTGCCTGTGATAATCTGTTAAACTTCTTTCTTCCAGGCCAGGTTGGATGGAGCTTGGAGCAACCTGGTCTAGTGGAAGGTGTCCCTACACGTGGCAGGGGGTTGGGCTAGGCGATCTTAATGGTCCCTTCCAGCCCAAACCATTCTGTTACTCTGTGATTATATGATAATATGTTCTTACCTGGAGAGAAGAATGTGGTTTGAGGTCTGGTCCTACCTTGGAGGCTTGAGGACTGCAGACGAGGGGTTTTGGGGTGTGGTCCCACTTGAGGAAGCTCAGAGAATATTTAATGCCTATTAGAAAGTAGGTGCTGAGCACCCCATTCCCAGTTGCTGCCTGCTCTGAAGGACACCCCGAGACAGCTCACACCTGCCTGGTGCCATGTGGGGCAGGGCTGGAGGGGCAAAATTGGGATCAAGGTCCTTTGGGACCCTCAGTGATGCTGCAGCCCCCTCATCTGCCCACTGTTGCAGCAGCAGGGCTCTCTTGTGGCACACTGTTGGGTTTTCCTGTGCTGATGGTGCCGTAAGTGAGGAGCAGAAGCCCTGAGTAAATCTCCACGCAAGGGAGTCAGTGCAGATCTGGTGCGGGTCAGCCTGGCCCAGGCTGATTCAACCACTGCACCATCCTCCTTCCTCACCTGCACTCCCAGCATGGACCTGGGCACCACCCAGAGCCAGCCTCTTACTCTCTCCTTCTCTCTTGTCCCTTTCCTTGTGGCAGTGGCTCTGGAGCCTGCTGCCGATCTCCATGGCAGATCTGGTATTCAACATGTTCTTTCTTCCTCAGTATCTTCCTTTATTCTGCACCAGAGGAGACATGGGAGCTCTCTCTTCTCTGTTGGTGGTGCCTGAGGAAAAAAGACTGCTCCCACTGTGCTTCCTGCACAAATCAACCTAATTACTGTTCCAGTGGCAGCTAATGAGCTTAAACCTTTCATGGCCAGCACCTCCTTCCCTCCCTGCAGGGAGAGCAGCTTCAGCCGGGCCTGTCCTTTGCTGAAGAGCTTTGATGGTGGTAGAGGAACAGGAGGAATAATCCCTGGGGAACAGCAGAGCATCGTTGGTGCTGCTGAGCTGCTGAGCACAGAGCTGTTAGTGCTGGGCAGGGCTCTCGCTGTGCTTGAAACACTTGCCATGGCAGCAAGGAGCGATGCTGATGGAAGGGGGCCTGGGGGCTCACTGCTGCAGGTACCTCCCTGTCCCCAACCCCATGTCCTACAGCACCACATGGACAAGGGGACACATTCCCAGGCTCAATATCACAAACCCCTTCCCCATGCTGCTGATGTGGTTGGCAGCACATCTGTGGGGCTGAACAGGCTGCTGGGAGGCGAAACCCCTGTGACGGAGGGAGACACCAGCAAGTGCTGCTCACGGTGACATCTCTGGGTGTAAGGGGGTCTGGCTGCTGGCCCATGCTAGCTGTCCCCAGAGCAGCTTTTCTGGGGAAGGCCAGCCCATTCCCATCCCCAAACAGTGTCACAGAATCAAAACCACAGAAGGGTTTGGGTTGTAAAGGACCTTAAAGATCACGTCCTTCTACCCCTCTGAAACCTGCCACTATCCCAGGCTGCTCCCAGCCCCATCCAGCCTGGCCTTGAACACTTTCAGGGATGGGGCAGCCACAGCTTCTCTGGGCAGCCATGCCAGGGCCTCCCCAGGCTCAGTACAAAAACTTCTCCTTGTGCTTGTCTTCCCAGTGTCACCTGTGCCCCTGTGTCACCCCAGGATGAGCCAGGTGGAGCTGATGTCCCCGTTGTGTGCAGTGCTATCACAGATCAGCAGTACAGTCTGGTGCCAGGCTCTGGGGTCCCAGCTGCCATCGTGTTCCCCTTTCAGTGCAGCCCCTCACCCCAAGCCACGGGGCTGTTTCAGCCCTGCAGCGCTGACCCGTCTGGGTTCTGGGCTGTCGGCAGTGACTCACACATGTGCACGGAATGTGCTGCACAGAGGCAATAATGCCATTTTTTTAAACTATGATTGGTTTCCCAATTTCAGAAAAGCCATCTGGCAGACTGGGCCCCCTTCCAAGGTTTCCTGGAAATATGAAGATGTCAAGAAGGTGCTGCTGGCAGAGGTGCTGAGCCAAGATCCAGCCCATTGCTCAGTCCAGTGTTGGCCCGTACTGCGAGGCCAGAACTGTGCCTTCCTAAAGTGCAGTCAAACCCACAAGGGCCAGCTTGCTCACAGACCCAGAGGTGAGGAATTCCAGCTTGGCTGGCTCATCCCACACAACCCAGCTTCTTTTCAAGCCAACCCAAGTTTAATCTTCGCTTCCGGGCCTGAGCTGTTGTGCAATGTTAGGTAGCGTGTGCTGCCAGGCTCCTCCCACCCTCACAGAGGTATTCTGGGGCTGGCTGAGGTGATTGCTGTACACAGAAAAATGGGAAGTGCTTGGGCACCTTGGACATGAGAGGATGAGGGCAGAAGATGGGGGAGATACTCACAGAGGGTGGGTGGGGAAAGAAGGATATGAAAAAATCAAGTGAAAGCTCCAGCCATGTCTGTCCTCCAGCTACTCAGCAGATTATTTATTACCTTTATTAAATCTGTGTTAAATTACCCTTTTCCTTTAATTTTTCAAGAGGTTTATTGTTTCATTTGTCTGGCTTATCTTTAAAATGACTTCTTACAAAAGTAAAGCTTTCCGGAGAGACTGGCATGAAAGAGCATCCATCTGTTCCCAGCATGGGCACAGGGCAGTGCCAGAGGACAAGGTACCCTCTGCACTAACGCAGTCTGGGCAGCCTGGCAGAGCTCCCTCAGCCAGGCATCTGATCCGGGTGAGAGCTCAGGCCTTTGGGGTTTGAGAGGGGAACAGATGCCAGTTTATATTTCTGCATGGATTTAGAACCATAGAATCACAGAATGGTTTGGGTTGGAAGGGACCATAAAGCTCATCTCCTTCCCACCCCCTGCCATGGGCAGGGACACCTTCCACTGTCCCAGGCGGCTCCAAGCCCCATCCAGCCTGGCCTTGGACACTTCCAGGAATGGGGCAGCCACAGCTTCTCTGGACACCCTGTGCCAGGGCCTCCCCACCCTCACAGGGCACGATTCCCCTCCAGTACCCAACCTAAACCTACTCTCTGAATTTCAGCTTGAAGCCATGGATGCATATGGGACATGTGGGCAGCCACCTCTGCCACGGGGGATGTGCCTGGTGTCCCTCTGGCACAGGGCAGAGGAGCTGCAAGGACAGTGCCAGAGCCTGGCAAGGGATGCTGGAGCAGCGAGGGCACCTACGAGAGTGGGTGTGGACACTGCCGGGAGCGCTGGCACTGCTGGGACTGCTGGCACTGCAGGAGCGCTGTCACAGCCGGGAATGCTGGCACTCTGGGAGCCCTGGCACTGCTGGAAGTGCTGGCACTACAGAAGCTCTGGCACTGCCAGGAGCTCTGGCACAACCAGGAGTGCTGGCACCCCGGGATCGCTGGCACCCCGGGAGCTCTGGCACCCCGGCAACACTGGCACTGACAGGATCGCTGGCACCTCAGGAGCGCTGGCACTGCCGGAGCGCTGACACCCCGGGAGCGCTGACACCCCGGGATCGCTGGCACCCTAGGAGCGCTAGCACTGCCGGAGCGCGGACACCCCGGGATCGCTGGCACCCCGGGAGCTCTGGCGCAACCAGGAGCTCTGGCACCCCGGGAGCGCTGGCATCCTGGGATCGCTGGCACTGCCGGAGCGCTGGCACTGCCGAAGCGCTGGCATCCCCCTGAAGCGCTGCCCCGGCCGCGAGGCGTGGCCGGGCCGTTCTGGACGGGCTGGGCTGTGCTGGTGACTCACAGGCACCGTCTGTACCTGGCGGTGACTCAGCCCTCACTTCCCCGCTCTGACAGAGCTGTAATGAGATCCCTGCGGTTCGCTGGGAGGGCGCTTTTGTCACCCCCAGCGCAGGGTCAGGGCCATCACCCACCCGCGAGGCTGCAGCGGCACACGAGGCTGCGGGCACTGCCCGAGGCCGATGCGGAGCCTCCTGTCAGCCCGAAAGGCCAAAGGGAGAGCGAGGCACGGTTAAAATACCGTTAAATGAGAACAGGTCCGCACCCTGCTGAGCCTGGGTTTGTGCCTCCCTGGTCGTGGGATGGGGGAAGGGAAAGTCCTCCCTCCCTCCCCAGCTCAAATCTGCAGCTGGGTCCGCACTGCTCTGGGTGAGGAACAGCAGCACACTGGAGACACACTGCCAGAGTATCCTTGAGGTTTTGCAGCAGAGAACATGCTGCCACCTCCACTGAGCACCACCAGCCTCACAAAAAGCTTCATGTGGTCTCTTCCAGCTGTTTTCTTGGAGCTCCTGACTGTAAAGGTTGATATTTTTGCCTTAGACATTGGCTTGCTCTTTCCCTGTCCCCAGAGACACCTCCTGAGCCACTCTCCAGCCATGCAGGGACATGCTGATGGATGTGCTGGGCTTTCCTGCTCTCTCTCATGGACACTGCTCTGACCCCTTCAGGGAGGAAATACCCTTTTCCCACCACTCTCTCCTTCACAGCTCTCCTCTTCCTCATGTCACAGTAGTTTTGCACCCTTCCTACACATGCCTCAGTTCCTCTGGCCATGGATGTTGTGTTCTCTGGATGGGATCTCACTGGCATCTCAGCCACGCTCCCTGCAGAGCAGAAAATGTGGCCTTGGAGAGAGCCACTTTGGATGCAAAACAAACCAGGGATTTTTACTGCGTACCCCCAAAATGCTGCAGTGCTGCTTTTCCATAGTGCCTGCGGCTGCAAGCGAGAATGTAGAGTGTTAATGCCCCAGAGACTCCTCCAGAGAGCTTCTACCCCAACAGACCAACTCTGTGAGAATCCCACTGAGGCATACTGAATAAGAACAGGATTTTTGACACTGCACAGCCTCTTCCTGCTAATATTCCCACAGGAGATGGTGTAGATCACTGCATTTAAAAGAAGTGGTGCTGATGTATCTCCCAGGCGTGGGTCTGAAACATGACGTATGTTCAGGATGCAGCCACGGGACAGGGTGATGGTCCCATCCCAAGAGCTTCCCATCCAAATCAACCAGCAGGTGCAGCCTGTGGACAGAGGAAGCAGGAAACAGCCAGGATTTGGTCCTGATCAGCACATGCAATCTGAGAGCAACCGTCTCCATCTCCATGACTTGTAGGCAATTCAAGAAAGGCAAGCGCTGGGAAAAGGTCTGAAGAACAATGGGATCGGTTTGTGGCTCTGAACAGGTGTATTCTCCGGAAAAAAGGGAACAAAACATCCCAAAAGTGTTTCCAGAGCCTCACCAGGAGGCCTCAAATGGGTGGCTCTGTCCAGAAGCAGCCTGGACACAAAGACCAGAGTTCCCAGCCCCAAGTGCAATGACAAAGCTCCGAAGTCCCCAGGCTGAGGGACACGGTGCCCCAGCTCCTCCAGGGACCGGGCTCACTGCCTGCTGCCCACACAGCACACAGCCCTCGCACCCTGGGGAGTGCCCTTGGAGGGCACCTCTCTTCAAATTGCCAGCTCTCCCCAAAATGTCAGTCTGAGCATTTTTGGACTGTGATGTTTTGGAAATAGCCTTCAGATTGATGCCATCCCTTTGCCCTATTTTTATCTGCTGTTTACAGGCCAGAGGCTGTTCATAGCTTCATGCTGCTCTGTCCCTCATTTCCACTTTTCATGATCTATTACTCCATTTTTATTTAATTTAGCCTATATTTTCTGCTGGGAGGCTGGTCATAGAGTTCAGTGTCTTTTTAACCTTTTCAGTTCTGCTTCCTCTGTAGTTGACTGTCCCTTAATATCAAGGTTAATGCATCCTTAGAGGATGAGCTGACAGCTGTGTCACATCAGCACAGGGCAAGGTTCTGTCCCTTAGCCCAAGCAATGTGTTTTCCAGGTGTCTTCCATGAGGTTTCCAGACATCTACCAGGCCCACTGGAGTCACTCTTCCAACTTCCTCTGGATGTCCAGAAACCCCAGACAAATGCTCCAACATACCCAGTCCCAACAAATCCAACTGATTCTGGTGATCAGCAATAGGACCTGAGTTGGGAGGGGTTTAGGATGAATATCAGGAAAGGTTCTTCCCCCAGAGGGTGCTGGGTACTGACCAGGGAATGGTCAGAGCCCCACGGCTGCCAGAGCTCCAGGAGCATTTGGAAAATGCTCTCAGGGATGCCCAGGGTGGGATTGTTGGGGTATCTTTGCAGGGCCAGGAATTGGACTGGATTGCAGTCCAGATTGAGGCCCTGTGGGCCTCTTCCAGCTCAGGTTGTGTCTCATGCCATGGATGCCACTGCAGACCCAGGTTACTGTCTGCACAGGGGTTTAGCTTTCAGTTAGGAACCCTCTGAAAATCTAATCTATGCATGAGGTTACTAACTTATTCCTGTTCTTCTTGCAGTAAATATGAAAATTCCCATTCTGTGCAATGGCTCTATGATATTTGGCCTAAACAGATTGGATTTAAGTCTGTGCAATGCTCCGGCACTTGGAGTTCTTCACTGGTCAGTTTTAAAAAGCCTTTAGGAAAAAGATTTCACCTTCTGTATATTCTGCCCCTGAAAGCTGTTCCTGCTGCTGTGAAGGTCTGCAAAAAAAAGAGCCAACAATGCTACAGGCAGCAGAGTGTTGTGAAGAGGATTGTTTTGCTAATGAGAGAGCAGAAGGAACATCAGTGAGGCTGAAAGGCATGAAATGGAAAAGTGATGAAACCAGTCTGCTGACAGCTGTCCACACTCACTCCATTCCTTGACACAGGTTATTGCAGGAGGGGTTATTGCAGAACCGCCCCAAAATAAGGCTGACCTTGACATGGGGAGGTGCAGGGGTGCTGCAGGACTTCTACTGCCAGCAGCAAATTGTACAACTTTCTAATTTCTTTCTGAGTGCAAAATGCCTCGGGCTGAGGAAGAGGCACAGGAGAGCAATTGGTGGGGGAGTAAACCTGAGTGTGCTTCCAGATCTGAGCTTCCCTCCATGGATTAAACCTTCAAATGCCTCTTAAAGCATCAGAATCCCCTGGCAGACACCCTCAGAGAACTGATGTTTAGCTCCCGTGCTTGGTTCCAGCACCTTGTGGTTGATTTAACTTGAGAACTTCTGCTTGCTGGCTCCGAAGTGCTTGCAGGGAGAGCCAGGAACAGGATAAACATGACCACGCAAACACAGACTGAGCTGCCTGAACACTGCAGCCTGAGCAGCCTCTGCACCTAAGAGAGAGCAAAGCTGGCACCTGGGGACACCTGGGGACACCTGGGGACACCTGGGATGTGGCATGGATCCCAAGGCAGAAAGCAGAGACACACATGGTGCTTTAGGGAGCTGCTGGAGTGGGACCCTTGGAGCCCATCCCTGATATTTGCCATGAGCACTGCCCATATCCTGGGCAGTAGAACCCCACAGGGCTGTGCTCAGCACCAGCCAGCCAGGCAGAGGGCCAACCTCTCCTGCTCAACACCTCCAGGTTTCCCCTCACCCCAGCAGACTTTGGGGACAGTGTAAACCAGCCCGGCTCAGGGCAGCCCTGCACTGATGTACTGCAGGATTTAATCACAATGGTGAGGCTCTTGACTCCTCCTCATAATCCTGTCCTACCCTGATATGGTCCCATCCAAAAATTAAATGCTTATATTTAACAGCTTTAATGTATCTTAAATCACGAGAAAGCCGTCGGTGGATTCAAACAGATCCTTCCTAGAAAAATGCCACCCATCATAGATCAGAATCATAGAATCACAGGATGATTTGGGTTGAAAGGACCTAAAAGATCATCCAGTAACAACCCCCCGTCATGAGGCTGGACGGGGCTTGGAACAGCCTGGCAGAGTGGAAGGTGTGGAATGAGATGAGCTCTAAGGTCCCTTCCAACCCAAACCATTCCACGATTCTATGATTCTATGAACCAGCAAAACCTCAAAGACATAAAAGTGCAGTGATGTTGGTTCAGAATTTAGAAATGCCAGTCAGGTCCTCTTAGCTTTACCCCCTTGGTGCCCCATTCCTCTGCTCTCCTCCATGGTCGCTACACCCCTGTGGGGCCACATGTGCCCTGACCAGTGCCACCAGACAGCCCAGCTCTCTAGGAGGGGTTGGACACACAGACAGCAGGGATGGGATGTGCTGTTGCTGTGGAATTCCTAATTATTTGTGTTTGTTCACCTAATATAGACCAAAATTTTTAGTCTAACTGAAAATCTTGATGTAAAGGTTTGGTAATGCTGAGCATTTTTTAAAGCTGAAAGCCAACACTTGCTTTGAGGGAGAACAGATTTTGCATGGTTTCTTGTCCCCTTTATCCCAGCAGGATCTGGGTCTGGTGTAGCAGGCTGTGAACTAACCCACTTCAGACTCGACTCAGGGATTCACTTAGGAATGTGTAAAACTCACCAGTTCAGATCCTTCTGGGCTCTGGAAAAACATTCCAGCATATGGTCCTGAACACAGGCTTAAAATAAATCCCATGGGAATGCTTCACCAGGCAGGAGCACTGCCATGGACCATCGGCTCCAGCCTGGGAGTTCTGCACATTCAGCCTCTAGTTTTTAAGCCCAGCAGAGGCAGATACTGCAAATAAAACCAGGCAGCAAACACTGATCTACATGGCCTGAGCTGGAGCCATGGGACTGGTGAGATGAGTTTTGCTGGGTGCTGGAGTGTGTTGTGCTTTTCTTCCTCCAAAGTGCCTCCTGGGTGCCCTGGGAAGAGTCATCCTAACAGCTCGGTGTAATGAAAAAGCAGGGAAAACAACTCAATTGGTGAGTACCCTGTGGGAAATCAAATCCCTGAGCCAGCCCTGGGGGATTTCTGCCAGGCAGCTCTTCAGGAAAACATCCTCAGGACAAAGGACTCAGAATAAACCCATAATTTTGCTGTGAACAGAACACGGAAATGATAAAGTCCTTAAAATGTCACAGAATCATGGAATCTTTGCATTTGGAAAGGACCTCCAGGATCATTGAGTCCAACCATTCCCCCAGCGCTGCCAAGACCACCACTAAACCATGTTCCCAAGTCCACAGTCGCCTTTTGAACACTTCCAGGGATGGGGACTCCACCACTGCCTGGGGTAGCTGTGCCAGTGCCTGACCACCCTTTTAGGGAAAAGGTATTCCCAATACACAACCTGACCCTCCCCTGGTGCAACCTGAGGCCGTTTCCTCTTGTCCTGTCCCTGTTCCCTGGGAGCAGAGCCTGACCCATCCGCCCCCCCCCCCGGCCGCCCCCTCCCGTCCGGGGGCTGTG
>VYZT01011161.1:259938-290566 GCA_013400735.1 Pomatostomus ruficeps
CCCTCCTGTCAGGGAGTTGTGCAGAGCCAGAAGGGCCCCCCTGAGCCTCCTTTTCTCCAGGCTGAGCCCCTTTCCCAGCTCCCTCAGCTGCTCCTGGTGCTCCAGCCCCTTCCCCAGCTCTGTTCTCTTCTCTGGTGCAAAAAGTTGCAGTGGTTTTGCTCGCAGGGAGCTGGGATTTGGAAGCAGGGCTGTGGAGTATTGCCTGTGTGTGGCTGGACCAGCACCCACTGGCAGATGCCTCCAAAACCCTCCGTGGCATCTCAGCAGAGGACAAACTCACAGGCATCATGTTTTTGAGTATCTAAATGGAATGGTGGAAAATGGAGACTTAGAAAATTCCTAACTATAATCCAAGAAGTGCTTTTAAAGAAGTGTTTTTAAAGAAGTGTTTTTAAAGAAATGTTGCTGCCTTGATCTCTCCCTCAGTCAGGGAGAGTTCACTCACTGAGATCTGTAGTGAGAGCTCTCTAGCCCTAACACTGGGAGCAAACTCCACTTCAGTTTCAGCAGAACTTCATTATTGTCTCTCTTTATTCCAGCTATTATTATTTTTCCTGACTCCCTGGTTGTTATCACCTCTCCAGAGCCTGAAAACAGCCTGTTTTCCACCCTCTGCTGTGCTGCCTCCTGCTAGAACAGCTTTCACTGTTCTTTTTCCTCCTGCTCTCCTGGAGGATCTCACTGCTTCCTTTACAGACCTACTGCCTGGCACCTTTTCCAGAGGGGTCCACACTTATTCCTGGCTAAGAGGTGCTACAGAGCTCCCCAAAACACCCTCACTGCTGATCTAACCCTGCATTTTAACGGTTTCCAAGTTAGCTGCTATTAAATAGCTGGGGGTTCGCCTGGATTTTTAACGTATTTCAGAGAGTGCTTGATCCTGTGCGATGGCTGAGTAGAAAATGATCACATTTTTGATTTCATGTATCACAGAATCTCACAACAGCCTGAGTTGGAAGGCACCCACCAGGATTATCCAGTCCAACCCCTGGCCCTGCACAGACACCCCAACAATCCCACCCTGGGCATCCCTGGCAGCGCTGTCAAATGCTCCTGGAGCTCTGGCAGCCTCGGGGCTGTGCCCATTCCCTGGGGAGCCTGGGCAGTGCCCAGCACCTGCTGGGGGAAGAACCTTTCCCTTATATCCAACCTAAACCTCCCTGGCCCCATGCCAGCCGTTCCCTGGGTCCTGTCCCTGCTCACAGAGAGCAGAGATTGGAGCTGCCCCTTAGGAGGAGCTGCAGCCCCTGGTGACTCTGCCCTCAGTCTCCTCCTCTCCAGGCTTCTCTAGGCTGAATGCACTTCTCCTTTAAAATATGAATGTGAGATTTCACTTCCTATTCAGAGCTGGGCATGCAGGAACAGCTTCCATAAGCACAGTGAGGTGAGGAGGCCTCACAACCCCTGTGCCTCCCATGGGACCTGATTTGAGTCTGGCAGGAAGCCCTGACGCTGGAACTGTCCCTGGCATTCTACCTTGCTGATGCCAGGGGATTTACAGCTTTTTCCACACACTTCGTGACATCCTGCTGGTTTGTACCTGGTGCTCAGTGAGTGGGAATGACGCCTTCTGTCATTTTCTACCATCTCCACAAGCTCTCTGGGCACAGATTTAGGAAAAATGGGGTTTGCATCTTGCCAGGTGGGAAACACAGACCAAGTGTGGTACAGAGTTGTGGAATCATTACAGTTGGAAAAACCTTCTAAGATCATCAAGTCCAACAGTTACCCCAGTGCTGCCAAGGCCACCATTAACCCACATCCCCAGCAGCCACATTCACAGGTCTTTTAAATCTTTCCAGGGATGGGGACTCCACCATGGCCCTGGGCAGCTGTACCAGTGCCTGACCATCCATCTGAGGAAGATATACCAATATCCAATATCCAATAACCAATCTAAACCTTTCCTGGTGCAGTTTGAGGCTGTTTCCTCTGGTTCTGCCCCTTGTTCTCTGATCCCAAGGAGGGCAGTGAGGAACATGCAGGTTTCTTGTCCTGTTGCATGTCAGTCTCATATTGAAATATCTCATTCCTCCTGCTGAGTAGGAGTGAGTTGGTGAAGGCTCTCTTCTCAGCACTGCCTGCTGGGCACCAACGTATTTTCATAAAAAACAAGAGAATTTTGCCGTAAGATTGGCAGTTGGCATTACATGGATGGTTTAGCTGCATCCTGGGTGTCTGGAGTGCTGTGCTTTCCTATTTCCCTTGGCACAGCACAGCCTGTATTTGTTCGATGGGCTTTAAATGGAATTGCCACTTGCTGGAATGAACAGCCATGGGCAGCTTCTCCCTGGTCTCAAAGGCTGTCAGGACAAGGTAGGTGACTGACACACAGACCCAAAGTTGGAAAAAAAATGGGGACATGGGCAGAAAGGTCGTGGGAGAGATTATTAAAGGTGATGGAGCCCATGGGTCTCATTATTGAAGGAAAACAGGGTGTTTCATCATGGGCAGAGAGGCCCAGAGAGCAGGGTCATGGTTTAAGCCCAGCCAGCAATGAAACAACACAGAGGTGCTCACACACTTCCCTCTGTCCCTGTGGGAAAGAAGAACCAGAAATAAAAGATAAACTTTGGAGGTTAAGAGGTTAATTTAATAATTAAAACAAAATATAACAGAAGTACTGATAGTGATGATAGTGCAATGAAAAGGAGGGAGAGAGAGAGAGGGGAATAAAGCCCAAGAGAGACAAGTGATGCAGTTGCTCCCCCTCCATGATCAATGCCCAGCCCAGCCCCAGCATTTGGCTCCTGGCAAACCCCTACAGTTTCCAGACTGGGCATGACGTTCCATGGTCTGGAATATCCCTCTGGCCGGTTCAGCTCAGCTGTCCTGGCCATGATCCCTCCCAGTCCTTGTCACCTCCTGGCTGGCAGAGCACGGGAAATGGAAAAGTCCTTGACTCAGGGAGAGCATTTCCCAGCAAAAACCAAACCATCAGTGTGTTATCAACATTGTTCTCATCCTAAATCCAAAACACAGCCTTGGACCAGCTATGGGAAGAAAATTAACTCTGTCCTAGCCAAACCCAGAACAGGGAGCCCATGCCTTGGCTGTGGGCCCTGCATCCCACTGTTCCTTCCCAGGCGGAAGAGAGGAGGGTTTTGCAGCATCTCCCCATCCTGCCCTGGCAGCAGGATCGCAGCCCGTCGGAAGGAGCCACCTGTCCCCGCCGTGGCATGTGACACCAGCCGCTTCAGCCCATCTGCTCCTTGCTCCGGCGGGACAGCGCCAGCGCTGAAGGGCAGACAGGTTTGTCCCTGCGGGCTCTTGCTGTGGCACAGTGCCACCCTGTCCCTGGTAGGTGCCGAGCACGGCAAGTCCTCTCTGCTCCTCCTCACCTGATGCCAGCCTGGGCTCAGGCATGGGCTGGCCGCCAGCTCAGTGCAGGTCCGGACACAGTGGCACCCACCCCCTGCGTGGACAGGGCACGCGGTGTCTGGCTGAGCCTGGCCACTCTGAGCCTCCTCAGGCACCAGCTGCTCCACTCATAGAGAGCTTAGCTCAATCATCAGCTTTGGAAAACTCCATGTGGGAAATGGGACCAAATCACAGGGTTTCTGTGCCTCGGTTCCTTTCTGGCCAGGGAAGAAAATACCTCCCTGTTTTCTTCACAGCATGAGCATCTCGAGTGGAAGGTATCCCATGGCAGGGGTTGGAATGAGATGAGTTTTAAGGTCCCTTCCAACCCAAACCATTCTGGGATTCCATGATCTTCAGGCAGCTGCTTGCACCAAGGATGACTGCCCATGGATGAGGCTCCAGACATCCCAAAAACCTTACAGCCAGCAAAAGCATTTATAAAGGCTTTCTTTTCAACCTTGTGGTAAACCCACATTTCTTCTACTCCCCATTTGGGGCACCTGCCATCCAGCGTCACCAGAGCTTTGCTCCTGGCCACTGCCGATGTCACATGGTGCTGTGATGCTTGGAAAGGATAAGTAGTTCATTGAAGATGTGCTCTGACATCATGGTGACAAACAAGCTTAATAAATTCTGGGCTGATGCAGGAGATACTCTGAGCTGGGAGCACAGCTGGCCTTTTCCAGGGCTCTGGAGTGGTCTCTGAACTCAGCCTGCGCGTGGTGACACAGGGAGAGAGTTGCCAGCCCCCAGCAGAGCTCTGGGGAGGGATCAGCACAGCTTGAGAAACTTCACTGGGAGAACATGAGAGCCTGGGGATAGTTTTGGGTCACAACATTTGGAACCCAGACCAGAGGAGCAGAGATGCAGGCACACAGATTCTTGGAATGGTTTGGCTTGGAAAGGACCTTAAACTCATCTCATTCCAGCCCCCTGCCATGGGCAGGGACACCTTCCACTGTCCCAGGCTGCTCCAAGCCCTGTCCAACCTGGCCTTGGGCACGTCCAGGGATCCAGGGGCAGCCACAGCTTCTCTGGGCACCCTGTGCCAGGGCCTCCCTACCCTCACAGGCAAAAATTCCTTCCCAACACCCCATCTAACGCTGCCCTGTCAGTGGGAAGCCATTCTCCCTTGTCCTGCCAAGTTTTGGCCTTTGAACACCACCAGTATCTTTGCTGCACTGAGCCCCCATCTCTCTGTGATGCGTTTTATGCTACACGACTTGCAAAATCCTTCTGAATCTTTTTGCCCTCAATCAATGTAAAAGCCCAGGGGAAGACGGTATAAACACAAACCAGGGCTCAAGCAAGCAGCAGTGAGAGGAGCTGAACCTCCGATGAAGGTGTGGCCTGGTGATCTCTCTGAGATGAGCAGTGGCCTCAGCCCTTGCTCCACCCACAGTCCCCACTCACCCCCCAGGTGCCCCTCCACTCCCACAGCAGTGCCAGTGACCTTGCCAGGGCCACCTTCCTCAGGGCTGCTGGAGCACCACCAAATGCTGCAGCTCTGTTTGCTGGGGGGACTCCTAGTTTGAGATGTGGCCACATTTGAGAGACAGCTTTGAGAGTTGCTCAGAGTTCCCAGGAGGAGTTGGAGCTGGCTGGGACAGCCCTGCAGCAGGGACACAGGGCGGCTGTGAGATTTCTGTGACAGTAAGTCCTGCACGCACACAGACCATGAGAAACTGCATTTATTTGGAAAAAGATTCCATAATTGTCCATTTGGAGCTTCCTAAACCAAGATTAGCACAACCCCCTGGGAGGGAGTGCTGGGTTAGACATTCTGTTGGTCACTTCTACATTCCCAAAGGTCTGCTCCCAATGCCCACCCTGCGCCTGGTATCCTGTCCCTAGGCCCTGCCCTGGGAAGACAGAGTTTTCCATGCACAGATATGGAAAAAAGCTGTTAAAATTTCCATTGCTGTCCCTGCACAACAAATAACTATCAGAGGAGTAAATAGATTAGTTGATTAGCCAGTAATTCAGCCCAGCTGTCTTGGAGTTACTCATTATTTTGCTGGCAGCTTTGGAGTGGAGCCAAGTAGCCAGGCTTGGCCATTCCCACACCTCCCTGGGCACATGGACTTGTTCTTGAAGTGCAGGGAATGGTGATTTTTAGTAGGGATGGATGTGCCAGGCTGTGCCAGCTTCCCTGCTCCTGGCTGGATAAGGAGACCTGCACTAGTGCTATGAGCTGTCCTGGACCTGGACTCTGCTTGTGGCTGGGAGAGCTTTGCTCCTCTTTCCCGGGTATTTCCAGACCCAGCTGACACCTGCAGAAGCAGCAAAACTAAATGTGGTTTTAAGCCTGTACGGGTTCATGTAGGAAGGTGGAACATGTGTGTTTTTTTACAGGGCCCAGGTGCAGCACAGACACACAGTTGTGCAGAGCTTGGGTCACTTCTCCCACCGGCCACAGCTGGTTCCTGGCACCTCCACTCGCCTGGAGAGGGGACACGGCACAGCCAAGCCAATGGCAAGTGTGTGACCTCAGGTACATGCCCCAGCCCCAAATCCTGTGCCCTGAGACAGGCCCTTCCCTGCCATGGCAGTGGGAGAGCAGAGTGGGCAGAGCAGGGAATGTCCCCTGCCACAGGGACACCTGCAGGCACACACTCTGCCACCGGCCACCTCACCCCATGGGACGTGGTGGCTCTGTTTCTCCACCAGCCCTGCTGGCATCCTGAAGCTGCCAGGAAAAACAGTCTCTCTCCAGCTGTCCCCTGGCACCACTCCTCTGAAGGGCTCAAGGCTTCAGTCTCCACAAAGAAGCGGGAATATGGGTCCCCATGGTCCCAGAGAGGGCCGGAGATGTGGTGTCCCAAGGAGACCCTCTGCAGCCAAACCCAGGCAGTGGGAGCAGCCCCACGTGTCAGCCAAGACAAGAAATGAATGTCAGGTTTATTTTAGGGATGCATATTTTTATTTTTATGTTTCCCTTTTGCAACTGTTCCCAATCTGGCAGCAACAGTTCTTAACCCTTCCCTTCGATGCCACAAAACCTGTGCTTTTCCCTTGAATCCTGTTCAGCGTTGGAAGGGGATTCGGGTGGATCTGTCAGATCCCAGGGCTGTCACAGCAGCTGAACACATTGCTGGGATGGGTTGTTGTGTGCAGAAAGCCATGGGAAGGCTGTCACTGGAGGTGAGTGTCCCTAGGCTGGGGAATGTTCTCCCTACACTGGAAGAGCAGCCCCTGACAGGGGCTGTTGGTGCCATGCAGGGGACATCGAGGCATGGCTTTGGGAAGCCTTGCACAGCCTTTGAGATGTCTTTCCTCCCTCAAGAACTCCTGCCAGGGGCATGGAGGTCTCTGGAGGGTGCAGGTGTCTGGGCAGTAGGACAGCACAGCTGGGCCTGGCTCCAGCTCCAGGCAGAGCAGATGGAAACTGGTGTTTAAGTGAGCTTGACAGGTTTATTAATATTTGCTTTGGTTCCTCTGGAAAGGGTGAAGAGTGTCTCTTAGCCCCAGACTGTGGTAAGGCAGCCACAGCACTGCTCCTGGGGACAGACGGATCCGGCTGTGCACAGAGCTCCCGTGCCAACACCTCAGCTGCAGGGCGTGGACAGCACGGCACCCGAGGGAGCCCCTGTCCCCCAGAGCAGTGCTGGGGCAGGAGAGCTGGCCTTTGGCTCTGCCACGGTCCGGAGCAGAGGGTGACTGCTGGGCCCTGCACAGTGCCACAGCCTGCAGGCTGGGCAGGATGTGCGGGTGGGATGCTGGAGGGGGTGCCTGGGTGGGATGTCCTCTGGAGCCTCTCCAGATTGCACAAGGAGGGGAACAGCGATGGCCAGGCAGCTCCTACACATCTGCACTGCCACCAGTGGCACCAGATGCCCGTTGAGGAGGAGAAGGGTGAGATGGTGACGGTGTTTGCCAGCAAACACAGAGCTGCTGGCTCCATCCTGCCGTGCCCAAGGAAGAGCAACACGGAATGGTTCCAGCTTGTGGCAAATTCTGAATCCCCAGGTGCTCTGTGAGTGCAGACTGACCACGTGGCTCCTTTCATCTTCTTCCTTCCAAGTTCTTTGCTGACCTGGGTGTAACTTTCCCAGCCATCTCTTCCTGCAGCCCAAACCCCCACTCAGTGCTGTTTAAGGGGCTGAATTTCCCCAGGACTTGCTCTCAGCCAGCACGTGCAGCAGCCACAGTCCCGTGGGGGAACTGCCTGAGTCCCTCCATGTCAATAAACCCTCAAAGGCAGTAGGAGGAGTGGTGTGGCTGTGCTTCTCATGGCAGAACTCAAATCCCTCAACGCTTTTAACAGAAGCAAAACAAAATATTGGCCTGTGTAGGACTGGGCAGGGTTGGCATTCCAGCTCATCCAGTCTGTCTCTGGGATGGGTTCCACTCTTCCTGAGACCCAGCTTGAGGGAGCTCACTGGGAGAAGGAGAGCGGTGATTTGGCTCTGGAGAACTGGATTTCATGATCAAAGAAGGGTGAAATGTAACAGGGCCTGATGCCAGACATTTTGGGCTGGCTCCAAGGCTTTCCTCGGGTGCACCTGGACAACCATCCCTGCATCCTGTTTAGACGGGTTTGCTTTGGGATGGGGGGGAAGAAGGGATGAACACTTGCAAAGTGAGATCCGTTTGGGCCAGGTTAGGAGCAGCGCTCCTGGTCTTGGTGGTGGTGATGGGCAAGGTGAGAGCTGCGGGGTTTGCAGGCAGCCACAAACCTGTTTGCTGAAGTATTATAGCAAGGAGAACGAAATAAAAAATAATAATAATAATAGAAGTGAGCTGACACCTCAAACCCTCAATACAAGAAGATGTCACTGAGCATCCCCCACGCCACACACCCCCCGTGGCTGGAAACCCCTGGTTTGCTGACCCTGAGAGGCTGAAACCACAAATTACAATTATTAAAACACCTCAAAACAGCGACCAGGCTTACAAAGAACAGCCTGGCCTCAGTGTCTGCTAAACCCATCACCTGCCACAGAGTGGGGGTCTGTGACACTGTCCCAAAAAAATGTAAAGCTTTGGTCAGATCTGAAGCTGAAAGTGTCTCCAAGCTTTCCAAACTCTGTAGGTATTTGAGCCTGGATTTGTAGGACTGGACCTCCAAGCCCTGGTACCCCGGTATCCCACTGTCCTGAGGATGGTGGCTCTGGCCACACACGTTGTGACAAGCAGCAGCTCCCCAGGCTGTGGAACACGATGTAATTATGGAGGCAAAACGGTGGGGATCGGAGCTGCGGGCAAGGAGGGCTGCGTGTGACACGGCACACGTGGGAGTGCCCCTCAGCACCAGCTCAGCTTTGCTCCCGCGTGCCCTGCTCGTGGCTCTTGGCTCCGCTCACGGCTGTGCTGGGCGTGGAGAGGCTCCAGCTGCCGAAGTGTGGCTGCTCTGCCGCTCTTGGCACGGCCGCGGGCCGCAGGAGCGCGGGGGGTTGGTTTTGGGAAGCCCCTCTGGCTGCGGGGCCAGCGGGGCAGGGCAGCAGCCCGGCTCTGCCGCAGCCTCCGCGGCCGGGCATGGGAGCAGCCGGAGAGGGGTCCTCGTGCCCAGGTCTCACACTGGTTTTTTAAGGTAATGAGTTCAAAGCTAAAGTCAAAGAATGGGAGCATGGACTTCTTAAAAAAAAAAAAAAAGAAAAAAGAAAAAAAAAGTAAAAAAAAAAAAAGTGGTAAAAGTGTATTTGCTCCTTTGGATGAACCTCCAGCTCCTTCTCTCCAACAGCGTTGCTGTCACTCCCACAGCCGGGGGATGCTGCTGCGAGCTCACAGCACGAGCACCCCACCCCCCGGCATCCCAGGCACACGGACCCCGAGACACCGCCGGGCTGGGTCACCCGCGAGGGCACGGAAAGAGCCCGAGTTCCTCCTCCACGAACAGTAAACCCCCAAGAGCCGCCGCCCGCTCGAGGCAGAGCCCCTCAATTCCCCGCTTCCCCCTTGCCGCTGCCAAGATCCGCTGCCCCCCCGGCAGGCTCAGCTCCCGATCTGCCCCTGTCGCCATCGCTGTCCCCGGGGGCTCCCTGCCAGGCCGGCCCTGCTCACGCATCGCATTTGCTGCGTCCCGCAACCCCACACCCATCCTGCCACGCAGCTCTCCGGCTGCTCCCCGCACCCAGCCAATTTCCTTCTAAACTCCTTCTGTCCTGCGCCACACGGGTCCTCGCCACAGGGAAAAACCGCAAGAGGACAGAAGTGACGCTGGACTCTTCCAACACCCAGCAGGGGCTGCCGGGCTGCCTCGGTTTCCCCGGCACGGAGCGGCGCCGTGGGCTCGCTGCGGCTCCCCGGCGGTGCCCGGCAGGGACGGGCAGCGGGTCCCTGTCTGCTGACTTGCTCCTTGGCCACTCTCTGGCCTCCTTGGCCACTCTCCGGGCTCTTTCCGTGCTGGTCCCAGGCAGGCAGGCAGGAAGGCAGGAGCCTCTCGCGTGGCTGGGCTGCCCCTACCCCATGCCGGGAGCGGGGATGGTCGGGCGCTGGCGCGGGCGGGGTGGAGAATGACGGCAAGCTGACCTCGGGCAGGGTCTGGACCTCCTCGGGTGCGACAAAGCCGGTGCTGTCACCCCTCTGCTCGCCGAGGGGGCTGTATGAGCAGGGGGCTCCGGGCGGAGCTGAGCCTGTGCCCCTGCCCGGGTCATAGCGCTCCCTGCTCCAGCGCCACGGGCTCCTGGCGCTGCCGCTTGCGCTGCCGCTCCCGCCTGGCCCGCCAGCACACATAGGCGGCCACCAGCAGGCCCACCCCGAAGATCAAGGTGGCCACCGAGACCACCTTAGCGATGTCCATTTGGGGGCCATTGATGGTGAAGGTGATGCACGTCGCTGCGACGCCGATGACCACGGAGACGATGCCGAAGGGGAAGATGCAGCGGTACCAGGATTTCTCGGTCCCGCCCGTGGCCAGGGCCAGTTTGTTGAGTGTAGCCGTGGAATCGGTGGCTGCGGCCAGCGGCAGCCCTGGTTTTCCTCCCTGCAGGCAAGTGAGTGAGTTGGACTTGCAGCCCATCATGTTGGCAAGAAAATCCAGGAAGGAGCAGCACAACGCGCGTGTTGGACGGACGGGGGTCGCTGTGCCGGTGACGGAGGGAAGATTCCCGATCCTACATGGTCACTTTGTCCGGCGGCTCAAGGTGCAGACGGGCCGGGGTCTTGTCCCCCGCCACTCTCACTCGCAGCTTTGGCTCCCGGCTCCTCTGCTGCCAGACTGAGCGAGGGCTGGAGGAGGATTGGAGCGAGGATTGGCGGTGGCAGCGGTGATCTCATGACGGTGGGAGGACCGGCTCGGCCTCGCCGCCCATTAACTGTTTCGGGCAGTGAGCAGGCAGTGCCTGCAGCCCAGCTGGGATCGCTCTTGGCATGTGTTTTTCCAGCTTGCGTCTGTTTCCGCCAGCCCGGACCCTGGCCAGGCAGCCCCGGGGCAGGGACGCTGTCCCGACTGCCCACTGCTCCCCAGGGCCGCATTGCTGCAGCCCCACGGGCGGGGAAATCCCAAGGGAACGGGCAGCGGGACTTCCAGCCACTCTCCTGAGCCCCTTGTCCTCCTCCGTGGGCAGTGCCAACACCATCACCTCCTTCCAAGTGGCTTTCTCTCTCGGTGTCACCCTCTGCCAGCTTTGTCCCCTGGCACAGGGCTTGGGGTGGCCTCACTGGGAACCAAGGGACTGGTGATGCTGGTGGGACGCTGCCGGGGGTGACACTGAAGGGAACAAAGGGTGACCAGTCAGGGGACCTGGAAAGAAAGGGGCTGGAGCTGAGGTGCAGGAAGATTTGGGATTTGAGATGGTTGCTGTCCAGGCAGGGCAACAGCAGGGTAAGATCCTGGGGGGCAGGACACTGAAAGGCAGCTGGGAGCAGGAGGGGACCAGCAGAGCCAGAGGAAGCTCTCCCAGGAAGGAGTGGTGGGCTGTGGGAACTGGCACTGTACCCACCAGGGCACTGCCTCCCTTCCCCATAGCACCCAAATTCTGACTGTCAGGATTAATAATTTTCAGACAGCAGTGTTGAGCCAGGTGGGTGATGTTGGCTCTGCACTGCTCCAGCACAGAACCACACATGTGTGGCATAAGGCAGAGCCCAGTGATGCCACTCAGAGCTCCTGGGCAGGGAGGAGGGAGGCACAAAAAGCCTGGAGAAGGTTAAGTACAAAATCCTCCTGCCCAGCTCTGAACATCAGCAGAGACTTATTTTTGTGGGCAAAGGCTTTTCATGCCACCTTTACTATGAGTGGATTAGAGAGGCATCAAGACTGGGGATGGCACAAACAGTTCCTACCCATCTCCTCTTGGCTTCTCCTTCACTGTTTTATTTTTTGAATTGGTTTTCCTGAAGGAGACCTGAAAGGAATGAGCTATTGCAGCAAACCTGAAGACCTGGAGCCTTTCCCAGGTCAGAGCTTCCCCAGAGCCGATGGGGCCCAGCTGTGTTTCTGCATCAACTGAGAGGAAGCCAAAAACAAGGGAGAAAATCCACGTTGCAAGAGAAGCAGAGCTGGGCAGTAAGAGGGAGGCTCTGTGGAAGCTGAGATGGAAAATCAGAGGAGCTGATGGGACTGATTCAGGAAAAGAGGAGGTTTGGGCATTAGCATGCACAGCAGATGTATTATCCTCTCTGTTTTTGTGGGCACTGCTCTTGCCTACAGCATCCCCAGGGAAGTTGTGCCACTCTGGGGAAGAATAAAACTTCTTTACTGTTTGCCTTATTCTTGTCAAAGTCTTTATTCTTCAGCCTTTGCCCCTCTTCAGGTTTGTTCTGGAAAGCTGTGTGCAGCCTGTGAGCACCAAAACAGAGGGGGCTGGGCCAGCAAGAGTCCTGACATTTCTTCCTGCTCCCAGTTTCTTAAATAACATTCAGAAATAACAAAAGTGGAAATTGACCAGGTATCGGCTGAATTCCCAAAATTCCTGTGGTATTGCCAGAGGCAGGCAGCTGCAGACATCAGGGACCTGGGCACAGGGGCTCTGGCTCTGCACAGAAATAGCAGTGGGAAAATAACTCCAGCTAAGGCAGACATGCAGCACACGGTGCTCTGCAAACTGAGTTTTGTTATTTACTCTCCTGATTGCTCATTAGAGGGGAAGAAGAGCAGCAGAACTCCATGAGTCAACGCCCTTTGAGCGAGGGCAGAAGGCTGATACCGCCCAGCACAAGCTCCAGTTTCAGCTTTGTGAAGCTTTGTCAAACTTGAAAATGTTCAGGCTTAAATTTACCCTGAGCTGAACCCTTGAAGAAAATATCAGCTCAAATAGTTCAGCTGCTGCTGACAGTGGGGTCTGGAAGAAAACAGTCCAAGAATGCGCCTGGCAATGGGCCACTTCCCAGACCTCTTCTCAGGAAACTGGTGACATGATGCCACCCCTAAACACAGCTCCAGCCCCCTGCACTGGTCGTACCCCCCTGCAGCATCCCCACACCTCCAGCCTCCACTCAGAGGGTTGAAAAATCTCTGGGTTTCCATAAAAACCCAGCAGTGTTCATGGACTGACAGCTGTACCCGTTTTCAAGTGCTCCTGAAGAGCAGTGACTGGCCTTAAAAAAGCAGGAGGTGAGAAAAACAAGTCCCAGCTGGTTATAAAAATGCCCATTTTCATGTCTCAGTTCTGATGCATGAGGGCTTTGAGTATTTGACTCAGCAACACCGACGTGATCCTGCTGTAGCAGCCCTGTGTCTCTTGCTGCTCCTTGAAGTTATCCAGGAGTAAAGCACAGGTGCACATCCATCTGCAGGAAACGGGCACGTATCAAACTGCTCCCTCCTTCCACCGAGACAGAGCCCACCAGAGAGGGTTTCCACAGCAGCAGAGGCAGCAATGGCCAACCATGGACCTCTACAGCTCCACAGATGCTTTAAAAGAAATTATCTGCAGAGAGCCCAGTGCATGTCACAGAGCCACGCTGGCTTCGCCCCTGGTTTGAAAGGAAAAGCAGGACCAGGACAACCCTGCACAGGGCTCAGGCTGGGACAGTCACCACCAGGAAATTTCTCACACTCATGTGTGGAAGGCAGCTGGATGAATTTTCCCTCCTTCCTTCAGAGGCCAAATTCAGGCAACTTTCTCCAGTTTAGTGGTTGTTTTCTATAAACTCACAAATGTGCAAAGGGAGAGGTTTCAGGATGGGCTGCATGGTGTGAGTCCATATTCTTGGGCACTGACTCTTCCACCCTTGGTGGGGCTGACAGGCTCCTAAGCCTTGGTGCTCCACTCCTTCCCTCCACACTCCTTCTGTACCCAACCTAAGGGTGTAATTTTCACAGCAGAAATAGAGACTTGTGAATCCTCCCTCTTCCCACAGGAGAGGAAAGTGCAGCTGGGACTGGATGAGTCACCTTGCAGGAGCCGAGAGGGATGACACCCCCTCCACACAGACACCCACAGGGACCCATGGGGTGATGGATGGAGCACGGGAGCTCTCCCTGCTGCCAGCACCCTGCCCAGCACCCGGCTCAGTGCCCTTGGCTTGGGGAGAGGCTCCAGAGCCTGGCAAAGAGCTGCGGGAAGGAAGGAAAAACCTGGGAAATTCCTGTTGAAGAGGAACAGAAAAGAGCAGAGAAGGTGAATGGCTTAGGTGGGCAATGGAATGGTGGTGGTTAAGCAAGAAACCCAGACTCCTAGAAGGGAATGAGGAGGAAAGAAAGGATGAGGAAGCCAGGATCCCTCTAAAACAGATTAATTTCTCCAATTTTGAAGTAAGAAAGCCCAGAATTAAATATGATGCTGAGCACCACTGAGGAATCTCAGAAGAGGCAAGGTGCAGGAGGAGATCCACATTCCCTAGCACTGCCCAGTGCTGTGGCAGGAGGAAGGAGTCCCATGGTCCATAATTATGTGAGTGACCAGAGACATTGACACGACCAAAATGATTTGGAGACCACTTGGAAATGCTACAGCAAAGAAGGCAGGGCCAGGATGCAGAGACACCCTTGTGCCGCTTGCACTGCTTATGGCTCCAGGTTCTGCTGTGCTCAGGATGAACACATTCCCTCCTGGAGCTAAACCACTGCCGAGGGGAATGTTTGTACAGGAAGGAATTATGCCTTATTTTCTCTAAAATGGGAAGGTAATGGGGCTGGAAACAAGAACAGAAAACAACATATCTTGCAGGAACATCTTTGGGCAGAGACAATCAAAGATAATCTCTGTTACACAATTCACAAATGTCCCTGCATGAGTCAAAGAAGTCATACTCACTCATGCCCACCTCACTGCTCGTTTTTGGGATACACAGCTCAAAACTGGGGTCTAGGATATAGAAACCCAGCAAATGGCAGCCCTGAAGCCTTCCCACACAGAGAACTGTGCTCTCAACAAGTGACTCTCACTCAGTTAAAAATTAAATGCCAACAGACCACATCCATTGACTTATCACACAGAAGAACTGGAAAAAACAACCAACCCAGCAGTTTGTAATAGCTTAGAAATGCCCACAAGGGTTTTTTCCTTTGGCTCTGTGAGGAAATTAATAATTCTGCCTTTATTTGGCTAATACAGAATCATGGAATTATTAAAGTTGGAAGATCATGAGTTCCAACCACTAATCTAGCACCACCGTGGTCACCATTAACCCATGTCCCCAAGTGCCATATTCACACATCTTTTAAATCCCTCCAGGGCTGGTGACTCCACCACTGCCCTGGGCAGCTGTGCCAGTGCCTGATCCCCTTTCCATGATGAAAATCTGGTACAGTTTACGCAAGAGCCACATGATAGATTAAGACTGGACTAGGAAATACTGAATAACAGTTTATTGCACAACTGTCCCCACCATAAATAAACTTTGACTGCAATGAAGAGCTGCAGAGCAATGAGAGCAGGTGAATATGGCACCAACAACCACAGCTGACTGTGGGATAAACCCTGGCAAAGCCAGTGTTAAGCTTTGAGCAGCTCCATTAATTTTAAGATAAGGAGCAGGGAAGAAACTCACGCAGCAGGAAAGCGTCATTAAGGAAGCACAGGTGGCATCTCATAGTCCATTTTAAGCTGCCTCGTGCCATGCAAAGCTGGAAAATAGGCAGCAAAATAAATCAGGAGGCACATTCTTGGATCCTCGGTGACCTAAGAAGTATTTTCCAGGTCTATGATTCAGCAAAAGGGAAATAAATAAATAATCAAAGCCGGGGAATAAAGCGCCAACAGCCATCAGGAAGTGTGGGGCTGAAAATAGCAGCCAAGTGTCACCTTGATCCACTCCGACAAAGACTTTGGCAACAGTGACAAGTTGCTGGGTGACATCCCTGAGCTATTTTGGGCCCTTGGCTTTACACTGCGTGGGGAGCCCCTCTGGGGCATTGGCACAGGGGGGATGCCAGCGCCAGCCACAGCGTTCCAGAGGAACTTCCAAACCTGGGATGGCGCTTGAAATGAGGGACTCGTGTGTCTTACAAGAAGGATGCTTTGCTGTGGATTCCAAGATGGATGCGAGCAGATGGAAGAGGATCATTACATCACCCTCCCGGCTCAGCCACGCTCCTGTCTGGGGCTGAGCTCGTACAGCCCTTCCCACCTTCTGCTACTCCTCACCGCCCAGCTCGGGCCACAGCAGGCACCCAGCACAAACACTGACAACCAGCTGCGATCCAGAGACAGGAAAAACTGCAAACTAGGAGCAAAGATCCACAGCAGCTTTGTTGATATCCTGTGCCCTTGGAGAAGGAGCTGTGGGTACTCCTGGTGCTGCCCAGGGAGCTGGGCAAGGCACCAGCGCAGCCGAGTGACTCATACACCATGCACACTGGTTTTAAGGCTCACAGATAAGAAATACACCTCATACATAAAAATAAGCCATTTTACTGTAATTAGTTCTTATTAAAAAAAAATCAAAACCCCCAAATAATGCTGTTTGCATTGTCATAAGCAGGACCCTGAACCCCTCCCTGCGAATGGAGACCGCGGTACTCCCGCTGGTGGGAGGAAGGGAGATGTAATCACACATGATTCCAATCACCAATGCTTTGTTCAGTCAAACAACTCCATTAAATCTAGTGAGTTTGCTTTTGCAAGGACAGCAGGATCTCTGCCCAGAGCTCTGTCACCCTCAAGAAGACTCCAGAACAGCACAACACAACAAACACCATTTAAAACCGAGACAAAACCAGGTAGTTAAGACTGAAGATAGTTGAAAGGATATTGGCAAACACACCAAATTTCCTGATGACCCTAAAAGTGAGCCTGGAATGCTCACAGAAACACGTGGTTATGTTTAAATGTATATGCCCAAACTTGTTTAAAGATAAAAAATACTGTCTGATTCATCCCTGCATCCAGTATCCAACCATTTGAACTGTGTCCCATTATGCAGTCAGCACAATATTGTAATTAAAGCACTATTTATGGTTTCACTAAGTTTTTAAAGATTTTTTTTTTGCTGTTGAGTCACCATCCCTGAAGGGATTTAAGAGATGTGGACATGGTTTAGTGGTGGTCTTGGCAGTGGGAGAACATTTGGACTTGAAGTTCTTAAAGGTCTTTTCAACCTAAATGATTCTCTGATTCCTGTGCTCTGTCCTTTGAGTTCCTGTGGCTGGTTGGTACCCAAAACTCCCATTCTAGAGGCAGTGAGAGCTGCAGATGCCCTCACCTTGCATGGCAGCACTCAGCTGCCCAGCCATTCCAAAAGCAAGATCTACTGCTAACATGTCCTCTAAGAGAATTCACCTTGAGAGAAAACCGCTCTGTTGTGACACTCAGAGCCTGAAGCAGGAAAACAAAACCCCAGAGGGTGAGAGCCTCAGAGAACACACTTGCAAACTGCAGAGCTCCGAGGCTGTGCCAGCTGAGCCAACAGCTGTGGCACAGTGGTTTTGAGAGAGGGAAAAGGATGCTGAGGTGCTGCAGAGAGAGGGGAAGTACAACCCAAGGTCACCTGCAGGGCAGGAAGGAGCCCCCACTGGAGTCCTGCTGACCTGGACATGCACATTAGGCCTCCCTTGAGTCTTCCTTTTAAGCCGGAGCTCAGATGAGACAAATAAATCGTTTCTCTCTACAGCATGCAAGGGCTGAGAACAAACCTAACAGCAGCATGAGCACACCTTGGAGCTTGTGTTCCCAGAATCCGGGAGGGAAGGCTCCAGACAAGTTTTTCTCCAAGGCCAGGCTCCTCCACTGACTCACAGCTTGCTTCTAGTTACTTTTTCCTATCCAAACTCCAGATCCACTGATTATCTTTTTTGTTCTGGCTAAAAATAAGTCAAACATCTCCATTCACGTGCCTAAATAATGCATTTCTGTAACTTTCACCCTCTGAAATTACAGTTCAAAACCCCCTTTTAATTTTTTCCCCCTCCCATTCCCAGCTCTTTATTCCCTGGCACATGTGGCACGCAGCTTCCTGCCCTCTTCTTTCTAACTGAGCTCAGATTAATTAACCAGCCATAGATTTTCTTGATTACAATACTAAACCCCTTCTTTCTCCACAAATTAAAACAAAGATGATGGATCTTTTCTTCTAGGTGGTGGTTACAAAAATAGTACTCAATCTGCAAGTGGATGGTAGGAACTTTAATACCTATTAAATGAATTGTTTTCATGTCAGACTGAGCAATAATTAGGGTTTTTCTTTTGTGAGGTTGTTTTTAATGTATGTGAAGGAGGTCTAGGAAGCTGCCACTGAAACCAGATGTCAACTGCACCAGTCCCAGTGTACATGCTTAAAAAAATCAACCAAAATCCAGCAAAACATGGGGCCTTGCTGCAGAGAGCACAGATATGCAAAACCAAGCTCATGAGCAAGTGAGATCATCTCAATCTCCATTTTACAGATAACAAGTGACAAGTCCTGGTGTCAGATCCATCATCTGCTGCAGCCTCTTAGTGACTCCACAACAGTGACAGGACTCACGACTGGAAATGCACAGCCATGAACTGGCTGCCTGCCCACAAAAAATCCCTGTTGGCTCCTTCTCCTGGCATTCATAGAGCTATTAAAGCATTTCCCACTCACTGCTTACAGTATACTGATAATTAGACACCCTGGGACAGTCTGGAGGAGCTCTCTGCATCCTGCAGTTCCCACATCCAGCATCCTCAGTGTGCTCTGCACGCCCATGGAACCCAACACCACCCCTTTCAGATTTAGCAGAAGCAGACAAAATTTCTCAGCAAAGCTTCAGCTGAAAATCACAAGCTCATACTAAATTCTGTAACTCAGGGAGAGACTGATTCGGGTAAAAAAATATAAAAATCAGAAAATGTGCATGGAGGACACACAGCTCCCCTCAAGTAGCTCTTCTAAAATCCAAGAGCTCTGTCCCAGCATTTTGCAGCACCAGTGGTCTTTGCAGAACTCTAGACTGGCACAACAACTTGCTGAATCAGGTGTAAATGCTTCAGGCTTGACTCACACACAGTTTTAATCAAGTAACTTGCTCTCTGGAGCTCTCAGAAAGCTCATTTAGAGAATAACATCAACAGCAAATTTGTCATCTTCAGAGGGGGCTGGGAGTTTTCCTCCCACTACAACATTTACCATCTTAAACTGCTCCTTGATGGAATTCCCTTATCCCTCACACAGCTCATCAGGGTTTGCCTCTCCATACCCCAACCTGTGCTCCTGGCCCAGAGAATTCCTCCTGCCTTTTCCCAGGGCTGTGAGTGTGGACAGTCACAGCAGCAGGGCACAGGCTGTCGTGCTCTGTCACCTCTCACATGCTGCCAGACACTCCTCCACACCAGTGCTGGTGTCTTCCTTCTTACCAACACTCAAGTTACTTCTGTTTTAGATGGGGAGCACCCCTAAAGCCACACTGTTGAGTCTCTACTACCCCTCCCAAGGAGGGGCTTCAGCAGCACTTGGTGGCAGATCTGGTGTCATATGCAGGATAAACGCCTTGCAGGGCTCAACAGAGCTTCAGAACTAAGCACAGCTGAGGGTGTGGCTGCCCCATCCCTGGAAACGTCCAAGGCCAGGTTGGACGGGGATTGGAGCAACCTGGGATAGTGGGAGGTGTCCTTGCCCATGGCAGGGGGTGCAACGAAATGATGTTTAGGATCCCTTCCAAGCCAAACCACTCTGTGATTCTGTTACTCTCTAATTCTAACCAAAGACAACTGGTGCACCTGAAACCCCCCAGGAGGCTCTGCTGGCTGCAGTGTGCACCAGCACTGCCGCTGCCCTTCCACTGGCCAAACACATCTGCAAAACAAGCACAGTCCGTGGAGAAGTTGCGAGGGGAAGGAGAGAAGAGAGCCAGCGGAAAAGACAAACTGTAGCAGTTGGAAATACTTGAAGTTACAGATTCTGGAAAGAAAAGAAATAACCTGCCTCCTCATCAGGATCCCCTCCTTCAGCAGGGAAAACCCAAAAACCTTTTAAATGCTACTGCAGGGGACAAAGAAGGAACAAGAGCTGCTAATCCTCCCTGACCCTCTCTGTGCTTTCTCAGCTCTTATCTACACAACACTGGGATCATCTATCACTTTCCAAAAATACTGCTCATTTCCTGTATTTCTGTAATTCTATCCCCTGGCATCAAAGACTACCTTTTGTCTTTGTCTCCTCGTCTCGGCTGGATGTACTTTCTTTCGATAACAACGGCACATTCTATAACAAAGTCCCCCAGCCCCTGAGTTCAATTGCTATTGAATCTCTCTGTCTCTGCTATAGCACAGGACTCATTTGAAAGAGTGAGTCACTCGAATGATTTAAAGTCTTGTACAGTTCTGAAAATTCTAAAATGTGGTGTAGGAAGAGTAACAAAACCCCACTGCACCCAGAGGCAGAGAACAACCCAGCTACTTGACATTCTGCACCCCTTCAGCACGATTCCTACAGTGTCAGTTTGCGTTCTGAGTTTGCAGCAACCCCTGTGAACCCTCTGTTCTGGGCTGTCTCCTTTTCCCAGCCCTTTCCCACCTCTGCAGTCCTTGCTGTGGTGCTGGAGTTGCTGCCAATTGACACTGGCCTGCTCTGCGGAGAGCAGCAGATGCTCCATGACTCATGCAGTGCTTGCAGACACAAGTTATCCATAACAGCACCCTAATGAACAATACCAAATGTCAGCTCTCCCATTCAAACATGGACACGTTCATGTGTATGACCACGCTAATTTAGGAGGCGGTGCCTGCTGCCTGGAAGTGCCCAAGGCCAGATTGGAAGGGGCTAGGAGCAAGCTGGGACAGGAGAAGGTGTCTCTGCCCATGGCAGGGGGTGGACTGGGATGAGGCCCATTCCAACCCAACCCATTCTGGGTTTCTATGACAAAAATACAAAGGGAAAGTAAAAGATGCTGATTTTCATCTATCACATGAATGATTTTTATTGAATTTTAAGCATCAGAAAGAGCCAGACATTCAGAAGAGCCAGGCAGCAACCTGGCCTTGAAAAAAGGTAAGGAAAAAATAATGAATGTCATAGCACTGCTAAAAGCTAAATTATACACACACACACACAAACAGAGTCCAGCTTAGAGATATGGGCTGAATCAAACTGCACTAAGCTGTGGTACGCTTCCTGAATGGAATTTTAAGTACTCAAACAGAGAGACCTTCCACTTCAAAGCTTTAGCTCTCACTGAAACGCCAGAGAATCTGAAGATTACACACAAAAACCCAGCACGCAGGAGGAACCGCAGCTGGCCTCCTGATAAGGTGGGAACTGCTGCAGGACCTGCATTTTCCAGGGCCGGGCTGGACATTCCCGGGGTCCCTCCGGCTCCAGCAGGGACTGCGGGACCCGACCGCCACCTGCCGGGCACAGCCAACCCCGCACCGCGAGCACAGGACACAGGACACAGGATCCTTCCTTCCTTCCTTCCTTCCTTCCTTCCTTCCTTCCTTCCTTCCTTCCTTCCTTCCTTCCGTTAGATGACAGCTGGTGAACACAGTACAGGGGAAGNCCTCTGCTCCCTTCCTTCCTTCCTTCCTTCCTTCCTTCCTTCCTTCCTTCCTTCCTTCCTTCCCTTCTCCCTCTCTAATGCTGGTTAGATGCCAGCTGGTGAACAGAGTACAGGGGAAGCTGCAGCTCAGGTTCTCTGAACTTCTGGATGCTGGAAGGCCACGACCCATGGCACTGTGGCAATCTCATCAGTATAAATCATGGTTTATTGCCCACTGCACTGGCTGCATACAGGAGCCTGATGTCCTGAGGCAATCAAGAATCTAGAGTGTGGCAGAGACAGCTCTTGGAAGAAAAGCCAAAATCAGAGTCCCTGAAGGGGCTTCACAAAACCTCAGAGTTAACAGGTCAGGGAAGTGATACAGAACAATAGAATCACAGACTGGGTGGGAAGAGACCTAAAGCTCATCCTGTTCCACCCCCTGCTATGGCAGGGACACCTTCCACCATCCCAGGCTGCTCCAATCCCCATCCAGCCTGGCCTTGGACACTTCCAGGGATCCAGGGGCAGCCACAGCTTCTCTGGGCAACCTGTGCCAGGGCCTCCCCACTCTCCCAGGGAACAATTCCTTCCCAATATCCCATCCATCCCTGCCCTCTGGCAGTGGGAAGCCATTCCCCCTTGTTCTGTCCCTCCAGGCCCTTGTCCCAGGTCCCTCTGCAGCTCTCCTGGAGCCCCTTTATGCCCTGGAAGGGGCTCTGAGGTCTTCCTGGAGCCTTCTTTTCTCCAGGTGAACAGCCCCAGCTGTCCCAGCCTGGCTCCAGAGTAGAGGGGCTCCAATCCTCCTGATACTAAACAAAATATAAAAAAAAGAAAATAAAAAAAGCCTATAACAAAAACAACCCCTTGGAATTTAACTGAATAAACAGGCAGAGTAAAGAAGTTCATAGAAAAGATTTATTGCTTAGAGCTGTCTCTGGCTGTGTGCAGGACTAGCAGAAGGCTCCCCAGCTCAGTCCTGCAGCTCGTCTCTCACCAGCACAGGGAAGCGCCGGCCTCCCTCGCAGAGCTGGGTGTGGATGGCCCGGAATAGCCCCGCAGAGCCCTCCAGGAATGGCCTGGGCTCCAACACAGGCAGCAGTTCTGCCATCATCACCTGGGCAGAAGCAAAGGAGACACTGTCACCAGAGCCAGCAGCACTTCAGTATTCCTTGAAGTGCATAACAAGTGAAATCTAATCAGAGCAGTATGAGTAATAACAGGCTAACTGATTGATGGATACTTTCTTTTGTCATATTTAATAAAAGCAGAGTGGTTCATTTGCTGCTCACGAGCTACTTCAGCAGCCACCCAGCATTCCCAGAGCAGTGAGACAAGTGGCAGTGCTGCTGCCCTGCTGCAGGGAAGGCCCAGCACTGGGATGAGATCAGCATCCTGCAAGAAGCTGAAGCTGGTGGTGGTTGAGGAGCTCTGCAGCCACACAGCAAAGTGCTCACTCACTCACTCACTCACTGGAGGGTAAATTCAACCCTTCACTCAGGACTGCTCCCATTACCTCCCAGTTATGCCAAGACAGAGTGGTCAACTCCAGCCCAAACAGGCTGCAGGGGCTGCTCAAGCTGTCCAGCATTCCCTGGCCTGGCTGCTGCTCCGCCAAGCCTTTCTTGGGATCTCAGCCCAGCGCAGCATCACTATCAGCTCTGGGATTAGGGCTGACAACTCAGGCACAGGTCACTTCAATCAATGGACAAAAACTGCTCTTTGGTGCCCCGCTCTTGAATTAATGCTCAGACAGACATTTTGCCTGGGATTTTTATTTTTTTCTTTTTTCACCTGGCATGAGGCAATGAAGTCTGAGCAGCCTGCACACCAAAATCCACCCAGCCTGCGGCACACTCTGCCTGCCCAAGAGAGTGGACAACTGCACGTGTCAGCCACCCCCCTCAAGGCTGCCAGAGCTCCAGGAGTGTTTGGACAATGCTCTCAGGCATAGGGTGGGGTTCTTGCGCTGTCTGTGCAGGGCCAGGAGCTGGACTTGTGATCCTTGTGGGTCTCTTCCAACTCAAGTTATTCTGTGATTCCATGACTGTTGCCTGGTGGATACAGAGGAAGACCCAAACAGAACAGAGCACAGGGTATCTGCAGGAGGATCCCTCCCCTGTTTCATACAAGACTCTGTGCAGCGACAGGAAGCAGGACACAGCTGCTCATCTCTGGGGAGTCTCTTTCTACAGACATGAAAGCTCCCTAAGGGGAAAGTTGGCACATGAAGGAGTGCTGCACTGCTCCACTTCCATCCACCTGCTCTGCTCCTGATACCTAAGAAAAAACAGATCCTCACCATCAAAGACAGGCTAAGAGCTACCAGGAATTGCTATGATACCTGGTATTCCTTCATGGACAGGCTTGACCCAGAAACAGGTACATCCTTTCCTGAGGTATTCATCTTGTTCCATGTCCATTTACTTCACCTGTCCCAAGAATTTCACTTATCCTGCACACCCTGCACAGAGCTGCTTCAGGCCCACAGGGCTCACCTGGCACAAAGCACCTATTTGAGTACATGTGCAGAAGAAACTGAATCAGCCAACAGGGCGGCAGGAATGAGGCTTTGGTCACCACTTCATTGTGGGCAGATTAAAAAAAAAATCAAACCCTTCATAATCCATAATTCAGGATTATAATGCTGAAATCCCATTTGAAGTCAGGTAGCAATCTATCTTCAGCCACAGGGCTGCAGCCAGTTATTAATAATGCCTCTCTGGCTTACAAAAAATGACTTTTCCAAAGCCTCTATCATTCAGGTCAATGGCAGAGAATAGGTCAAAGGAGCAGATGTGATTTCACAGATCTCCTCTACCCTTTGCTGCTGGCTGAGAAGAACGAGTAATCCCTGTATGGTGAACTCTGCCCAGGCTGCTGAAGAAGCTGACACCTCCTACCCTGTTCTTACAGTCTCAGAATGGTAAAAGCAAGGTTAGCAGCACAGTGGTTTGAGATTTAAAAGGAAAGGAACAGAGAACAGAGGAGTTCACCAGCTGGAGGTCACACAGGAGGGAATGATGGAGTGGGTGCCCTAATAGGGCTGCAAAGGCCGGACAAAAGGGGCCATCAGGCATTACCAACAACATCCTCCTCTGCCGAATTCTTTCAGAATAAATAAAATCCGCTAAATCAAATCTTATCAGGAGAGGGTCAGGCATGTAAAGGCCTCTGCTCTGGCCCTAACAACAAACAAAAAAAGTCCCATTCACCTACAAAGAGAACAAGGCATAAACACAGAAACATCACTGGGGGAACTTGCTGTGCTGCTGCTGCCCATCAGCCCTGTACAGCAGCTGCTGCCCCACGATTGTCCTTTCCTTTCCCTGCTCCAGGAGCACTGCCACTTCTCCACGCTCACCTTTTGTAAGGCAATCTCTTGGTGCAGCACTGACACTTGCAGCTTCAAGGCAAACAGGTCCCTCAGCTCCTGCAGACTGGAGTAACAGAGGAGAGGCACAGCCAGCATGTCTGCACTGTCACACAGCTGTCCCCTGGCAGGGACACAGGCTGGAGAGCAGCTCCCCACATCCCCAGTGCAGTCTGGGCGCAGCCTCAGCTGGGACTCCAGAGCTGCCAGGGTACAAGAAAAGGCAGGAGACAAAAGCATACAAGTTAAATCTGTACTTGCAGAATTTCTGATCTACTTACTGTTTCCAGAAACTGACTAATGACACTGTATTAATCAGGGTAGGCTCCTCACACATGGCACAATCAGGACACCCTAAGCTATGGCCTGGATTGTCCCCTCCCCAGCCCCCCTGAACTGCAACAGTTCAAAGCTCTTTCCTGAACACAGAGGAGTGGCACACAGGTACCACAGCTTTGTTTGCCACCAGAGAATTAAGTGCTCCATTACCATTAAGATAATCAGGAGAAAAATGACCGTGGTCCAGTGTCCTGCACACAGATGGCAAAGGCCCACGTTCACACCTGACCACAAACACAGGGACTGTCTCACCTGCTCGAAGCAGCTGCAGCTTCTGCAGGCACTTGGACACTGTGGTTTGCAAACCCTCCAAGGTCAGAAGGCTTTCATACTCTCCTTGCATGGTGGGAGGGTCTCCAAGAGAAGCAGAAGAAAGGTGTGAGCACTGGAACCTTCCTCCCCCCACTGTTTCCAGACTGGCCTTGGGCTCACCAGCCTTCATTTCAAGTAGAGAATGCTCCTGTCCCTCATGTCCAGCCCATGCCAAGAACACAAAACACATGAAACTGGAGCCCAAATCATCCTTATTCCACCTTCTGCCCCCCAACTGCTCTTCTTCCCCCCTTACCTGCAGGCTCAGCTTCCACATATTGCCTCAGATGGGAGAAGACATCCTGGAGGCCCCTTAATTCCTCCTCTATCTCTGCAGGACTGGGGGTCAGCTTTGGGGAGCAAAACTCAAACAGCAGCAGCTTAAGGAAGGTTCCACAGCACCAGTTCTGAGCAGCATCCCAAGCTCCAGCTGGGATCAGGGCAGAGGGGACCAGCCTGGGAAGTGGCACTGGGGGGGGGGGAAGGTGAGCACAGCACAGCCGTGCAGGGCATGTTTGCCTTGTGGCCACGTTTGGCTGGATCAGGAGTTTTGTAAGTGCTCAGCAGCTGTACTATGAAAAACCCCGCTGCCTAGAGACCCAACTGGAAGTGCTGTTATTGGAGGCACAACTCTCTCCAGCTGGGAGCTCACTGCAGAGGAACTGCACCCCTTGCCTGCTGGGAAAGGATACAGTTGTCTGGAGCCTCTGCATAAAACGGGTCCTTGCAGCTGCTGCATCTGCACTTGTTTGGTACAGACGACATCTCTCCCATGCCCTGAAATTCCAAAGGGGCAGGAGGTGGAAGCACTGTCTTTGCTCCTTTGTAGCAGAGCTGTGACACACCAGTGGGGCGTATCAGTGCTTTAATTACAAGTGTCTCCCTTCCCCCTCTCTCTCGCAGATTATTTACCAGCCATTTCCAACCCATTCCCATAACTGGTATCCGATCAACAAGGACACCCTGCAGAAAGCACCAGACACTGCAAAAGACCTGTTACTCTCTCCTCTTGTTTTGAGGGGAAGGATCGGAAGACAGACAGCACATTTCCATAAGCAGAATGTGAACTTGCAGCACATCCCTCATTCTGTTGTGTTGTCCTGCCTGTGTTTATATCCCATAGGAAACAACGAATCTTCCCTTCCTTTCTTATGAGTAAGTAACTTGCGTTTCTGTACGTTTATTCTGGTAGTAAAGGTGTACAAAAGAAGAGCAGACAGGACAAATTCTCATCCCAACTTCTTCATATTCTGAACTTCCTCAAGATTCTTCTTTAGTAAATTTTGGGGGGATAAAGTGGTATGTTTGGCAAGCAGAATGACAGCAGCATGTCAGGGATGCAAGGCAGAGGTTTAAGGACAGAGGAAGCTGGCCAGGACTTCATACCAGAGTCCAGTTTTTTAAATAAAGCATTGCACAAGTAACAGCACAACCAGAGAGATGCCTTTCACTTACAGAGTTCAACATCCTCATGGATGCACAGTCCCCATAACATCCTTTCCTTAAGGACTGTCTCCCAAAACCTGCTGCAGTAAGCGAGAGCCATCAGGAGGAAGCTTAAAATAGTTCTGCAGTGCCTGACTAACTCAAGTGTGCATGTGTCTTCCCTCTAGTCTAATGGGTCTTTAAATCATGTTAGAATCTGCAGATTTCAGAAATACATTATGCAAAGAAGTGGCAAGGTTAATGGAATAGGAAAGAACAGAAGTTCCCAGGCAAGATGCAAACCATCTACAAGGGACCTTTAGTGCAAAGGTTATTCTCAATCTGTTACTGAGTTGAAAGCAACAGTGAGAAGTATAAAATTACACCAAAGTGATTAGAATGCTGAAAGGCTCAATTTAGAAGTGAAAATTAAGGGTATAAAGTCTTTACAACTTGCACAAGGGCAACTAACAAACTTGTGTCTGATAAATGACAGTTCCTGAGAGGAGGAGGAATTCTTGAGGGCAGCACAAGGGGCTATAGTTAGATTTAAGAAAGGGTTTATGCCTAATGTCTGAACAAAGCACATAATGAGCAATCTGCTGAATTATGGCAAGATTTCTCAGAGGAAATGTGGGAAACAATTCCAGAAGACTGAAGAACAGACTAGAGCAACCACCTGCACCATCGCTGCAGCTGGCTCTGTGTATGAGTTCAGCAGCAGGAACCAGCATCAAACACACACAGCTGTGGTTATTCCAGGCTGCAAAGGCAGGGCAGGGATGGCTTGGGAAGCTCTCAGCAGACAGTGCACACAGACACCCACCCCACGGTGTGTCCTGCCTTCAACAGGTGTATGGCACCAGCAGAGACTTCTGCTGCACTGTTAAACCCACAACTGAAGCATTCCAGGCCTTTTATGACTCAGTGATTGACAGTAACTGGCACTGGAAAACAAAAGTAGCACTAGTGGCTACAGTAACACAAGAACACAGCAGCAGCCTTGCAGTAAGAGAGCTCTTCCTGCTCCCACCTCAGGCCCCACGCCCTGTGGGGTCACTGCCTGCCTGGGCACACAGAACAGCCACTCCTGACCCCTCCTCACAACCCTGAAGCTGAGGGTAGTTCTGGACTGAACTGGTCAGGCTGGTCTTACCTGGAGTTCCTGGAATAGGCTTTCCTGTAGGGAAGGGGCAGCTTCAGCTGGCATCTGTAAAACAGGAGAAGGATCAATCCTGGCTGCTGGAAAGCAATTAACTGAGCCTTGTCTTCCAACAGGGAAAAGGGTGTTTTGTCAAAATCTGAAATTAATTTAGCTGCAATGGGAGATGTCAGCAACTCTGGAGACTGGATCCACCACTATCTTCAGACTGTCCTCAAGGAAGGATGGTTAGGTTGCTCATTCAACTCGAGGCACATGGAGCTGAGCTGGGAGAGCTCTTGTGTCCTGCCACCAGCCATCAGAGCTTCATCCAGGATGGGAAACTGGGAGCAAAGCCATGGCACAACAGAGTACAGACATGGAAACAACACCTTCAGGGAAGCTGGTCTGCCATACCCTGTTGCCCTACCTTAGCAACACAAGGCAGCTTTGCTTAGCACCATATCACACTCAAAGAAATAGGAAAGGGACATTCCAGCTTCCGCTGGGGATGTGATTCTTAACCGTGAAGCAGAATAATCCCTGAATTGTCATTACAAAAACAGGAGGGTTGGCAGTTGCTAGTCACATGCAGACTAGGAATGTAAGGCCACAGTTGGGAATTTAAGTAAATGTTTGAATCCAGATCCCTGTTCCCACAGCAACTGTCACTACAGTGTTCTGGGGCCCTTCCAAAGCCAGCGAAAAGGAATAATTTCCTCCCTGCACAAACACAAGAGTTAGGTTGCAGCAGCTGAGACAAATATTTCTCAAAATTTTCCAGGGACATCAGATCTGAGCTTCACTGTTTCATTAAAGCAAAAGAGGAAAGAAATTACTTAAGCAAAACAGAGTGGCCTGAATGCAAAGCCAATCTTCCAAGTATTATTTTGCCACTTTTCCACAGAGAATCTCAGTAACATTCCCTTCATAATCCTTCCTACATCAAACCCTTGAAACAACTGCATTCTAGTCAATCCTGATTTGTATAGTTACACGGGTAGTCTGTTACAGGTTAACAGGGACAGTATTAAACCGAGATGCCATCACTCCAAGCAGCACTGGGCTCATGCTTTAGAGAGAGAAAATTCATGCATTATGTATTATCACGGTGTAAAAAACCAGAATAAATAAAAAAATCAATATGCTATAATGGAGAGTACACTCAGAGGAAAGCTAAGGCTCAAGAAAGCCCAACAGAGACAGCTTTCCAAAACACTCACAGGGGACTATGAAACATCAAAAGTCTTAATTGAAAGGCTTTCAAAGTCCCAGCTATGCAAGAATAAGCCGTTAAAATGAAAACACTTACTCAACCACAATAAAGGCTTTTAAACTGTATACAATCCTTCCTCTTGAGAGGGATGTGAGGAGGATGAAGCCAGGCTGGGACCCCCAGAGCAGCCGCAGCCAGCAGGATCGGTACGTGTGCCTGTGAGTGTGGAGCAGAACAGGAGAGGTGCCCACCTCCCACACTTACCCCTTTTCCTGCAGGATGCCTGTCCCAGGTGAGCTGCTCCTTCCCCATGCACCTGCAGTGTCCTCCTTTTTGCTGGACACCCTCAGGAAACCACAACTTTTCTTCCCTGCATCAAGTAACTGCTTGCTAGCAGGTATGGAGTTGTTTCCTGCAGCTGAATCCTCTCCAGAAAAGCTTTGCTGGTCATTTGGGGCAGATTCAGACGAGCCACGTGTCTCCTGGGGTTCAGCTGCAGCACAGACCTCTGGGGCACTGGCACCAACTGCTGTCCTGTGACTCCTTCCTTGTTTGGAAGTCACACCTTTTGAGGAAATCTTTCCAGCTGTCCTGGGGCCTTGAGAAACACATCTGGCTGGGGCTTTCCTTTGCAGTTTCTTCACATCTGGGTCAGTCCTATAAGGAGCTCTCAACTGGTATGCAGAGGACTTCTTCAACAACAAAGGCTTTTTGCTTCCAGCTCTCACCTTGCTGCTCTCAGGAATATCCTCAACAGGTACAGGCACCTGCTGTTCTTCAGCTTTCTCGGAAGCATGTCCCCCACCTGCCCATTTCTGTCCTGTAGCTCCCTGGGCCTCTAACGGAGTTTTCAAGATGCTTTTCCTGACTTTCAGTGCCTTCTCTAAGGCCCTGTTCAGCAGTTCCAGCTCCTCCAGCTCCTTGGGTGAAGGCCTGCCCTCTGCAAAAGGAGAAAACATGCCAGAAGGCCCAAACCTGGATGTTCCCCATTTGTCTCTTCGCTAACTTGCTCTTCCAAGTGCCACAGAAGGAAACCATACCTAAGGAATGGTGCAGGGTGTATTTTGTTGGCTGTGGAAGCTGCCACTGCACAGAGGATGCAGGCAGGCTTGCCAGAAGCTTTGAGGAGCCAGGACAGATGTGAGCCACAGGGGGACAGTTCTCCCCAGTCAGCCTCAACAAGTGACATTCCCAGACCCGGGCCAGGCCCACAGTCACTTCATCACTGGCCTTGGCTAACGAGGCGCGACTCCAAGCTAACCCCAATGAGGAAAGCGGGAGGAAAAAGACAGAGGAGGTACTTAGGTCGATGCTAAGCACTGGAATGACTCCTAACACCGCAGCTGGTCCGGGGTCAGTGTGACATGAGGGGACACCGGCCCGGGGGAAGCACTCACCATGTTCAGTGGTGGGGCCTGGCTGTGGCTGTGGCTGCTCCTCTTCCTCACCATCCCTAGGGGGAACAAACAGCGACGGGGGCCGGCGTTGCTGCACCGGGACGGGACCAGCACCGGGACAGCACCAGCACCCCCGGCCCTCGGACACGGCTGCGGGACCAGCGCCCGGGCCTTCCTCCTCCCTCTGGGCCGCCCGGGGATGGAGGGACCTGGGAGGGGGGTGCCGGGCGGGTTCCCACTCACCCGGGGCCCGCACTCACCAGCGCCGCAGGAGCGCCCGGCTCCGCGCTGCCCGCCG
>VYZT01011165.1:0-23800 GCA_013400735.1 Pomatostomus ruficeps
TCATTTTCCAAAAATAATATTCTGTATTTTCAGAGGAATGGTGAAAATCACTATACTTCTCTAACAAGAGAGTTGATGTAAAATCTTTCTGTACTCAAGCGATTTCCAAGAGATTTCTAGAGTAACAATAAGTATGCTTTTGTAGTATTTTGCATTTTATTTTACTAGTCATCCATGTCCAGTACTTGACTGTTCATTTTAATCCAGGAACTAGATATCAAGATTCAGTGAACACCTCAGATTTTGTAGTTAATCAGTGCCAGCTGTCCAGTTCACCACCTTCTCAGCTGATGTAAATCTGAAGCAGTCACTTCCATGAGGAAATAATAATCTACTCCACTGTAAGAGACGGATGCCATTTCCCATCCCTCTTTACATCTTCATGGTTCTATACAGTGGAAATAAATGAGAGAAGATCCTTTGTAAGTCTTCTCCTGAGAATAAAAGGGTTTAAATATTCACAAAGGAGACCTTGCTGAGTGTTATTGGGAGGTCATCAAGTAATATTTAATCTTGTTCCAATTTAAGAATCATTTCCAAATCTAGCTCTTACAATTGGTAAAGCTCAAATTAATTTCTTAAATTAATTTTTAACATATCCTTGAAAATATTTGTTATTTGGCTTTCATTCTTTTCCATAATTTGTTGATCAAAATTGTTTACAAAGGAATTCAAAACTATAGATTTTGGTTTTTAAGTATAGAACACTAACATGCAAATGTGATAAAAAATGTGAAAATAAATATTTTATGTGAAATTTTTCTCAGGGAAAAAAAGTGTATTTCATTATGCCAGTGTTGTACCTACCAAAACAAACATAAAAATCAACACAACCTGCATCAATTGTTGATCAAATATTGCAGGATCAGGGCAGAGCTCTCCTGTTCACTAAATACTTGCAAGCATAAAGCTTCACTTTGCTAATACCACCTGCTAAGTACATACTGCTCTGTGATACATCTCATGGTGACCCTGCTTTTTCTTAAATGTCTTATCCTGTAAATTGTACAAGGTCATAATTTTTTTATTATGGCGAAGTACAAAATAAAGGAAAGAATGATTCTAAAGAGGCTGTATTAGTTGGAATCATGTAACCGAACACAATAATGGCTTATAAATTAGAATAATATGACGAAGAATTCCCATACAGGGTCACACATATTCAGTCTGCATTGCAAGTGACAAATCTAAGTTATGTGGAAAGAGAGGCCTCTTTCACATTTTTTTTGAACAGTGAGATTATCTGTAGAAAGGCAGGATCTATGAAGAGTGAATAGCTTTTCAAATAGAGTCCTGACAGCTTTCAGTCCTGATATTATTTCTCCCAGTTCTTTAAATGACTTGTCAGTTCCTGGATTTTGGCAGGTGGATGCTCATACACTCACCAGCTAGCCTATGGCATCCCAGTTCTCCCTGCCCCTGTCAATAATCACTCCCAAGCTTGGCAGATACTGCTGATTTCTCCTTTACTCCTTTACTGCTGATTTGCTTGTTTTAAAATAGTTGTTCTCATTTCTGTTTCTGGAACACACCAAATTTTCTTCAGTGCTCTTCTCTTGTAGCACAGGAATCCTCTCCCCTCAGGTCATTCACTGCTAAGGTCCCTCCTCTGCTGTCTTGCTCTAATGAGCTGATTGGTTTCCTGATGGGAGATGACTGTTACTATCATGTTTTCAGTGCTTGCCAGTGTGCCACTTCCAAAGATTCACATGAACATAAGAACTCACTTTGAAATATGTGTGTTTGGCTAGTTGCAGATGTGGATATGTACTCTCTGCCTGAATGGGTGGTTGTTTGCTGTGAAAATATAGCATTAGACACTTTGTTCTATAAGCTAAAGATTGTAATGATCTTTGAAACACAGGTTTATGAATTTCAGAAAGGTTTGCACCTCTCAAGGCATGTAACTGAAACAGATTTTATTAGGGATCCTTGTACTATAATAGTTTTTCTAATTATTATTTGCAGGCTGTTCTGAAGTTGAATTTCTAACGTATCAAATGCCACATTTATTAATTGAATTGGGGACTGATGTGATGCTCACAAAACCAGATTGGAGGATCTAAACTCGGTGTGCAAAGTGGATGTTTTTCACATTGAGAAGGAGTTTGGACATGGCTCTCCAGTCACAGAGTTACTGTTCTGGCCCTTCTTATTAGATTTCCTTTTACAGATAATTTAGAAACATACTTTTTCCATAAGGTATAATTATGAGCAAGAAGTAGGATTTCCTTGTTATAAAGTCAGAGAGCTATTTTCTAAATTATCTTTCAACTTCAACAAGGCACAGTAGGTCAGAGCTCTCCACGTGCAAGCTGTTACTAGAAATCAGAAGCATCTAGCTTGTACAGCATTTGTTCCATGAAAAAACAGTTCAGACAAGTGGGCTGTAAAGAGTGAAATATCAAGAAAAAACTCAGCTGATATTGGTTGTTGCACAGTTAATCGGTGTTACTGAATTTCTCTCTGTAATGAAATGCTCTTCTTTAAATGAATTCATTTGTATTTTAAGAGGGGAAAATTAAATCACTGAGTACCCAAAGGTATAGAAGAATTTTCTCTGTTTTCTGTGTGGTACATGAGGTCAGTGTATTATTGTGGTCCTACTAAAATGAAAACTGGCCTAGCTGTCATCAGGTAAGTAGCCTGCTAAGTTAAACACCTTACTAATATCTGTGACTCAACCACTTCTCTGGTCAACCTGCTTCAATGCCTGACCACTCTTTCAGTGAAGAAATTTTTCCTAGTATCCAAGCTAAATCTCCCCCAGTGCAACTGGAGGATATTTTCTCTTGGCCTTTTGCTTGTTACTTGGGAGAGGAGACTGAGTCCCTACTTCACTACATCCTCCTTTCAGGCAGTTGTAGGAGTGATGAGGTTACCCTTGAGCCTCCTTTTCTCCAGGCTGAACATCCCCAGCTCCCTCAGCTGCTCCTCCTAGGACTCACTCTCCAGACCCCTCACCAGCTCCATTGTCCTTCACTGGACACGCTCCAGCCCCTCAATGTCTGTCTTGCTGTGAGGGGCCTAAAACTGAACACAGGATTCGAGGTGTGACCTCACCAGGGCTGAGTACAGGAGGACAATCACTGCCCTGGTCCTGCTGGCCACACTATTGCTGGTACAGGCCAGGATGCCATTGGCCTTCTTGGCCATCCAGGCACATGCTGGCTCATGTTCAGCCACTGTTGACCAACACCCCCAGGTCCTTTTCTGTCTCAAACCACTGATGCAGTCTGTCCAGATCCCTCTGCAGAGCCTTCCTATGCTCAATACTCTCAAACAACTTGATCTCATCTGCAAACTTAAAAGGGGTGCACTCAGTCCCCTCACCCAGATCATTAATGATGACTGCATTCAGCAAAAGATGTAACCAAATGCTTCAGTTCAACCAATGAACATGTTGTTTTGAATTAAACAGGAAAAAAAAGGAAAAAGTATAGCCTTATGTTAGGCTTGCATTTAGGAGACCTGTTAAAGACAGTATTTGAGTTTGCATGGTTATATTTATCCTCAGTGTAAATCTGTAGTCTTTTTAGTTTTCATCCAAGATAAAAAACAGTTAGCTCTTAAGGCATGCCAGACTGATGTCATTATTGAAGCATTTGAAACTATGATAACACAAAAAGGAAGACTTCAAGGTGAAAGGAAAACTGCTTTTCCCTTACTGTTCTGTAAAATGCTAGAGCCTTTTCACCACTGAGTCTGTATTTAGAAACAAAAGTCATATTTGAGCCATTAAAAAAAGACCTAATAAGGGCAACCTACTCTAGAAAATGTGATTTGTTTTCAGGGGTTTGGTCATGTCTCAGTGAGAAAATGCAGAGACACCTATTTATTAACTGGGGAAAATATTTCTGAACTAATTTGACCTCTAGGTTACCTGAATGTGTCTTCTTATACACTGCCAGACAAGAACACTGGTAAGCTGACAACTTAAAAAATTATTTAAAAACTTCCAGTACCAGGTCATATCTATTTAATGACAATAAGGATAATTTTGAGAATAAAAGATATAATCATACTTTACTTTTGGAATCAGAAGACAGAGAAGGTGATAAATGGAAAGAATTTATTTTAAAAACCTGCCGCGATGCCTTCGGTAGGGGCACCGGGCGTCCGCTCGCGGTTTCAGAGTTTTTATCATGTGTTGAATGTCTGCTGGCATTTAATACTCATTATCTGAAAGCAAATATCTTGAAGGATTTCAGAAGTGATCCTAATGATGTCCTTAGACTTTAATGTAAGACAATGAATGAATATTCTAGTAACTTTATTGTGAAGGGCAATCATATGAGAAATATGTAGAATTTCTGAAATGCGTTGACAGACTGATTGATGAGATATGGTGAAATTGCTCAGGAGAAGTGCAGGGAATACAGTGTCGTTACCTGCTAATAAATCGACTGGAAATACCAAAGGAACTGCAAGCCAAGCCTGCAATATTCGTCTAGTCAATGCCCAGATTCCTACTTTTATTGATTTTTAGAAATGATCATCTGTTCCAGCTTGAGCATGACTGTCAGCATGGGACTGAAACTGTTATCTGTGATAACCTTTTGCTGAGGAAAACAATGAACTGAAAAATGTCTCAGTCACCTTTAATCACCATTAACTCTTCAGTTCCTACACAGGAACACATTAAGCTGCAACAAGAGGTAGTTCAAGAACAGCTTTGGCCATCAAAACAGCCTGCTTTTAAAGTTGAATTCCAAAACATTTTATTTCTCAGCCTTTTATGAGATGCTGTGTTTCCCTTTTTTCTTTGTTTTTATGCTTTGAATAATCTAAACTGTAATATAATCAATGTAATAGAAAACACTTCTCTATGTTTTCTTTAAGCAGTCAAACAAACGTCAAATTTGGATGTTGCAATTTTTTATCCTGTACAGAATTCATCAAATGTCATACAAGTTTTGATTTTGCAATGGTGCATTAACATGGGAGTGGTTTTTAAAACAAAATCTCTGTGTTTTTCGTGATATTTGCTATTATTTTTATGACTTATTATTGTCATGCTTTCACCCTAGCCAGCAGCCAAACACCGCACAACTGCTCACTCACTTCCCCCACCGTTAGGATCAGGGAGAGAATCAGGAGGGTAAAGGTTAGAAAACTTGAGGGTTGAGATAAAGGCAGTTTAATAGGAAAGCAAGTGCCAAACAAGAAGTTAATTCACTGCTTCCCGTGGGCAGTCAGGTGTTCAGCCGTCTCTGGGAGAGTAAGGCCCCATCACATGTAACAGTTATTTGGGAAGACAAACACCATCACTCCAAACATCCCCCTTCATCCTTCTTCCCCCCACTTTATATACTGGCCATGATGCCACATGGTCTGGAACATCCCTTTGGTCACTTTGGGTCCCTCTCCTGGCTGTTTCTTCTCCCAAACTCCCAAGCACCCCCAACATCCTTGACGTGTTTGTGGCAAGTATGGGAGGCAGGAAAGGCCTTGGCTCTCTGTGAGCCCTGCTCAGCAACAACACAAACATCTCTGTATTATCAACCCTGTTTTCATCACAAATCCACAACTCAGGCCCATACCAGCCACTGTGAAGAAAATTAATTCTACCCCAGCCCAAAACAGAACATTTATTTATATTTATCCTATTGATTCTGCTGAGATAAACTGACTTACTTCACTGTAATCAGCCTTAATCTTTGCCAAGGTTTGGGGAGCAGGAGATCCATTCTGAAAACAGAGAATTTTAAGAGCCTCTTGACAGTATTCTTTCCCCTGCACTGTGCTGTTTCATCAGATGTTCAGTGAAGTGGAGTCTGACCTGATATCTGCAAAGAAAAGATTGCATTTAGATCTGTTAGAGTCAAGCATCACTTGTATTGTTCTCTGGGTAGATTTTTCTCTTTGTTTTTGAGTTTGTTCTGAGTCCCACCTGGATACCTTTCACTTCCTAAAAAGTCCCTTCCTAAATATTTTCTTTTGTTCTGGAGCATGACAGGCTCACATACCAAAACCTTACTTAGTCGTTTTCTACAAGCAAAATAGAACACATATTTGGAGAAAAACCAAACCTACGTCCTAGAAAAGAAGAAAGAAAAAAATCTCTCTGGGAAGTGTTTAGGGGCAAGGAATAGAAACCCCACGGCTAAAGTCCTTGCTGTGGAGTAGGTCAGGCAGCCTGAGTCCAACGCTTCCCTATAATATTAATTTTCACATTTTCATCTTCCTGAGGATTTGGACACGAAAGTATGTCCAACACAATGCAGCCTGTGATTTTCAGGACATGCCACAGCCCAGGTAAAGTAGCGACTCTTAGAGCTCATGAAATGCAAGTAATGACTGGATATGCTGTCATCCCCAGTCTATCCTCTTCATCAGCTGAAGAAGGATACTACTCTTTAAATGTGATAGCAAGGACTGGAATTTTTCCACATATATGAGCAATGTATAATTTTTATTTAGTTGGCAAATTAATTATGGGTTTAAATATTGACCTTACTAATGCAGCCCAGAGTAGAACTGTGTATGTATTCCCATAATAAAACCTTGTTTTAAGGTTTTCTATGTCAGGCATTTAAATGCAATTTAGATGCCACTTGACATATGTGGATTTCATTTAGGGAAGAATGGTTTACATTTTTTGTGACTATGGTGTGATTTGTTTCGTTTTTTAATTATTTATAGGTTGATTAAATGTTTCTTCCTCATTTGCAACCACAGACATACACAAGAAATTGCCACATGCTATTTCATAAGAGATATAATCCTTTCAGTATGGAATCCTACTTTGTGTTCATCACAGAAAGAAATAAAATCCCTGATTTAATACATACTACAATTATTTTTCCTTAGAATAAGCATTATTATTTTATTAAAGATCATCAGATATAGTTGGCATATTCATTTTACAACCAAAAAATAATCAGTTTCTGTGTCTTTTTGACAAATGGAAATGCTGTCAAGATGGTTTTTTCCATACAGTTGTGGTAGTTTAACCTTGGCTGGACACCAGGTGCCCACCAAGGTCAAATTTCTTGCCTTCCCAGCTGGAGAGGGGAGAGATGGAAAATGACTTGTAGGTTGAGATAAAGCAGTTTACAAAAGTGAAAACAAAATTTGCATGAGCACAAAAAAAGAAAAAACATTTATTCTCTACCCAACATGGAGATTTATACATTTTCATTAACTAGTATCACCTGTCCTTATACAGATAGATATTATTTTCTCATCTCATGGACTTCCTCCATCTCACCAGATATTCAAAACCAGGCCATGACTTACTTTCCATCAGGATGGGTGGTCAGGACAGGAAAGGCAGCACACTCTAGCATTGGGCACCAACTCTGGCCCAGCTGGAGTCACCATCACACTGTCCTTGCTCCTTACAAAATTTGTTCTTTGTTGGTTCATGTCATTCCTGCTGCTTTACTTCGTGCCCCATACAGATTGGCTTGTGATCCAGGGCTGGGCCTGACCATGGGGGCCCTTGGACGGGTTATCCATGAATGTGAAAGGAGCTGCAATCTTGAGAGCCATACAAGGAAAATCTCCTTGAAACAGACAGTGGTGCCTGGGTTGGATAGAGCTCGGATAGAGCAGCTTGATGGCCAACTGGCATCCAGCTAAGGTCAAACCACCACAACTGTCAAGTCCCCTTTTTCCATTTTAAAATGGACAGGAGATACTGTTTGCCATGCAATGCAGTGTTTGATTAAGTGAATAGCAAATTACAAACAATTAATAAATGTTATACCATAATTCCTGATATGGATCATCATTAAATTCACAAGTAGTGAAACCAACCAGTCTTCAATCACAGTGTAATTAATTTTGACCCCTACTTAAAAAGGAAAACTTACTGAAAAAATAAAAAAAAAAGAGATTGTATATGAACAAAGAATAAGAAAATCATTACTCTGACAACAGAATGTGCCCTACTGAAGCGGATCATGGAACACGAGAAGGCACATTCTTGGAAGGCAGAATACACACATATATATATTTGTTGTGTGTCTTTTTTTTGTTTGTTTGTTTTTGAAACTTCCTTCCTATTTATTTTTCCCACTGAAAAATTTGAAAGTAGATTTTGAAATTTGAAAGATAGATAGATATGCAGATACCTGCAAAGTACAAATGTAAATATTTATATATTCTTGAGCATAGATGAGGATAGGATATGTATAACTTTACCATGTGTGTATGAAATGTTTAATATGTCTATCACATAATTTTAAACTTAATAGTGAAAGTTACATTAGCAGACAGCAACCAACAAATGTTTATCCTTCCTTTATGCTTTGCATTTCTTCTATCAAAGAACTCTTGCTAGCGAGCAGGATAAATAACATGCATACACAAAACCCATCAAAATAATAAAACAAAAATTTGTCTGTCAAAATAAAGCAGAACTGTTCTGGAACAGAATCAGGGTTCAGAAACAGTTGGTGTTTGTGTACCAGCTTGTGCTTCGCAAGCACTCTTGCAATTCCCATCTTGCAGCTCCTCAGAATAAGAACAGAGCATCATAAACTGTTATACTTATAAAGCAAGCATTTGGAAAGAGTGTAAGAGATAGAAAAATCTGCAGTACACCTGAACAACAGTAGAAAAGTTTGTTTCACAAAATAAATAGGTTGATTCACCTACTCAATAGTGGCAATTTGAATGTTTGCAAGAACTATTAAATGTGAGAACTGACAGGTATCTGTGCAGCAGTGTTTTGGTGTTCTAAGTGGACCAGGGAAATACTCTCTGTGATTCTTCCTATGAAAAGAAGCCCTGTGGTCTCACTCAAGCTCCACATTCACCTTTCTGTGAGCTACGTGAGGCTGTGCCCTGAATGCAACAGCTTTGTACAGTCTACAGGGATCAGCTCCTGATTCTACTTATTGTTGCATTGACTACTTTCATTTTGGTCAAAACCAAATGAGCTTCTCATCCTATGATCTCAACCTTCAGGGTATAAAGAAAGGTTTTAAACACTTTCCTAGTTATTCTAAAATGTTTTATTCATCAAGAAATTCCATAATATCAAAGAAAATATAAGTCCAGTCTGCTAATTGTTATTCATCTGTGATGAACAGAAGGGGCTCCCACTTACCTTATTGCCAGAATACAGACCTTTCTGCCACTAAATGGTCTTTTTATATCTACTTAAGCAACAACTTTTGCATAAAAATTTAATAAATACTAATAGATGAGGAAAAAAAAAAGCACCACCCACAGGCTAGATAAATTTGATAGGAACTTCTGTAAAAATTGTCTGGTAGAAGCTTGTGACGTGCTTCAAGAAGCAATCAAATTACATCCTAGCCACAGGAAAAGGTGTCTTTCCCATGATTACCTGTGCTTGTTAAATATGTTATTTCTAAATTTGATGAGTGAGTTTCTTAATATATTTTTTTGACAGGTTCAGCTGTGGCCTGTGGTGGGGCCACTGGGGCCTCTGGAACCAGCTGTGTCCAGCATGGGACAGCTTCAGCCACTCCGCACAGGGGCTGACGCTGCACCCTCCAGGGATGCTGCTGCCTTGGGTACCTGCAAGTGGCACAATCCTGCTTTCCCAAACTTGATTATTTGTCAATATTTGAGACTCTGGAATTCGTGCATTTCCAGAGCTCTTGTAACAGATGATCTTGACTCAAACATGAGAGAACACCCAAAAAGCTGAACCCACAATAGTGACTGGTACTCAGTTTTTCACCCAAATGTGTCTCTTTCTGACCAGGAGAGTAAGTGGATGTACTGAAATGTGAGAAAAATTTTCTTTATTGTAGCTTTTGACCCATCCAGGAGGGTTGCCTATAATTTTCCCCTCTCTCCCACTCTTCTCTTGTCACTATCCCAAGACAAATCTGATCTTGGGGAGATTTCTAAACATTTCCAGACTCAGATGTCTAGTGAAGAGGATTAATATCTGAAGATGAATGTGACAATGCAGTCCCTTATTTAATTAAATCATGGTTGTTTAATTATCACAAACTATTTCATATTTCTACTTACTTTTTAAATGATTGTCTATAAATCATAGCTCAAAATATTTTGGTCTTGTGTAATTTATCATCCTTTGTATTTTTCCTGAAGTGGAAAGATACTTACTCAACAGATGAACAGGCAAAGCCTTTACTGATAATGACAGTCACAGAAGAAAAATATTATTAGGAAACAGAACAAGAAGGCTAATCAGCCTAATATTCATTATAATTATCACATTTCAATGTAGTTTTAAAAAACATGCAGATTTATGTTACAGCAAGATTTCTTATGTTACAGTTCATTGTCTTTTGATGGGCTATAAATCAATATGAACAGGTTGGTAAATCTGCCCCAAGAAAAAAAGAAGAAAAAAACCACAAAAATCCCCCAAAATACAAATATCACAAGTTCTTATTCACCTCTTTATACACATTGCTAACTTCAAACATGAAATATTTTATGTAAATGTTAAAAAATCTTTTAAAGATAAATCCAATCAGTCTGGTAATAAAAATGTTTATTGAACCTTGTAGGAGATAATCATTATTTTTTCTCCACAAGCAGCATGTGGCTTATTGCATTTTATATGGGCTGGAATCTAATGGATAGTATTATTTACTCAAAGCAACCATAAGCTTCCTGAATGAAAAACAAGTTAAATTGCAGTACTGTCACTGACTTCTTGTTATTCAAAAGGGTTCCCAAGCAATCTGATGCAAGAAGATGATAACAATGCAATAGGATAACCTGAAATGCGGTGGCCTGTGGTTATCTCATGTGATCAGACATAAAAAACAGAGGTTAATTTTCTTTCTCTTCTTGGCAATTTCCTTGATTAAAATGACAGGAATTTTCTTTCCTTATCACTTTCAAGATGAAGAGCCTTTGCGAACTGAAATGATCAATGATCATAAATCACGTAAAAGGAAAACGCTGTGAACTTTTCAGTCTCTGGAATTGGATCTATGTAATTAAAAGTCAGCAACTAATGCCAATGAAAGCTTAATTACAAAAAAAGCATAATCACAGTGGATAACTTGCAATAAATACTTAAAAGATAGTTCTCAGAATGTCTTTGATTATTCTTTCCAAGGAAGATTAAACTTCACATACAGCTACTGGTACCTTTATATTTGTATGGAAAAGCTGGAGCAAAGGCTAACTGGAAAGAGGAGGTGAACAGCTGCTGTACGTAATGAGACTTTCAAACCCTAGCTGCAGGATGGATGGATAAAAGGGCCTGTTCTTATACTGAGACATACCAGCAGCTCCAGATTTAGTGGTTGGTTACTTTAACTACTGTTGAAGAAGTAGGCTGGCAAGGAATTGCACAACTCTGAGCTTCTTATTTACATGGGATAGATCTTCAGTCCTCTGCTAGACTATGTAAATAACATCAGAAATAAATCTTTCTAAGTATTGAAGATGGGAGGATTTTACTCACTAACCAGTCCATTGTTAACATTTCAGTGTTTCAGAATAAAATTAAAATAAGGGGCTCTCCTTAACTCCTACTTAGCAAAAGACAACTCGATCTAGAATGCTTCCCAAAATTACTTATGATGCTTCTCTCAGCATAGCATAGCATCCATTCATTGTCCACACACCACAGTCCGTATCTCTACCCTCACATTTCTACTCCAGCTCTCAGTTTTGGAAAGCTGTTATCAGAGCCATTCATTCATTCACAGACCTGGCTCCTGTCCAGCAGTGAGGATTTGCTTGTATATGGAAAATAATTCAAGAGCCATATAGCACTCTTGCAGGAAGACCTCTTCTGCTCAAATTGTCCTTGACAGCAAACAACAGAACCAGCCCAGGAGCCAGAGGTTTTACTTGAAAAGACTGAGCCATTTGTGGTTCACATGCAGGCCGGTTCTGAGACCCAGATGGTCACAGATACCATGGCGATGATACTATGGCTTTCTTTCAGTGAAAAGTTTGGGTCAGATTTTTGGATTACAAATATTACAAAGTATTTGATGAGCTGCCTCAGGTATTTTCTTGTTCACCTCCTCATGTCTGAAACGTCAGCTTGCCAGGATTCCACCAGATCCAGCAGCAATGAGTTAACAAATATTTTCTGCTTACAAACACCTCAGCATACTGGTACCTGATTTTGTGCCACAATAACATCTTCCTTTTCTTTTAAGGAAGCGTCTTAGGCTCTGAGGAATGTTATGAAATGGATGGAAGTCTCTGCTCAGGAAGGCACAGCTCACTGACAAAGGTTCCCACAAACAGAAGGGTCTTGCACACACCACAGTGTTGTCTTCTGCGGACACTGGATGAATCACCCGGAGGGGTTGGGCCCTGCAGTGTGGGATTCAGACATGCAGAACACCAAAGGCTGCACCCCAAAATGAGTGTGAACATTCCCACACTTTATCTGTGGCCAACAAGACTATCTTCATCTGTGTTTCATCATTTTACACTAAGAAGAAATGGAAGCAGTATGGGAGATTTTAAAATTTATTTTACCTACTAACCACACTGTTTATCATATTGTTCTGTTATGATTATGAGACAGTAGAAGCAAATGAACACAAGAAAAATAAACTATTTCTATGTACACATGGTTTGCAATGACCAGTAACAATGAAACATACAGAAAATGTCATATTGAATGAACAGCCATTTCAAAATATAATGATCTTAAAAGAAAAAATATTAAGAAGATGTCAGCATTCTTTATGGAAGCGAATATTCATTTTTGATGCTGTTATCTGTTATCCATCCCTTGATATAAAAAGCTTAATGATGCAGAGAGGTTTACACAAGCCTTTTGCAATAGGCTGTATTGGATCAATAGCACAAATGTTGACACATATATGGAAACACATGAGTGAGGAAATAAATTACTTCAGGTTAGCATTGCCACAACAGAAATCTAAGGATTCATCCAATCCTTAAAAAATGTAATGGAAACATTTAATTTTTTCTTTCTACTTTACGATGTGTGCTAACTTCTGTTCTGTTAAAAAGATTCTTTCTTTCTGTTGTTGTCACGGTTTAGGAAGGGTACTCCTCAATTTAGTTCTCCCAAGGCCCTCCAAAGCCATGCAGCTGCTCACTCACTCCCCCACTTCTCTTCTTTCCCACCCTCACCCCCTCTGCAGGTGGCCGGAGAGGAGAATTGGAGGCACAAAAGGCAAAGGTCACAGGTTAATATAAGCACAATTTACTGGAAACAGCAATGACATAAGAAAATGAACAGTAACAGCAATAATATTAATAGCAAAACGTGTAAGAAAAGAAAAATATTGACATGCAAAACCCATGACAATAAAACAATACTGGGTGGCTACCCCACCATGTTTTCTTGACCAGAAGGAAGCCTTTTTCCCTGGAAGAGAGAGACCCCCTTTCCCCCACCCCTAGACATGACATGAGGTGGTATGGAATAATCTCAGGGTGCTGGCCATGCCACCTCCCAGCTACTGCAAAAGTAACCCTGTCTAGTCCAGAGCCAGGACATCTGTGCCATTAGCTGCACAGAGAGTGGGGTATGAGCATATGAAGGAGCAAGAAATTACATCTGAGAATAAATGACAAATGTTTGTGCAGAAATGCAGCCAGCACTGACTTAACAGCACAGCAGAGAACAGGAAAAGTCTCAGTAGATCAAGGTTCTCTAGCAGGGCATCAGAGGGAACACAATGAAAAATACTGCCAGGGAATACAGAAAGATGTATGTAATGCCTTCTGCAAACCAGAAAGTCTCTGAAAGGCTGCTGGCACACATGGGAACCTGTAAAAAAGAAAGTAACAGTGATGATGGAAACAGAGAGAGAACAATGGCCCTCCCTTACTGAGTCACTCTTTCCAGCTGTCTTTTATTCCATGAAAGAGATTCTATCAGCAGGATGCAAACAATTTAAAGCAGAGAATAATTATTTATTCACTAATATATGGAGTAGGTAGGTAGGACGACCATGTCACTCTGCCATAACATAGCTGCTCTAAACATCTCTCCACTAAATTTTACCCTCTGCTCTTCTGAGTGGACTCTCAAGTAGTTTAATTTCACTGCCAATTCCCAGCCTCTTCTCAGCACTAGATCCTACTCCTGGTCTTGGATTTTTTCCTTACTAAATACCCACCAGCTCTCCTAACTCCCCATTAAGGCTCTCTGTTTTAGACATCTTTTCCAATCTGTCTCATTAGATACTTGCTGATTCTTCCCCTATCCCACACTTGACACTTTCTTGCTTCCCCGGTTAAAGATTATTTCCTTAAACCTTTTGGTGACTACTGGGGCAGACTTCTGTGAGGGCAGGAAGAGAGGATGCAGACAGAAAATAAACTAGTAATTTCATAGGAAATCATCTGGTAGTGCCCTACTCCTGACCATTCCTTCTGTAGCTGGGGCTGTAGATCTTTCTGAGGAGACCTTAGTCAGGCTCTTGAAAATAGTTCCTGAGCTAAAACATGGGAGATTTCTGAGAATATACAGCATATCTAAGGCTGTGTGAGGAGGGCTGCATTTGTTGTAAACACAGCTGCTGTTTGGATTACTTCTTCTGAATAATGCAAATCCAGTAGATGTGATTAGATGCTATCATCCGCTATAAAGCAAATTTGTGATATGCTTTATGAGAGGGGGCAGCAATTCTCTTGCCCAAACACAGACATCCACTTAAGGTGCTCTAGGTTGCCTGAAAAATCCTCATAGGGCTGGCAGACAGAGCCACGAGAAGACCCACATCCTATTTGTACACTAATGGTGCCGAGAATTATAATGGCACTATGTTTAGGCACTTGAGCTGGCTAAATGCTTCCTAATAATCCCTGATCTGTGAACTGTTGTTTGCACTGTTGAGAAGACTCTGCTGTAATCATTGAGGAATAAATTGCACTTTGTGTTTTTTTGCTTTTATTGTATCTGTTATCTGTTTAGTTGTTTGCCTCTTGCAATAAATGTTATCCAAAATCTTTGTGTTCTATAGTGACTCAGGCTTTTCTATGCAATTCAAGTTTCCAAGTGATTTTTTTTCTATATTGATAAAATCTTTAAATAAAAAAGAATATCTATTCATTTCTTTGCAAATCCTAGACAGGATTTTATTTTTCTTTTAAAGAAACAGGTATCTCAAGGGATGAAACAAAGAACTTTTTGCAAACAGACAAGTTACAATCCACACTGAATATGTTAAAATGTAGTGCAACAAAATGTGACAGGAATAAGAATAGGGGAAAGGCAATGTGATGCAAAAGGAATAAAATAATGCAACAAGATTTGAGGCAGTCTCACATGCAGCTTCACTAATTTCATAAATATTCTGTAGTGACCCTGTTATTGATCGTACAGGTATAGGTGTGGTGACAACATAAAATCATACTAGAGCTACAAATAGGAAGGAATTAGGATCTTAAAACTGTGTTTTCATGTAGTTTCTACTTTAGTGTTAGCTTAAAAAACCACTGTCCTTGTGTGTCAGTACAAGTACCGATATGATGAAACAGTTCGGGGATTTCATATAGTTGAAAAATATTGTTGCAAAATGGAGGTGTTATTTTGCAGCCAGTCTAGTTACCTTTTGTCCGGTAGTACTCAGAATATTGCTGCATAAACAAATGTTCCCACATTTTTTTCTTTTCTTAATGGACAAAAGCCATGAAAAAACAATAAACAAACAAACAAACAAAAGGCTAAACAAAAAACCCCAAACCAAAACAACAAAAACCAACCGAACACCCCAAACAAACAACCACAAAAAAAGGACCTTTTGGTGATTTACCTGATTTCTCTTTAATGTACTGGAGGTTACAATGAGTCTGGTTTGCTAAAAAATCTATGAAGTTTAATACCAATTATTAGGTATTTCATCTCTTTGACCATATTGAATACGGGAATACAAAATTGTGCACATTGATGACTGATCCATGAAATAATCCAGTCTGATATTGTTAGGTACAAGTAAGTAAGTAGGCACACCAGGAAGATTTGGTCACAAAACAGATATTAGAAGAAGGGTTGCTCCACTCTTCCTTTCCCCCCATTTTATTATATTTTTGCTTTTTTTTTTACTGTATACCTTTTATGCTTGCTAGATTTTTTTGTCTTAGTCTTCTTCCTTTGTATTTTGCAACTCAGCCACCTGCATCTCTCTTTCATTCCCCTCACCACTAACTTTCCACATGCTAAGCCTTTGTGCATGACTTAAAAAAAAATCCTGTCAAGATTATGAAAGAAAGAGGTTTGATTTTAAGGGGAAAAAAAAAAAAAAAAAAGGCAAGCAATATACCTCAGTTTAGGGCAGAGATTCCAGTAGTTACCATCTTTATATTACTATTTTTCATATGTGAGGTCTGATTAGCAAAAGATAGAGCTGGAAATGTCGGCAGAGGAAATCCTTGTGATAGCTTCCCTTTTAAAAACATCACCTGTTTTTAAGCAGCTTTTTAAGCTATTAAGAAGCTGGAAAGTGAAGTTCTGGCCTTGTGAAATCTTCTATTAAACTTTTCTTATTGAGGGCAAATAAAGGACGTATTGCTGGATCCTTACCTGGTACTCTGACCTGATGCATGATTTTTTTAAGAGAATTTGATTGGCTCTCACCATTGGAAAACTTTTGGTCCAAATAACGAGGAGTTTTAGGGAACCGGGGTAATGTCATAAAGTATTGGAACTATTTTTAAATATTGCTCCTGGGAATACTCTTCCCAGGCAGAAATATGTGCAGAGTTAGCAGTCGTATTAAATTGCAAGGACAGCCTAAACTGTTGGCATATTTTCAGATTCCAATTTCATCCTGTGTGACTGAGGAAACTGTGACTGCCATTGCTCTACATGAATGGAATACACAGGTAGAACAGGGCAACGCTATAGTGGAGATGACTGCACTCACACCTGATAAGAACAGAACCACTTGAATCTTGTGAGCAGTTCTCTGCAGTTTAAGTAGCTAGGTGGTTAGTTAAGGTTTTCGAAAGTTAGAAATCCACGTTTCTACTTGCAGCAAATTACTTCAGTTAAAAAACTGCATTTTAAAGAGAAAAAATGTATTAGGAAGTGTCTTTCAGAATGTGTAACACTCTGGGGAAAATGCTATAGTCTGTCTGGGTCATCTTTCCAAATTCTGTTTTATTGCATTACTCTGATTCAAGAAGTTTTATAGCTAACAGACACGAAAATGCCCATGAGTACTGATTTTAATTTGGAAAATAAAATAAAATTAGAATACATTCTGAATTCTTTTCGAAAATAATCTGATATATATGTTGCCAAGTATGTCTACCTTCAAATAGAATTGTGTTTTCATTTCCCGTGTTATGGTATGCAAAATGCTTTAAAGTGTTTGTCCTCTTTGAAGTTGTAAGGGAAAAAAGTGAGGGAAGCAAAAAATCTCTAGTATAAATTGTAGCTTCAAAGCTAAATGGCAGCACTTACACCAAAGCTCCACCTGGAAACGAGAAACCCGCCTTAAAATAGATGAGGTTAAGACTTGCAGCACACATCTGTGAGAGCAAGTGTGACTGCACATCCCTATCACCATTCTCTACCTTATCACCAATTTAATTCATTGAATAATAATCTCAGTTTGCAATCCAAACCGCCATTTGTGAGCTGGATCTCTCTTTCCTTAATTCTTTCATGCTTTAGTAGGTTAGAGAACAAGTCTGTCTATCCTGTTATTCTATTTATGACACTTGTGAAGAATGAGCACCTTTTGGAAGAAGGAGAAACCTGGAAAACATCTAGTGACATTTCTCCAGTGTACTTTGCTGGTCTCTGGTGATTTATGACTGAGACTGCCTGAATCCTATCCACATCTTAGTGATTTAATAATCCTTTCTCCCCACACTCCCTGTTGTGTTTTTGTTGTTGGTGGTGGTTGTTTTTGTTATGTGTGTGTGTGGTTTGGTTTTATTTAATTTGTTCATCTTTTTTGGTGACTTGGTTGCTTGGATTTGGTTCACCTTTTGAACCTTCATGCAATTTTAGCACTTTAAACATCCTTTTGCCTGACTGTGGCTACTTATTAGGTGAAGGGTACCTTGTTTGTTAGAAATCTTCCCTCCCACACTCCTTTGTTGTATTTGTCCATTGTAAGGATAATGAACACATGGTTAGAAAAACTATTGCATTTTTCAGGACTCAGCAGGAAAAATATACTGTGAAAAGATCTGTGTGCTGCGGGAGCAGATAAATGAATGACTGCTCAGGCTCAGGTTGGTTTTCTGATTGTGCTTTATCCAACTCCACACAGTTGCCACAGGCTTGGGCACAGGCACTGAGACGTCATGGCGTGAGTCTGTGCAGCACCTGTCTGGGACACAGGAGATCATCTGCAGCCAGGCATGCACAGAGATTTTCAACCTATGTTACAGCATTTTACCTGCTCTGGGGACTAACACAACACAACAAGAATAGGAACAGCCTTTGGGCGAAAGAAAGGGCTATTTTAACTCTTAGTAGTAGCCTGTATTTCCATTTTCTCCAGAAAGAAAAGCTTTTTCACCAGGAGTTATTCTGTCTTTTCCTTTCTCTACCAACATGCTAGCTAAGAAGATGAAATGCATTAATGCCTGTATAACATTATAGTATAAGTATAAAATGAAGCCTGTTTTTTATTTGAATGTAAATATCACTATATGTTCACAGGTAGCTTTCATTTTTGGTGGTGGGATTTTTGCCTTTTACGTTCTATTCTGGAAAATTTATAAAGACTTGGGATTTCAAAGGAGTCTGATTTATGCTTACAATTTGTATTTAGAGGTAGTGATAAATGTGGTGTAAATCCTTTGGGATCCTATGGAGAGACAGAAGACAAGTATATTTTCCCAGATGTATTCAAAAGGATCATAAATGACAGGTTAATTTGCAGAATATTGGATTTAGGAATTCAAAGGCACTATTCATCCCAACATCTAGCTTCAAAAGAAGGTAAATGAGGTATAGGAAAAATGCAACGGTGATAGAAACATTGTTTTTCAATTTATGTATTAAAAATGCTTAAGGTGAGATCTCTGGACATAAGTGTATTCATGAAGTTATGTGATAGGGTTTTTTAAGCAAGGCATTCCCAGGGGATGAATGCTAGGAGTATTTGAGGACAGAAAGTCCTAGAAATGGGTTGATTCATCCAAGCAAATCATGAATAGATTATTACTAGCAAGCTAAAAGCATCACAGCTTGTATGTACTGCAAATACATTTAGTGGGGGAAAAAAAAAGAAAAAAATAATAAATAGACAGCATTTGCTACCTTACTATTATTTATGTAGGTTTCTTTACTCTCTTCATTGGTGGTGTTGGTGATAATAAAATTTTTAAGAAAAAAACCCCACCACTATTATTTAAAGAAACAATCAATTTGCCATAGTCAGGGGGAAAAAAAAAGCTGCTTTTGTTTTGAAGGATTTTACTCCTGTCTGTCAAAGAAATATCAAAATGGGCTGGATGTGTCTGCTGGCATGTCAGTGACAGTGAAGTGACAGTACAGACACCGGCAGCCTATCTGTATGAGCAAGAAAAGGCTACTGCAACAAAGTCTCCTGAGGAATTTCTGAAAGCAAGCTCTGTTCCAGACAGAGCCAGGAACAAATCCTGGTTAAAGAAACACAAAACAGGAAGAAAAGGATCCCCTGGCGTACTTCAGTAGATAATAATCCTGCAATAATACAGCAAATCTGGAAAAAAAAATAAATGCAGAATGCAAGCTTCCAAGATTAGATTTCTAAATAATGTCATAAACAACCAGCACAGAAAGAGGACAAGAATACATCTTTCTGCCAGTTGATGTATTTTTAGGTATGCTAACGGTGTGCTGTGGAGGTTGCCCAAGTGCATTGCACCCTGAGCAATACACATTATGCAACGAAACAAGAGAAGAGTTGAATGTGACTCCTCACATCGTTAGCAGTCAGCAGCCCTAAATACAGGCCAAAAATGCATTAAATAACACAGACCCTCTGCAAATGTTACAAAACAAGGAATAGGATACTGTTGTGCAATATGGTGACTGGAATGTTTTCTGGCCCTACTGCCAGTATTTGAAGGGAACATATGGGATTAAGCTGTTTTTTTCTGTAATTTTCTTTAGAGTATTGGACGAGTCTATGTCAAAATTTAATTTGTAGAAATCCTATGCCCATTGTGAACCATTTGGACTTAATTATGGATGTGTGTTGATCCTGTGGCATACTATTTTTTTTTTTTTCAAATAGCGAGACTTGGAGTTAGGAAATAAACCTTTAAACAAAGGTCATATATGATGCACTGAGTTTTGTTCTGCCACTTTTCCCATCTTCTAATCTAGGGCTGAAAAATACCTCAGAATAGAGTTTGTCTTGTAACAGCTGCTGAACGGACGTATTCTCTGTCAAATAACCTTGAGGTTTCAATTGGGGAATTTAATCTAAAGTGTTTGTCCTTTTAGAGTAATAAAGGGTGTGTATGAAGTCTGTTTAGTTCAGCAAACACTGTGTCCTTAAACTTCTAATGCACACACTAGATTACAAGCAATGGCTGGAAAGATACAACCTTGTCATGGGTCAGTTGTCAGCTCGGCTGTACAGAGAGAGCTGCCTGTGCATGTACAGGGGATTATCACACTTCCCTTCTGCCTTGCCTACATCTCACCTGTCCAGAGGGAATGCATCCCACACTGTCACCTGAAAATTCAAAGCAGGAAAGACGAGTTCAGTGTAGCTGAAACGGAAAGTAGTATCAGATCAGTTCATTTTAGTCATGCTGGGAGTTGCTTCTGTTGGGGAATTGAAGCAAACCACTGGTGAGCTGCCAGGTGTGGCTGTGCAAAACATGCCTGTGGTTGTGATTTTCACTGCTTTGACAGAGAAATGAAGGAAAGACACAGGAGTTTATGAAGTGTCTATGAGATCAGGTTAAGAAAGCAGGAATTGCACTGGTAACCAAATCCAACGATGAAAATCAGCTTTTGAAATGATTTTTGATGTGAAAATAAATCCTGTGTTCACACATAACACTATGGGAGGGCAGAGAGGGCAATTTCCAGAGAAGATGACCAAGTAGACAGTTCAATGTAGTTGAGTGGGTTTCAAAATAATCATACAAAAATTGATTCAGCTGAATTGAACCTGATTGAAATCTGATTGAAATGGTAATGTGTGTTGTTTTGCTTGTCTCCCTCATAGTTAGACTGTGCCTGTGCAAGACTGTTCATGAGCAGTTTTTACAATAAATGTTTCAGAGGTCACGATTCTGTAAGATTTTTATTTGTATGTGTTCTTTCCCCTTCTCTTCTGATTTACACTATAAATCATCATCATTCTGACCACAGTACTCATAAGCTGGAATCAGAATTTGTTCCGATACTGGTAGCCGTTTTCTTCCTATGATTCCATAATTTCATAGGCTATTGTTAAAGTTTTGTTTACACAGCCTATGATAATAAAGGAGGACTGGATTTGGAAGAAATGACACTCTTTCTGAACTTCTGAGAAATCCAGAATGTTTTGCTGAGCATCAGAGGCTGGTATTTTGCAGTGAGACCCATCAGATGACTTGAAGGTGGTAGCCCATCCACAAGATATAAGCATCCACCTGGCTGCTGGTTTTCTGGACAAAATTGGAACAGGTGTTTGGAAAGCAGATTTTACAGTAAAAGCCAAATCTCTTTTGCTGTGAATAGCTTGGCAATGAGCAAGTTGCAGATGTAACAGGAGTGGGCATCGCAGGTCTGCAGACACACCTCCTCCTGAGCCTGCACAGCCCGGCACAGAGTCAAGTACTGCCCCTCCTCTCATGCAGGACAGGGGAGTCCAAAACTGAGATTCATCTCTCCCTGCTGCTGAGGTTGGACCAGTTTGTAAAAACAGTGATGAGATGCTTCAGTGCAGTTAGCCAGGCTTACTGTGCTGAACAAAATCACATCTTCTGGATAATACTACGGCTCAGATGACTTAGAGGCACTGTGAATGTTGAAAACATGGGACTATAATACAGCACATAATTCTGGTCAGCACACAGTACATCATGTTCCAGTAAATGTTACCTAATACACAGTATCTCTGTCAATACATGTATGGAGAAAGAAAGCTCAGGAAGCACAAGTTATTTTGCTGCAAACATGGGATCATTGAATAATCACCTCTTCCAGATAAGCCGTGCCACTTCCTTAAGAAGCAAAGAGCTGGTTTTCGATGCCTGTCCCGTAAATGTACAAGGCAAACTGTTCATACCTTCACATTTTCAGAATAAATGGCTCACACCTATATATACACATATATATTTATGTGTGTGTGTGTGTGTGTTTACTACTCACAAGCCCATTACGCCTTCAAAACCACACACACTTGGAAAACGAATTTTGAAACTAAAGATGACAGTGTTTTCCTTAAACACAAATATTTTTGTCACATGAAATAGGATGAGGTCATATTTGACTGAAATTAAGGTAGGGCCTAACAGAGGGATTTCTAAGACCTCAGGAAGACACGTTAGGAGCAGATCTCAAATGCTTATTCCTCAAATGCTTTGGTCATTGACAATGTAGGTAAGATGTGAAATGGAACTTATCAGGTGAGTTCACAACAGCTCAGCATGTCTAAAGAGGAAGCCAACCTTTCTGATTTTTAACCAGGAAAGAGAATGAACATTTCTTAAATTACCTTCTCCTTTTCAGAGAATAATTTCAAGCTCTCCAGAGACCCTTTGACTTCCTCCTAGATCCTCACTCTCCATCCAGTCAAGGAATAAAAGCTACACGTGAATGAAGAGACATCATTAGCCAACGCTGTTCGCATATTATATTTTATAAATATTTAAAATGTTAAATATGTCTATAATAAACTGTCTATAATCAAGATATGTGTTAACAACTTCACAAATATACCTGTATCAAATAAGTCAAAGAAACTGAGACCTGCTGGCAGAAAGAAAACTACATTCATATATATAGGTGAAATAATTGCTTGATTATGCAAACTGCATTCATCAATTTTGTTAAATGAGTTATCCCTTTACGTAGGTCTGAGTCATCTGGTTTTATTATGTTTGTTTGGGGCTTTTCTTATGTAGAAATAAAATATATCATAGTTTGCGTTCAAGACAAGCTGAACCTTGCAGATTTAAGTCAAAACAATGGATCCTGCTGGTTTTGTAATATAATTGTAATATCTTGTGTGAAAGTTGAGAATTGGATCCCAGTATAGATATAAATTAAAAACTATTCACTACAACCCATTTGAAACAAACTTGCTACACTTTTCCCAAATGTCGCTGTAATTTTTTTAACACAGTAAACCTTGTGCTAACATGATTGCCGTATTTCCACTTTCCAGCCTCGCCTTGCCTCTCATTTAGAAGGGCAGTATAAGGTAGTTTTTTTCCCTTTTCTTTGCAGATTAGGTATATAAATACAATTACTTTTTTTACTTACCATATTAAGAAAATAATCTGAATTCATTGTAGCTAGCAGTGATAAGCAAAGGAGAAAAATAGATAGATGTTTTTTGGGTTTTTTTAAACTACAATTATTAATCTTGGACTGATAGTATGCTTTTTGACATTTTCTTCACTGTCTCCGCACTATAATTATCTTTCCCTCCTACAGCATTTTTCCCCTGCTTTTTTCTCTCCTTTCTCCTCCCATCACCATCTCCACTCCCATCATACAGAAAATATCTTCTACACTTAGCTTTTCTGGTTTTTCATTTGTCATTTTGTATAATAAGATTAGATTTCATAGTCTACACAGGGTAAGCCTACAGGTATATAATGATAAAGAACAGTTCAACTAGAGAGTGTGTATTTTGCTCTTTCCTCTCTGATTGCAACAAGCAAACAAAATATGTCATTCAGCCCTGTAAGAGAAATAATATTTACTTATTTTGGGAAACACGAATGTACTGTAATATGTATATATGTATTTAAAATA
>VYZT01011166.1:0-62296 GCA_013400735.1 Pomatostomus ruficeps
TAATCTAAATTGCCCTTAAAATACTAAAAGCTAAGCACAGCAGCAGAGCATTTTAAAAAAAAAAATTTCCACACAAGCGGAAAACTGATTATTCAGAAAGTGAATCTCATTTTAAGGAGGAAGTGTGGTTTCTGGAGATAGGAAATGGGTAGACTAATACAGGTTGCTGACCATCCGAAAATACAGTTCTACTGAAATCTAAAGTCTTGGCAAGTATTCTGTGATTTTTTTAGATGTTTTGATTTGGAGGACGAGTAATTAGCATCAGAATATCATCATTTCATATATTTGCATGAAATATTTCAATTTTTCTTTTTTATATAGCAGTGGCAGTATTGCTTTTTTTTTTTAACATGAATCTAAATTAATCTTTCTCCCCAAACAGACTGTTAAAATGGGAGCAAAGTGAAATTAAGGTAAAGTTCCTAGGAGACAGGAACCTGTCATAAGACAGTCCATCCTTAATCCTTAAAAGACAGTCATATATTCCCATTGGATCTTGTCCTCACAACTTTTACATATGCACAATCAGTCGTGACTGAGGTCAGGTATAATTGTTATACAGATGCAACAAACAATTAAGGATGGAGTTTATATCTGTTTAAAAGGTGTTTGTGCCTTCTATAAACTTGCCAAAGCAAGCTGTGCTAATCTAAACACCAGTTACTAGAGGCACTTGTGCATACAGCTGCCCTGAGACACCCATACAGAAGTGGATCCAGAGTACAGCTTGTGAGCCAGAGAATCTTCTACAAATCAAATCGAGCTTCTTCCTCATGGAAGGTTTTATTTGCCTCTCTGTCTCAGAGCAGCATAGTTCCCAACTTAAATGATTTAGGGGCACTTCCATTGTTTCTGCCCAAGTGTACCTCCGAGAACACTCTTGTGGAATTGAAACTCCTCAGCAATGCTTCATTTCAACCATTTTTTTGCCCACTGGGAAATGCCAACTCACAAAAACTGAAATTGTTGACAGGGAAGTATCCATTCTGAGAAATGTCTTAAAGGAAGGGAAACAAGAAGTCATGAAAATACCCTGTTACAATTCCCAAGTGAAGCTTCTCCCCCAGCTTTCCATCCAGAAATTCAATACAGGAGAAAAGAAATAACAGAAATAAGATGAAGCACCTCCAATGAATTAAAATTATTTGTATGGACTAAACCAAACCGTTTTTTGTTCATGAGCCTTTAGGATTTCATGTCATTCATAACAAGACACTCTCTCTGCCCTGCCTGTCCTAACACCTCATCCTTTTTCTTTCTTTCTTCTCCTCCTCCTCCAAACGTGCCCTAAATTTGGGCTTCTGTCTTTTAGAAGAGACAGTGATGTATTACCAGCACAGAAAACAAGCACTGGTTTGCGAATGGTTTTTCATGTGACAACCTTTTTAAAGTGGGGGGACTAGACAGACTGGGATGGCCAAAGCAAGATACTCTTTTTTATCATAGACAAGAGACCCGAATGCTGAGGCGCTGAGTTTTGCCACATACTTTTCATTTATCAAAACTGCTGCTCAGATTTAATCACAGGTTTCAAGAGAATGCTTTAACAGATATGCGTATTTCTCCACTAAAAGTTATCACACAATAATTGGGGGGGATTCTTTTCTCTGTAAGACCCATCCATAGACATTATTTCAGAGTCCATGCCTGTCTTATCACCAGTCCTGTAACACGTCAGCTTTTTAGCTCTGTTGGCCAATGCGTGCAAAAATGATGATGTCTCTGTCTGCCTAAAAATGAGTAATTGTCACGGAGATGACATTGGTAAAACTCTTACCAAGAGTTTCACACTCCTCTTAAAAATGCTGATAATTTAATAGTAATGGTATGATTTGCTCATCTCTCTTGTTCTCTTCCCCTCCTCTCAAAAATGGGACATTCTCAGAAGTGTTGGTTTGACTCTCTTTAATTACATTTTGTAAGCAAGAATGACTCTTACCAGAATCTTGGAAATACCCTTTCCCAGTCAGCCTTGCAATTCAAGGCCAGCCAGCACCAAGCCTATTCCACTGAAACAAGCAGAAATGTTGCTCTCAACATAACTGGCAGAAAGCCCTGGAGCTGATGTGAGAGAGAGCAGGATCATGTCACAAAAACATCATTAAATAAAGAAAAAAAAACCAGTCAAATCTTGCCAGTGACAAAATTGTTGAGCTTTTTTTTGTGTGCTTTGTACAGCTCATTCAGTAAGATCTGGATATACAGACCGTTTTATCTGCATTTAGCTTGCAGTCGTGAACATCAGTGAGAAAAAATTCGACGCTATTATCTAAAGCTACAGCTAATGCAAGTTCAGCACTATTCCACCACACTTCATCCAGCCCTGTCATTTTATACTAATCAGAGTTTAGGACATTTATGTAACTCCACAGATTTAAAGAAAAAATGGTTTGGAAAGACAATAAACCTGCACTTCAGATTTAGGAAAAATACAAAACTGCAAAATAGTGTAATGACCCTGCTTTTGTGTACTGATTAATGGAAGAGGTCACACCAGAAGTTTAAAAGTCAGGATGAGGCGAGTTGCAAAGTGGTTGGTTATATCCTTTTTCACCAGCAGTGAGGGTTTGAATCCAGGCCAGCTTGTGATGTCACATTTTTTATTTTAATTTTTTTTTTCACAACTTCTGCTCTCTATCTTCAAGACTCACAACCCAAAACTTGCATAAGTCTTGTTGAAATAATACAACCTCAAAATTGTAACACCCATTTTCATTACTTACTGTTGTTTACATGGTAATACCACAGGGGCATTTTTTTAAAACTGGGCATCTACTGGTGAGGCACTTCACAGACACATTTAAAAGCTTCTGTTTAAATGCCTGAGTCTGCGGAGTTAAGCATTTTTAATTTAACACACCATGAATAAATGACATCTGGACCTGCTTTAGCTCTGAGAGCACGTATGGTTACAGCAGAACCTTCATAGGTGTAGGTCTTGCACAGCAAATGGACATAAAGCGTGGGAGAAAATAAGCAGGTTTTTTGAAGACGAAAGTAGCATCAAGAAATAAATCAGTTCTGTATCAGGGTAGTATTTGTCATGTGTTCTTATCTTCACACATCTGAATATTCTAAGAAATCTCACTGGTGAACACCCACTCACAGACGAGCAGAGGTGTCACAGTGCGCCTTGGTGCCGCACGCTAGAGCTGATAACGTGCTCAGCCCAGGAAATCAGTACAGCCATTTCTGTTGATTTCCTCTTGCCTTGCAGAGACATTTGGGCCATAGCACTAGAGAAACAACTCACAGGTGCAGCTGCAAGTCCAGTGCATCAGAAGAAATGCCTCTGCAGGCTTCGTCCCGTCTCCTCCAGCCTGTGAGACTTGACCAAAGCTCTCCAATAGTTCAGTCTTGGCAGAAAATAATACACCAGAACATTTTATAGTGGCCCAATGTTCATACATTATTTGGATTAAAATAAAGTGTTATGAGTTCATAAGTTAGGACCTATAGCAACTTAAAAACCCAAACACTGATAAGAGTGAATGTCCTTAGCTCATGTGAAACTCCAGCCTTTACTCATTGGCAGCAGGGAAATACACTGTATGTTATTGTATACAGCAAATAAATAAGTAAAAACGTGATTTTTTTTTTTTTTCAGAGCAGGCAACAGAAAGTGTTACAGTAGGTATTACTGTCAGGAAATTCATTATCAATCACTGGAAATCCTGATGCAGCTTGCAGAAGACATGAATGGAAACACTATATGCTTTCTGTAAAAAATGACAGAATTTTTGCCAGCTAGCCAGGTTCTTTCAAATACCCAAATTACCTTAGAGACTCTGGTTTTTAACCCAGCATTCCTCCAGTTCAATTTAGCCACTTAACCTTTCCCAAGGGGAAAAGAACCCCAAAATATTTAAAGAGACACACATAGCTTCCTAAGTACATGCAGCAAAACAGAAAGCAGGGCCAAGAGGTGGTTCACTGCCTGATCTGACATCATTCACTGGTTCCTGCCACTGCCCTGCAAAAGGCTAGGACTTCAAGAGAGTAGGGAATTTTATTCCCCTTAATTATCTCTGATAATATTTCCCCATATTCTCTTTGTCTATTTTATGCTTGTTTCAAGCCTAAGAGAGCCCAGGTGACTGTTGTATGTCCATTTAAGAGACTCAGGAAAAAAATTCCAACAATTAGGGTTTCATATTAAATTTACAGAAATAATTTGCAACGGAAAACAAACGTGATTTTTGTTTTCATTTACTTACACTTTGATTCATTTTAACCATATCCAGGCTTTTTGCCAGCCCCCTTTCGTGCACCACCACTTGGCCTCCTCCAGGGCAGAACTCTTCCCAGGATAAGGAATTGATGACAGTAGCTCATCAGCTGCTGAGCCCTACCCCTGGGGTGAAGAGGAGAGCATCATGGGGGAAAATATGTTTTAATACAGTTCTTCATCCCAATTTAAAATAAATGCCTCTTCTTTCCCATCTTCAGAAAGCACTGTTCTATTTAAAAAGGGGTCAGTAGGCATCAGTGGGCTCTGGGGGTTGAGAGGCTATTCCAGGAAATACCAAGCTGCCCTTTTTAGCTCCCCTCTTCCTGTGATTTGGGTGGGCCAAGGTGGTGCAGAGCTGCAACATGCCTCTGGATCAGTTCTCTCACCTGTAAAACTCACTTGTTTCCCATCATTCTGCACATCAGGATTTGCAGTTCCTGAGAACAGGCCAAATTCTGCCCTCCACAGTACTGCTATAAATTGAGAGTAATTTTGTTTGCTTCAGTAGGTTTATTTGCTCTTTGTCCTTGCGAAACAATGTAAACTACAGTGTTGTGTATCTGCTATAAGCACGAGAATGGTTTTGTTGTTGCTGTAGTTAGGAATGTTCTCTGCTGCAGCCTAACATGCATTTTAATCCTGGAAGAAATAGAATGTTGGTTTTTTCCCCCCTGTATTTAAGTAAGAGGGATTTAATGAACCACAGGACTGGATACTTTGTAAAGTACATGCACATTCAGCTCTTTTTTCTTGGTTAGGGACATGCCATTGGCATGGAAAAGGCCCAAGTAATTGCTTTTGGAAGAGCATGATCTTCAGCAAGAACAGAACAAACTTTCTGCTCAATTGTCTTTGTTTTGCAGTACTGAAATTTTAAAGGCTCATTACGTGTTTCACCAGAGCCAAAGCTGGTCCCTGTTAGTTGCTCTGCGTGGATTAAGTGGTTAACAATATTTTGAGAATGTTGGGCTAGATAGTTTGTGGGAACACCATCTGTTTCCTTTAACACGTAAACAAGGAAAATTGCTGGTTTGAAATGCAGGATTATTTTTTATACTTGGATGACCACAGGCATTCTTAAAAGAGAAGAGGTAAAAGCAAAAACAATCCTCATGAGGTATGAAGTTCAATGACATTTGTTACAAAATAAATTCCTGAGTGCCAGATGGGGCTGCTTTCCCTGTTCTAGAAGTGGGAAAAGGGGAACGTTCCCTTTGAGGTCACCTCCTTCCTTCTGAAGTCATCTTCAAAAGTAAACTACCATCAAAAATAAAACCGTAGAAAATTGTTCAACAATGCATTGGAAGGGCTGAGCATCCCATTCAGAAGTAGCAAGTTCATTTAACCTATTTATGGGTGAATATCCAAAATCAAAAGTTACTTTTGACTGGGTTTGGTATCTTTCTTACTTCATCTGCCCAGCTACCCCGCTCTACCTCACACAGAAGAAGCAGGGCAACGCCATGTCTTGGTGTCCCATGTCAAGTCATGACAGTAAGAACAAATGCCCCACATTTTCCCTTTGTCAAGTAGTGTGGGCATTCTTTTGTTGTCAAATTGCTCATAACATGTTTTTATTGGATAATAATCGCCCACACAGGAAAATACACCTGAGTCACTGGGAGGAAAAAGCTCTTTCATGTTATCAGCAAACGTTGGTTTTTGCTGGGTTTCTTAAAGTCATATTTTCTGCCTTTCATATAACTTTTTCAAAAGCCTGAAGAGGAGCAGACATAAAAGCATCTGGTGCATTTTTATTTGGAAAAGAAATGCCACTTTAAGTAGAGTGCACTGCTAAACACAGCCCTGCAGACAGCTCAGGTCTTCTGTCCACAGTTGCACCTGCAAGGCAGACTTTACTCATGAATACCCAGAATCAAGCATTTTGTGCTTTAACCTCTTGCTTTCTTTGACAACAGCTAGACACACCCAGAGCAGGGGTTTGTTTCAACCAAATAAAGGAGTGACCCTGCTTGACTACTGCTTCAGGTCTGGAAAGGAGGAAAAGTGTCTAGATGATACAAAAAGTCCTGCAGTGCTGAGTGAAACTGGCTTCCTTCATGTGGCACATCTAGCTTTAGTGCAGCTTTTCAGGATTGTATCAGAGCACAGTAAATAAAACCAGCAGCCTTGTAGTACTGTAAATCTTTCATACGGCATCTGGTATGTCAGGATTTTTTGAAAGATGGGAAAGGCCTCTAAAGAACAGCTACAAGAGAAACTCCTGTATGCAGAGTGAGGGAGCATTTCTCTGCAAGTACTGGGCATGAGCAAGCTTCTCTTCCAGGCATGTTCCAGGCTCCATGGTGCAAGGATATCATCTGCATTGTGACCAGGGCTTCTTGTTACAAAAGCAAAATACCATCTTTACCTATATAAGAAGAGCAAGTGTGTGTTTTACTTGTGTGTGCTTAGGGACATGACTTAGTGGTGAACTTTTCAGTGCTGGGTTTATTGTTGGACCCAATGATCCTGAAGGTCTTTTCCAACCTTCTGTGATTTTGTGCCGTACTACCTGTGCTGCTTGGATCAGTTCCCTTTTTTATATTAGAGGCCTGTGACTTTGCTCATGGAGATCAACTCTCAGAGCAAGAAGAGAGTGGTGGTGTCTTATCCTGAAGGAGTTTAGTCGTTCAGCTTCTGAAGCAGAACAAAACTGAGCAAGGGGTTATAAAAACTTCACACTGAGTGACCAATATCTGTCATTTTGGAGCCTGACACAGCCTGAGTCCTGCTTTGTCCATCTAGGCAACAAACAGCAGGCGAAGCAGAGCCAAACTGCAGCAGTGCACCATTCCTCCTGCTTCCAGCACCGCGTGGGGCCTCTGGCTGCCTGCCATGAACACCCTGTTGTTTCTTTTCTCTGGGATGGTCAAGCAGTTTCCCAACATATTAGCAAGCAGCCTAATGCCACAGCGTTCACAGCAGCAGAAGAGCTGGTGGAGATGGGCTACCCAGGAAACAGCCCTTTGTTTTACTGTAGATTGTTAGTTCTCCCAGGGGCTCACTTTAAAACACCAAATGACTCATTGAAGCAACTCCATGGTTGTAATTTTGGAGCCCTTGGAAGGAACCTCTGAGTAAACATTGCTTAAAACCAAATCCTTCTGTTCTTTACTTGGGTAGAAAGCATTTGACTGGCAACACACAGCTGGGGAAAAAAAAAAAGGATGCAAAATATATATGGCAAACTATTTTAATCTGGTCACCGGCCCTCACTGGCAGAAAAAGCATGAAGAAGTGATGTTGTTAGAATTTTCTCAGGCAAACAAAATAATCCCAGTATTACATGAGAGTGGCCTGGCAGGGATACTGTCTGGAGTGACCCATTATGGGAAGCTTCCAGTAATTCAGAAAGAGCTTCCTTCAAAGTTTTACCTGTAGATACCTTTTACAATGCAGTAGGTGACTCTGTGGGACAGGAACAGCCTGTAATTAATGCAATATTTTTAGATTGTTTTTTTAAAACAACTCACATGTATGCAAGCCCTATTAGCCCCACATCCCACTGAGCAGGAGTTCTCATATGCAGAACTCTAGAGACTGCATCACTTCCAATTCCTGTCTTCTGATGCTAGTTCAAGGAAAAAACACTTGCAAAACCCACGATCTTCCCCTGCCTGCCAGGTGTGACTTCCTCCTTCCCCCAAGGCCCACGCAGTCAGGGCAGGGGCTGGTGCTGCCTTAGGCCACTCACTGAAACAGACCTGTACTTGTGCTGGTAAGGCACCCACCTGAGGGGGAATCCAGGGATTGTTTCATGGTACAGGGACAGAGAATACACAGCCAAATCTGGGCAGAGTGAAAAGAAGGAAAGCCTGTGTTGCTAACATAAGCAGGGGCTTAGCATGAGGGACTTCCCCTGAAGACCTCAGTCAGGAAAATCTCACTGTGAAATGTAGCCAGGATGCGAGGATTCCTTACAGCAAAAACTGCCATGGGATCCTTACTGAGCATTTGGACAAAAACTCTGTTGGTATGTCTTGCATACATTTCTAAGGACAGTTAGGTAGCTCTGGTACAAAAATTTCCCCAGCTGAGTACAAAGCCACATCTTATACAAGCCTATGTAATTTGCCATTTTGTGCTTTTGGGTTACAGTATTTATATTTTTTTTCTTAGAGCTAAATAGCACCAGCAGAGGTTAAGATGTCAGCATTTCCACTACAAAACCAGCTCTTTTTTGGGGTTAGGTAACATTTCTTTTATACCACACTGTACTGAAATTCTCCTGTGCAGATGCTGTCCAAGACTTAAGGCACTTATTTTTCACCAGATTTTATTTGAAGTCATTATGGTAGTTAATGGTTTACAAAATGTAAAAAAATGTAAATTCTAAGCTTTCTTGTTTTTCAGAGGCTGTTATTGCATTATATACTTCAAGAATGGTTTGACATTTCCCATCTCTTAGCCACTAACATAGGAAAACCAAATAGAGACAGCAAAATTGAATGTCCAGCTTTGGAGGGTTTAAGCATAGCGTTCCTATGTAAAGAATTTCCAAAGCCACAACTCACACTCAATTCTCTGGGATGTTGTGCTATGGAGCACAGTAACACAAGGAGTCCTGCTGGATTAGTTGGGAAATACCTCTACAAGCAAAGACATAGACTCCCAGAGCCTAAACATAGTTCTTTAAGCCTCTGACAAGAAGTGGGGACACTCACACCCGGCAGGATCAGTGTCCACAGCCCTGATCTCAGCGAGTGCGTGGTGTAGCCATCACCTCCTGTGGTCTGTGCTAACGGCAGGTCAACGGGAAGGATGGACCGAGCTCCCAGACCTGCTAGAGAATCTACGCTTGACAAGTAGAAGAGAGTATAGAGCACTAGCAAACAGTTATGTCAGAGCTGGTCTGGAAAAAAAAGATGGTGCATTTGTAGCTACTAACACTCATTTTAGGGTGTTCATCTCTCAGAAGTGTATGCAGACTGGTGTTACTAACACAGCCAATGATGCATGAATGTTAATAGGACTGGATTGTTTATACCCTGTGCAGTTATAGAGAGAGCATGCCACGATCCTCAGAGACTTACATTTCCTCTTTTTCTTTTATCCACAGGTAATAACACCAGTCAGGTCAGGACAAGGTTATGTTTATGAATTCCCTTCCAAACACCAGAAGGATGCCTACGATATCCCCCCCGTTCGGCCTCTCCAAGGGGTAGGTACCAGTAAAAGTGACAGCAGGGCTGACAGGGCACAAAAGGTGATGAATTTCTACCAGACTTTTATGAGCAAGGCAAGTTCTCTCATTTCAGAGAGAAAATATATTTTAATCAGATGCTGTGGCTTATTCACAGATCACAGACGTGTTTCAAAGTTTTATTTGATGTTGACTAAGATTTGGCAGCACACCAAACGCGAAAGTCCCATTTGTTCTCTCTGTTTTGATCAAAGAGTATATCTAAACAGAATAAACTTGCTGCCTGGGAACATTTTTTCCCCTGTACTTTGTTGTTGCATAGTTGACAGTAATTCACTCAGTAAGGGTAAAATTATCGCCTAGATGAACAGCTGCTATGCAGGGAGTTGTTTTCACCACCAATTGACTGCACCATGAGCTTGAAATGTATCTTTGTTCTGAGGGACACCCTTAGCAGTCAGTCCCCAGGACCACAGACATGTAGAGTAGATGCTTGCAGGACCTGGAACTCAACCACCCTGGATGTAAGGGTGTGATCAGTTCTGGTCATGTGTGCTCCCCTGTTCACCCCAACAGGTATCTGTAATAGACTGACCCTGATTTACCTCTCAGGATGGAAGTCAGCTGTGACTTCATCTCTCCAGCCTGCTGTCCACACAATTGACCAGAGGAGACCTAGCAAAGTGCATTTCCTCCTAACTGTCCAAAATACCAGGCAAATCCAAGACATTCTCCCATATGAAAAAAAAATAGAAAAGCTCTGGTCACGTTCAGACGTTTTGAGAGGAAACAGAAACTATGAAAACTCATCTGATAGCAGAGCTTTCCCTGAGGTGACTTGTTTCTGTAATCAATTTATTCTTTCTTCAGATATATGACATTCCCCCCACATCAGTTAGAGGGCCTGCATTTCCAGCTCCCATGGGAGAAGCAAAAGCTTTAGGAGTGTATGACATACCACCTGCCAAAGGGGTAAGTATTACTGTTTCCACAAAATCCTGTATTTTCATGTCTGACCAAAGACATGTCTAAACAAGGGTTCATGTATGATCCTGAAGGAAAAGGAGATGCAGTACTTCAAAGACTTCCTTAGGTTTTTAAACTGTTAAAACTGGTAAAGTGAAGCCGTGTATCAAAATCAAGGTTACGAACTACAAATTGATAATTAGACCTACATTATCTTTGTAGCAGCATGCTGCCTTTCTGGATTTTTCTGCATGTGAGAATTTGCATCAAGAGGAGTGATAAAAAGTGAGATATTAAAACTGACTCTCAGTCAAACTCAGGATAAGTAGCTGACTCTTTGAAAGTCAACAGCAGATCTTCCATCCCAGGATTTTATAGGGCAAATGGAAGATGTGAAATATTTTGCTATTCTAGTCTAAGGATTCATGCTTTGTTTTCTGTGATTCAGGTCTATTCCGCACCTCCATCTGCATGCCAAGATGATACAGCCCTGAGGGAAAACTTGCAGGATTTTTCATCTCCAGTGGGCCACAGTGTAAGACCAGAAGGAGTATATGATGTTCCTCCTCCCATCACCAAAGCAACTGGAAAAGAACATAACAGGTTTTCTCCTGAGAGCCTGTTATTGCCGGGTGGAATGCCACAGACACAGAGTGTTTATGACATCCCTGTGAACCATCAAAACCATTTTCTTGGGCAGCAAATTGCACCTGAAAAAGATGTTTATGATACTCCCAGGGGAATTGCATTCCCAGGGCAACAGACAGGACTCAGCGAAAGTCTCATCGCAGAAGGAAGAGAAGGTGTCTATGATGTGCCACCACCTGTCGTCCAAGACAGTAAAGGCTTACAGGATGTGACTGATGGGATGAACAGGTTGTCTTTCTCCAGCACAGGAAGCACGAGGAGTAACATGTCCACATCTTCAACGACATCAAAAGACTCTTCTCATTCAGCATCAACTGCACAGGACAAAAGACTAATCCTTGATCCAGACACTGCTATAGAGAGGCTTTATCGCCTCCAGCAGATGGTGGAGACAGCTGTCAATCACCTCACAGCCTTCATTACACCAGACTGGCGGTCCTATGGATACATGGAGAAACACATCAATGAAATTCATGCTGCTGTGGATAAGGTAGAGCAGTCGCTGTTGGAGTACCTCCAGTTTGCCAAAGGATCGGCAGCCAATGCTTCCTACCTGTCTGACTTCAGCCTCCTCAACAAAATGAGAAGGGAGGTGCAAAGGCTGGAGGACTCTCACCAGATCCTTACCCAAACCAGTCATGACTTGAACAGCTACAGCTGGTCTTTGAATGTCCTGGCTGTCAACAGAGTGCAGAACAAGTGCGATGACCTGGATCGCTTCGTTATGGTGGCAAGGACAGTCCCGGACGATGCCAAGCAGCTGACCACTACTATCAGTGTCAACGCAGAGCTGCTCTTCAAACAGGCGCTGGGCAGCTCCCGTTTCAAAAACATACCAGAGAATATAATGAACGCTCCTGACTGTGTCTATGACAGCCCTCAGATGCAGCGTCATGGAGAAAAAGCACAGAACCACTGCAGTTCCCTTCCCCCGCTCCTGAGTAAAGGCCAGCACCCTTACAGTGCCACCAGTGAAGGCTCAGAAAAGAGCTGGATGGATGACTATGATTATGTTCACCTGCAGGTAGGTAAACTCAACACCTTGTTCTGCACAAAGCCATGTAGAAATTGCCTGTGGCTTTTGCAGAAGCTGCTTGCAGGAAAGCAGCAATCGATTGTTGCTCTAATGCATATTCAAAAGTGATTTCACCAGGGTGATTACTTCCTCTCAAATAGGACGGTTGCATATGTAATAGTGATAGGCTTTTGCTCTGCTGTACTATCCTTTAATTTTCTGTACCCCTGAAAAAGCCAATACAAAGCAGCCTCTTTCTTGACCTGTGGGCTGTCATTTAGCTCAGGAGCAGTTTTGATTTAACACAGTCTCTTATGTTATGCAAAACAGGGGAAAGAAGAGTTTGAAAGGCAACAGAAGGAGCTTCTGGAGAAAGAAAATATCATCAAGCAGAGCAAAATGGAGCTAGAGCATCATCAGGTATGTTCTCCCGGGTGTATAATTGCCCTGAAATGCAGCGTTCCTCACACGTGAGGATCTCTGGTCAAATGAAGCAGGAGGGGCCCTTCTCTTAGCAGTTTGCAAAGGATATAGATAATAAAAAGCAAAGAGTTTAAAAACGCTAAAAATTTACCACGGAAGAGAAGCAAGCTTGTATGATGTCTCACAGCAGGTCAGTCACAAAGCCAGCTTGAGAACTTGGCTTTCCTGACCTGCCATCCAAGGCCTTAATCACTGGACCATGCTGAGTACATGTGCCACCTGCACATCTGCTCAGTGAAAATCAATACCATCAGCTTAAATATTGTGCTGAACATCACTTTTAGTGCTAAAAAAAGTAGGTCATGAGATCCAGGGCTGTCACTTTTCCTTCATATTAATTCTTCAGTATGTTGTTGTCATATCGTGTGGCAGAAAATTGTACAAGCAGTGAGGAGGTGCGAGTTAAAGGGTTTTCATCTCAAAATCCCACAGAGATGATAGCTTTTTAAAGATTGTGTAGGAGTCATTGCCACTTGGATCCATCTCTCTCACTTGTGATTTCGGAATACTCCAAATGAGCAACAGCTTGTAAATTCAAGAGTTTGGGTTGTTGGGGTTTTTTTAATGCAAACAAAGTATTTTAGATGTTTTTCCCTTCTGAACTCTGTGTGTTTGGATTTATGGCAATCAAAGCACTTGATAATAGAAAACAAACTGTTACTTTTTACTTAGCGTAAGGTCAACATAGGATACCCAGGGGTGTCCCGGGGCATAAAGTGAAATTGTAGTACACAACAACATCTTACCAGAATACTCGCTGAGGAGAGCTTTTGTTTTTCGTTTCAGATCAATCAGTTCCAACGTCTGGAGCAAGAGATCACCAAGCCAGTAGAGAACGACATCTCCAAATGGAAGCCCCCGCAAGCTCTCCAGACCTCCCATGACAGCCGCCTGCTTTTGTTCTACTCAGACCAGTGCGAGACTCACTTCAACTCCCTCCTAAATGCCATCGATGCCTTTTTCAGTTGTGTCAACTCTTCCCAGCCCCCGCGGATCTTCGTGGCCCACAGCAAATTCATCATTTTAAGCGCTCACAAACTTGTGTTCATTGGGGACACGCTCGCAAGGCAGATGACAACTCAGGACATGTGCAACAAAGTGATGAACTCCAGCAACCAGCTGTGTGAACTGCTGAAGAGTGTTGTTCTGGCCACCAAGGCGGCTGCCTTGAGTTACCCCAACACAGCAGCCCTGCAGAAGATGGTGGACCGGGTGACAGAGCTCTCTCATCACGCACAGTTGTTCAAACTCTCACTGGTCCAAATGGCGTCCGTATGAAACCCAGCAGAGTCTGATCCATGAGAAGCGAAGCGGAAGAGCAGACAAACTGGAGCTATTTTTATGTAAATGCTATCTTTTTTTAGATCTTTTTTATTATATATTTTAAATACATTCTTATGCATTAGAGAGTCTAATTAAATCAGGGATCTGGGAATATTGTCTGGTTCTGTATTATGTTTCTTATACACATTTAGATTTGTATACACAGCATATATGTATATGTTGCTACCTTCCCTAGAACATCAATTAAGCACCTTAAAAATTACGTGTCAGGTAAACAGTGCATATCTTGTATATACAGCCTGTTTCCTCAGCATATTTGTTAACTGGATGCTGCACTCTTTTTGTTTCATTCCATCTTGATGCTGGTGCACGGACTTGGTTGTGAAACCTACTTGTAGCAATCCACGAAGCAAGTGTAATGGTTCTCATAGAACTCCATTCCCTTCTTAGAAATTACTTTCTATAGCTTAATTCTGTGAAGTTTAACTCCTCTTGATGTTACTTTGTTGTGTAAGACATTTGGTCATTCTGACCAACATAGATGCACAGCTGCAATGAGCAACACATCAAGCAAGGCATACAGCATTTGGGAGAAAAGCATTTTTAGGCCGTGTGAGAAACAGGACCTTCTAAGGAGGAAGGCAGAATTGTATATATTTAATATCTTTTGGCATTCAGATTTCGCTGTTTCTAATAACTGTGCAACATGGGATTTCAAAACCGTGGATGGATTCCCAGCAATGTAATTTCATACATGTTTACTTTGTATGTCCTTGCATTGGCAATTTAATTTAACAGTCAGGCTTGAAAGCCTTATTTGTTTATGGACTCAAAGTTACCCTGAGGGCATCCCAGGATCCATTTGGCTCATTTTTGAGGCTATGGATGAGCAATGTTTCAAAATACCAATCCGTTTCAGAAGGATTAAATACAAATTGTATTTCGTATGGAAAGAAAAGAGCTTAATTTGAAATAACAGGTATTTAAACATCTCTATAGCATACACACAATTTAATGAAGAAATAGCACTTAATTTTGTAGAACATATTATTGGGAATTAATTGCATCTGTTGCAATTCTGACTTCCATTGAACTACTGGGCTTTTTTTCCAGAATTCTGTTGCATAGGTGCTGGTTCTTTCTGCACTACACTATTGCCAAAAATGACGTCCTGTTTTAATAGGACCATTCCATCAATAAGTACACACAGTCCCACTTAGTAATTTTCAATGTAGACCCTTAAAAGTTGTTAGCAGAGAGTTAGAAATTTCATATGTGCTGGTCGCTCTGAAACACATATCAGCTTATATGTCGCCGTTGCCTTCTGTGAACCCCCTAAAAGTAAATCACAGAACACCATTTGCCTGTGGTCCCCAGCCTAAAAGCCGTGCTTCAAAGCGAGCAGTAGCTCAGGAAAATTCCAGGTGATTCTGGCATTTTTAAAGCAGAAACACTACTGTCCTTACTAATTCAAGGTTAACATTAATGTGTTCAGAGCATTTGCCAGGTCACTGGTAACTACATGGTCGTGAGATTGGTAGCACCTGGAAAACAGGCACTTCTGCCCAACTCCTGACTTTCCCATTTTGTAGCCGAACGTGTGCCTTGCTATCTTAGAAAACAGGACCATTTCAGCAGTGTATGAAATCCTGCAGCCTTAATGTATTGTCTTAGAGCTAAGACCGCTCTTCACTACTGTAATGTTCCCCAGTGCAGAACATTCCTGGAAGGTCAGTGGAAGCCAGCACAACCCCAGCTGGCTCAGGATGGGCTCCAAGGCTTGGCCTGGTGTAACATCCTGAAAGGGCAGTTACGATTTTGTAACCCATAACCAGTTGCCAAAAAGCAATCTATGTGAACCTGTTTTGTACTATTGTTGTTTGGGATTCTTTTGGATTTCCTTGTCCATTTTTTTTCACTGTATATTCTTAGAAAGTGAAAATGTGTTTCCAAGTGTAGTGGTTATGTTGATAGTTTGTGCTTTCCAAAGGAGAACTTTTATTGCAACCCTGTATTACAGTTTGTTATCTTGTAGAGAGTCATTTTGAAATGATTAAAATTAATAGCTTTTTTTATATAAAAAAGGCAACTTGGTCTTATTTTTTTCTTGTTTTCAGGGTCCTCTAAGCATATTAAAAGGAAATATTGCTGTGTGCTAATACTGTCAAAGCCATTCTAAAACGAGGAATTCACTTTCCATCTTTTCACTGGTCTGTGCTTATAGTGTGAAATGAGAACTTGGGTGTTTAAAAGGAAGGGACAGACAGTTTCTCTGCCTGTCCAGAAGCCGCAGGTGAAGCATTTCTCCAGCTCAGCTACACAAGCTCTCAAGTCCAAAACATAACTATGAGAGCCTACAGTACACTGAGCCACAGCCCTGCCCCATTCCTTGTGTGTATTCCTGCTGCGTAAGCTGCTTCCTGAACCACCTCATCCTAGCACTGACAGTGGTCCTGCAGGTGAGTGGGGCAGTTCCTCTCAACATGATCCCACAGATGTGCCTTCCACCCATTCTGGCCTGTTCCCCGTCTCCAGCACTTACTGGTGAAGCCATGATTCACACAGGAACTGGAAAAGCAACTTTGCTCAGTGCAGGCACCTTTCCCCCCGAGCCCAGTGGTAGAGCCACTCTTCTACTACATGCCATGTTGGGCATTATATGAGTGTGGGTTCCATCTGAAACAGCCCCATGGCTTTAAGGATCGCAAAGTCTTTCCCAGAAGTTACTTTAACATTTCACTGCTGCCAAGGCACTCGCTGCCCTACCTCCTGTCAAAAACCCAGGGGTACAAGGAGGAGAGAAAGTCCAGGGCTGGAGCTGTCCTTGCACCTGTTTTTGGCTACTAATGAAAAACATTTCTGGCAGGAAGCATAAGAGCAACGAAAACCTTGAGAGCAAAGTGCTTGGCTTGGCTCACCACATCCTTGCAAGGGGACAGCTGGGGATGCAGGGTTGCTTCCACAGAGTGCTCCATTTTGCTCCCCTGCTAAATTTAAAAAGGTCAATTAACAACAAAGAAGGACTGGACAAACAAAATAGTTCAGAATAGAAACCAGAGCCTCTTTGCTCCCCTCCCTGAGCCACAATGTCCCCATGCAGTTGCCAAGAAACTCCTATTGTTTGGCAACAAGTTGATGGCCAGTGTGAAATGACTCTCATGTCCAGTGTGGGGGAAAAGTCTGCCTCATGCTAGTGGAAAATGCAGAACACACATGGCTCTTTACTCCTTACATTAAGTAATTAGTATTTCATGTTAATTAGAAAAACACTTCCTTCCTCTTCCAGGATGATGAGCGAGGGCGAAGAAAAAGATGGAAAAGCCATCCTTGAAATGGGCAGGTTTTAGAGAAGTTACCAATTCATAATATGACACAGGATATAATTTGTACCGCACAACCCCCTGCTGCTGCCTCTGCCATTTCCTGCAAACCAGGGTTGTGCAGCTCCTGCTTTTTCCGTAGCTGTGCATTGCTGCAGCCCCGGCAGATCCCGCTGCCTGCTGTTCCAGCAGAGGTGACATGGGTGAAGGACACCCACTTCCCACACCATTGCCTGATGCCAGGTTACACCCCAGCATCTTCACATCCCACATTGCTTCTAGGCCCTGGAACTTTTGGCATTCTCTGACATGAACATCTGGGCTATGTTTCAGAAGTGTCCCTCCCACACCTATCACCAGCTCTTCAGAGTGTTGTCACACCAGTGACACCTTCCCTCTGCCTACAAGCCAAGCATCTTTAGCTCTCCAGATGCAAATCCATTTTTTCCTTATTGAAGCGCCAATTTCAGGCTGCCTGCCCTACCTTAACATGCCTCAATCTCAACTTAAAGGCCTTAAGAGGTTCATGGGATTTTCTCCAGAGATGGTTCTTAACCCTCCCTTGCCATTTCCCCTCTCATGATGTCCGCAGCTTTAGTCAACATTTAGACAGGAACATTTCCAGGGCAAAGACAGGGTCATGCCAGTCCCAGAAGACAACACAAACTGTTCCTTCCTACTCCAAAATATGCCTGTTCATTCAATCTTAACCTCTTACACTGGCAGTTTCAAAAGCTGCATGTGCATATCTTTCTTAAATCAATGCGGCCCTTTTTCTGCTAGAAGGTTTTCCCATCTAGACAAGGTAGATTTGGAATCCTTTTAAAAATAATTTATTTTTGTTATTTGCACCCAAATTCCACCTACAACAGCAGCTTTCTCTGTCTAGGAGCCTGGATATAGCTGTGTGGTGTTTCAACATCACAGTAAAGCTACAGTTGTATCTAGTGCTGCAGAGTGCTTCCCAGAAATTCTTTTGACTTGAAGAGGGCATTGAATCCCAGGCTTGAGAGCACCTGCATAAAGTGAACAGCAGCAGGAAACATATCTAATCCAGCCCTATTATAAACCTGTTGACTTCAGAGAAAGCAGGAATGATGTTTGACTTCCTGGGAGGTTGCATGAAGGGTAGCACAGACTCTCAGTAACTTGTACTACTTCATTTTCCCTCTGATGTACTGCCCAGAGACAATTTTACTTTGATTAAATTAGAGCTAAATTTGGAGTGGAGTTTACATCATGAGCAAGGCCTGACCCTGCTTGACATATTGCCGGCTGTTGGGATCATTTAGGAAACCCAAGTACATTATTCTCCATTCAAAACCCAAATATTTAGCCTTCAGTGCCTGTGAGTTACGCAGGGTATGAAAGAGCCAGTCAGCTGCCTGACCTTGGAAGAGACACCTCCCCAGGGCATTGCTTCAAGCTTCTGGGAAGCTGCAGGGTTCAGATCAGGGTGCTCTTCATCCCACCACCTTCCAGGTCAGTGGCTAGGACCATTTAGGGGTGGCTTCCCAGAGCAAAAGACTAACAAAGATAGTTTCAGGTCAAAATTTCAGGGCACAGTCTGGGCATGCACACTGCCAGCTGCTGTAGAGGCCCCCTCTTCAGCTTCTCAGGGCAGCAGAAGATCAGGAGTTGCCTGTTCCATGGGCAAAAGCTCTTTGTGCCTCCTGATAAATCCTTGTCTCTGCAGAAACAGTCTTTGTTCTCAGATGTGAAATGCTGAACAGGAGAGGCTGAAATGCTCAGAGGAAGAGGCAGTGTTGAGCACAAGATCACTTTCTCATGTCTCCTGGGGGTTTAATTTGCCATAGTAACCTCCTCACCGCAGTTTGTGCTTCAATTCTGTCTTTTCAGCAGACAGTATCAGGCCTGGCTCAACCCACAACTGAGCTGCAGTTTCCTTTCTTCTTTCTGCACCTCTCTGGGTTGAACTCCTGGCCCTAAGCCCCTACGGGCAAAGTCCACCAACAGTGCTCATCACAGGAATTGTTGCCATTCGCCTCTCCATCTCCATGGGTCATCCGAGTCCCTGCCGAGGGGGAAACTCAGTGCCCAAGAGCGCTGCTGCGGCCGCAGTGGACTCGGCATCCACGCCAGCGCCCTGACACGGGTTTCTTTTTCTCTGCTCAGCACCGAGGGAAAGGAGATCCTCTTCTGCACAAGCAGCAATTCGACACGTCCGGCTGACTATGGTAAAACCGGGAGCATGGAGGACAAAATCTCGGGTCTCTAGGAGATCCATGAGGCTCGGCTTATCCACTCCGCACTGCCTCGGCTCTGGGGCAGGAAGAGCAGCCCCCGCCCCCGCCCGCAGCGGGCTCCCAGGGGTTACACATTCCATAAACCGGGCAAAAATCACAATTCCCTGGTTCCCTGCAGGCTCGCGCCCACAGAGTATCGGCTCCTGTCAGCCAAGGGAGGGATGTAAAATCCTGCTGCTGGCTGGGGTGAGCTATCCTCTGAGATCAGGACGACTTTTTTTTCTCCTTCCGTGTAATTTCCCTTAATTACAGCAAAAGTTGATTAGGGCCCTTTCCTTGCTGTAAAGCTGCAGGAAACCAAAGTCAACAGGCCCTTCACAGCTTCCTACTTAGCCAGCTTTATCTTGCTCAACACTGCAGCCAGGGCTGCCCAAACCATTGCCAACCAGGAAAGCACAGTAACAATGTCCCAGAGCATCTGCTATTTATATGAAGGCAGACTTAACCGTGGTTAAATGAAGGTTACAGTGAAGGATAAGAAGAAAAATCTGGAGGAGGAGAGCAGAAGACAAGAAAAGAAAAAGAAAAAAGCCAGCTTTGGCTTTAAATTTTCTTACAGAAAGGAATCAAAGTAAATCTTAGAACTTTTTGTGCAGTTAGAGGACCCCAGGGCATTTTGCTGTGCAGTGATTCAAATCCTCCTTTATACCCAGTCAAGCTCAAAGAGAAAAAGCCACAAGGGTGAGTGGCCATGAATATGAAAAAGAAAAAACAGACTTTTACTATTTTTTCACACTGTGCTTTGTTTTTATGAAGGATGTTAGGAGCAGCCCACCCAAAAGCCTTTCATCTCAGGAGGTGACTTGAGCTGGAAACAGGTACCTGTAATTAACTTGCATTCCAGAAGCGGAGAAGTTAACTTACCTGGCTTTTCTTTGTGAGGCATTTCAAAGAGAAATTAATTTTTGATGAATGAGCATGTGCATTCTGCAGTGCTTGACCTGCAGTTGCTTTTCAGGCCTCACTGCTCTAGACACAACTTCCACTTGTCCACTGGCAGATGTACTAAAGGAATAAGCACAACAGCCCTGCTGGAAACCTGTATCACTTCCATGGGAATTGCTGATCAGGTGGGCATTGCTAGAGCAGGGCTGCACTGCACAGAACACCCCATTCCACCCTGAAACAGCAGCAGGTGGAGCTGCCTTTGCTTCTGAGAAGTTAAGGTGGAAATCCCCAGGTCCCTCAGATGCAGGTAATACACAGAACCACTGGCTTCATCCAAGAAGTAGAGCTGCTGAAAACACCACGATACACAAATAAGAAAGCTTCTTCCTCACTCCCTCCTTTCCTCTCCGTGTGGGTGGTGATGTTCAGAAGTGCCTCAATTTGGATTAGCCTGTATCTGCTCTCAGTGTGAGACACCTCAGATGCAATTCATCCTGCCTACCTAAAGGCATTTGCATGTGAAATACCAGCAGAGTCCCCTTTAAACTGACTAGAGTCCAATCTATCTGATTAAATCTACTTTAGGATGAGATAAATCTTCTCCGGGCTCCAATGATTACATCTTCTTAGGTCTTCAAGGGCAGGAGAGACAAGCAGCTCAGGTGCAAATGACCACATCATACACTCCTAATTTTGAGGGTGATAAATACTATCCGGAGACCTGCCTCCTGAAACTTGGTGGGGCCACATACACAGCTCAAGTCACAACCTGAACACTAAAACATTGTAGAAACTCATGGATTCCCCTCAGCCCACCAAACCTGAAGCTGGTATTGGTACCACCAAAGCACTGGTCCTGAGGGTTCAGCAAGTCAGGGCACTCCTGGAGCCTGAGCCAGCAAATGTCACAACCACATCCAAGTTGAGTACCCCCAGTCCTGCCACCTCCCCCTGCCCTCAGACAGCCTCCAGGCTTTGCAAACAGCCCTGCCTCTAAAGTCCCACCAACTAAAACACGCTCTGTGCCAGATGGGGGAAAAGCTGGACACGCAGGTAAGTCACACCTCCGTGTCTCCACTGTCCCAGCAGTTTTCTTGCCAGCTCTGAGCTTTGTAGCAGTGCAAAGACCAGCTGGTTACAGAGGTCCTTTCTTAGGAGCTCTCAGCCGAAGAATTCCTGGATTAGGTTGCTCTTCCTTGTACCAGAGCAGGGAAACACAGGAGAAGAGGAAAATAAGGCAGATTTCCTTAAGGTCACAGAGGTGGTTGATATGTGAGGTTTAGCTCCCCTCCATAAGTAATCCTACTAATCTCTGCCTTGCTGGAAAAGTGTAATATGCAGTTTCAGACACTCATTTCTAGGGAAAGTATGCACCAGATGCCAAGTTAAGTGGCCTTTGGCACAGGAAGGGCTGAATCACCAAGAGAGGCTAAAGGACAGTCAAGCAATAGAATAACTCTTAGTTTTGAATACAAAATTATTTTCTGACAAAGTGAATTTTCTTTCTTCTTCTAATTAGAAATGTTTTATGAAAGTGTTTTTTCATTTACTCTGACTGCTTCTCCATTACCAATACATATGTCTCATCCCATTTTTGTCTGGTTTTTTCCTCATATGGGAATGAGGATGACACAACTGCAAACAGTAAGTACGTTACATGGTGAGTATGTACATCCAGCTGAAAGAGTTTTCACATTTTTATTTTCCTCTTCACGATATTTGAGAAAAGAAAAAACCTTTTAAAGAGCTTATTCTCCATGCTGTATCTAACGACACAAGCAAAGCCTTGTATCAGCCAGGAACTGCCTTTGCAGTGACCTGCAGTAGCAGCTGGCAGCACAGGAATAAAGAATCAGGTATGCAGGCACTGTGCTCATTAGCTGTTAACTAGATACAGAAATGTCAAGATACTCCTAAGCTACTTCTCTCCTACCAACTAACAGCACATTACTGGAGAAAACCAATAGCACCCTCTTGGAGGCCAACACAGGACACAAGTATTACCACACTATCCAGATTCCTGCAGCTGAGCAGTTTTCCAGCAAGTGATTTTCTGCCTCCGGCTGTTCTAGCATGGGGGGAAATCCCACAATTCATATATTTCATATGGAGCCATTACAGTTCATCAGCTACTTATCAGAGGGGCTCTGCTACAGTTAACTTCTTCTGCTAAAATTCCCATAATAGGCAGACACAGGAGGCTGTGGCATCTCTTCCACAGCAAACCAAAATCTTTGGAGCAACCCATCTGATCCATACAAGTTACTCACAAGTAATAACTTCAGCAGAAAATGCTAACCTCTACTTCCAGGCAAGGCAACAGAGCATAAAATCTCCATGCCCTATGATCACTGCTCAGTTTCCCATCCTATAAAAAAATCAATCAAGTAGAAAAGTGAAATTCAATGTTTCCTACATGAATGCATCCATGGCTTCCCAGGAGGACATTGTATGACAGGCAGCTAGGAGGCCATTTAGGCAGGCTCTGCTCCTCAGCAATGCTGCTTTTCCACAGGAACAATGATGAAGGCACACGGCTTACGCACACAAAAGCCACAGCTGTGGCTCCATCACCAGCTGATACCTATTTTTAAAGCTCTCTCCATGCACACAGCAGCGAGTCCACCAGGCCTGATTTGTCTCTAGCCCTTGCATTTTAGGTGAAGAACAAATAATACCTTTTGCACAAGTAGGAACGACTTAGCTCTTCACAGCTTCCTTACACATGAAATCAGCTACAGGAGGGTGGGGCAGTCTCACACCTGCTGGCTGCAGCTCAAAGCCCAAAACAAAGGCAGAGCCCAGCTCTGATCTCTGCTGGTCCTGCTCAGTGTGCAGGGCATCCTGGGCAGGAAAGGCTGCCATCTCCTCTCATGTGCTGCACTGAGTGCTGGCTTCTTACTGACTGTTCACAGCAGTAAATATGACAGCTGTTTGTGAAACAAAGGGTTTTCTTCATTCTTGACTTTGGAGACTCTTTTAATTGAGGGGATATGTGTGTATTCCATCAGTTTTGTTCCCTGAGCATTTCTAGCGATCAGCCTGACAACATTTAAGAAAGTAAGAACTTCCCAGGTAGGTCAGGCCATCGCACACAGCCCCATATTCTATTTCTGAAGAGGCGAGTGGGTCTGCTCAGGGTACATTCACAAGCTGACTCTCCCTAGTACTCACAATCATTGGATATTGGATGTCAGGAAACACAGCACTGATTAAACCTCTCATTATCCTATGAACTTGGGATTTGCCTATGGAGGTATCCATTAGTTGTTATCTGCAGGTTCACAACCTTATCTTTGTGACATCCTGTGGCCGCAGATTGCAGGTTTTCATTACCTACTGTGTGAAATGTTTATCTACATGTGGGACATCCCAAGAAACCTGCTGCTGCAGCCTACCACTGAAGTGCTTGGTGATCCTAGAAAAGACACTGCTCCTGTCATGTACCTGTACCTTGAAACGGTGTCCTTAGTCTGTTGTATTTCCTTCCCAGAACCGGAAGCATGCACAGAACCCCACTCCCCTCATCCTAGCACACTTTCTTCCTTTCCCTAGGACAGGCTCACCCTGCTATTCATCACAATTACCTTTGAAGCACCCTTCAGTCCTTGTTAAAGTGTTGATGATGAGCACATCTCAACTAACATGAACTGAGAGCAAGGGTCTTGAAGAAGGGAGAAAATACAGCATGACTGAAGCATTTCCTGGTTTTGTAGATGGATCCTGGCTAGTTATCCTCGGGTTGAAGTCTGGACAAGAGAAAAACAGAAGCCCTGGCTTTTTTAGCTCTTAAACACCACACATACAAAAGGCTGGCTTCAGCTGTTCCTCCTGCTGGCCACAGGGCAGAGGCTTCTTCCTCCTGTCCAAGCTCCCGCAGGATGGGTGGGTGGCCACAGCTGCAGTGGTCCAGAGCACTGGCAAGCACCTCCTTTCCAGTGGCATTTGCGCTCCCCATGGAGCTTCCTGCTGCCAGGCAGAGGAGTGGCATAAGAGCCAGTGACACCCTCAGCCCTGTTAGGGTGTTACAGACATCCCAGTTTTTAATCCCAGCATTTCATCCCAGTTTTGACTTTGACAGTCTCACAAGCACTAGAGATCGCTAACACAAGAGCAGCAGCCCTCCAGGCCCAAACAGCAGATGAAGACTCCTCAGGCACACACCTGCACAGCTGCAATAAGCCTGAATTTCCCTTGCAAGCCACATGGACTGAAAAAAAAATAATACTGTTTTTAATGCCAGCAACCCTCTAAGTCTAAATGCTGCATTTGCTAATGGGGATTCATTGTAAGTCTTGAGTAATAAATGAGGGATTCAATAAGGGGAAAACAGATTTCTCCAAAGCCCTGTGCAACAAAGTGCTTCCTCCTCCTTTAGCCTGAATACAGAGTCATCAGAAGTGTAACTCAACAAGGCTCTCATTATATCTCTATCCCCTACCTTTTCTCAAGGATTTTGGTCTTTAATGCAAGGAAAATGTTATGCAGGCTCTCTGTCCCAAAGTCTAATATTAATATTGTGCTACTTATATTTTATATTAATATTAGACTACTATTGGACTAATATTAATATTAGACTTTGGGAGAAGGTTTTAAAGTAAGCTGAACATGAGTCCTTGTTTTACTTGCTCAGTCAGTAACTAGAAGGATTTAGACCAGCTTTGACGGGATGGAATTTCACCTCACATCTCTGCAGTGGAACTCTGAGAAGCATGAGGATGCACCGTCAAGAACTGCTTTTGAAGAGATCTGGACAGCGGGCAGCTTGCCCTTGCCATCAGACTGGGGAAAAACCCCACAAAAGCAACGCTTTTCTTAAACTGCTGTAGACACTGGTACACTATGTTTGTAACCTTAAGAAGAAGCGCTGCTGTGGTGTGTTTTGTAAGTTTTTTTTCTTAAGCAGGGTGAGAATTAAGGAAAGCTTAAAAAGTTAAGACCTCTCTTGGCATTTTTGAGACCTCCCTTCTTGAATCAGACAGTTTTGAGGTCACTTTCCTTTACAAAGTAAAGCACAAGTGCCCCTAGACAAGAGGTTCCATGCATTCCCACAGCTTTCTCGGCACGCAGCATACAGCCAAACAAGAATCAGGCCAAATTCCTACAAGCGGCTGCTCTTGTACTTCCCTAACCCACTAAATAACAGCAGAATTACTATTAAAAAAAAACACAAAAAACCCAAAAAACCCCCAAAACGCGACAGCACCGGCAAAGGAGCGCCGCAGCACCGGCCCGGGGACCAGGAAGGCCCGTCCCCAAAGCCTGGCGGCCCGTGCCATCTAGTGGTGACAGCCAGTCCCAACGCGCCCTTCCCACCCAAACTGGATACCAAACGCTTTCAGGATTTTACTATCCATTTCTTTATTTAGTATTTCAGACTGGATCTGCAGAGCGGCCGGTTCAGGGATAAGCGTTCTCCACTATCCATGCCCCCACTTCCGCGTTCAGGAGAAACAAAAGGACATCCAGGAAGCAGAGACAAGAAAAAGCAAAATCAAGTCTACCCCCAGTATGTGAATCCTTTGGAAAATGTAAAAACTAAGCATCACTGCTAGTACTTCACTGTCACAGTTGTTAAATGAACCTTGTGATTTTGCCCAGAGAAGCTGTGGATGCCCCATCCTTGAAAATGTTGCGTTGGATAGTTCTTTGAGCAACCCTGTCTAGTGGAAGGTATCCCAGCCCATGTCAGGGAGGGCTGGAACTAGATGTTCTTTAGGGTCCCTTCCAGCCTAAACCATTCTGTGATTCTATGGTTTTGGAAAATAAAGAGGCTAACACAGAAACTCAGTAAAGGACCTGCAAATCAGAGCCACAAAGTGAAATTCACAGCTCCCAGCCTTGGCATGGCTCCTCTGCTGGCCCAGAGGAAAGATGAGCATTTCCCCACATGGCTGTAGTACCCAGGCTGGTTCATGTTTGCCAATGTTCCCCTGACCCACTGACACCAGAGCCTGATCAGACTGCTACTGTTCTTGGGAAACCAAAAATCAAGTTGAGCCAGGATCAGAAGTCACAGCAGATGCAATGCCACCCAACCACCAACCCAAAAAGGTTTTAGGGGGTTATCAGCATTGCAGAGATACTGCAGACCTGGCACGTCCAAGTTAAGCACATCCCCTGCCTACACCTCACAGACACCCAAGCTCAGCCTCCTTACAACCACCCAGCTCACCAGGCAGCATCTCCTGCATCTTCTGAGGATGTTCTCAGAGCAGGGTCTATCCAGAACTCGAGGGGAGCAACTCTTCATACTTCTAAAAACTGAAACCACTCATGTTGGAAACAAGTGGTGTGCAAGAGATGGATTTTGACGCATTCCACCAGGGCAAGGAAATTGCCTAACATTTTTAAACATGGGAAAGGCTAACAGCTGATCATCTGGCATCAAAGATTCGATTTGTCACAGGAACTGTAATTAACTCAAAATGAGCAAGAAGTTCTCACAAAGACAGAAGGCTCCTGATTAAGTCCATAAATAAGAAGGAGCAGTACTAGGAAGTTCAAGATTGACTTTAACAAAAATTCAGTGTTGCCACAGCCCTAGTGGTTCAACTTAGCAGAGTAGTAGCAAAACTTGCTTCGAGCCGCAGTCTGTCTTACTTGTGAACAAACAAATTTGCTGGTAGAAGGCTTTCAACTCCCCATAAAAGGTGTTAAAATATTCTAGTGCAGCGGAGAGGAAATTGGCATGACATAGAGCAAGGTAGTCTCCTTTGCAGTGTTCTGAGGAAGACACAGGTTACATGTAACTTCTCATTTTGAAACTTCACTGTTACCTGCATAGAAGGCTGGATGTTTTAATCCTGTGGACAGAAGTCAGCTGCCTGAATTGTTCAGCACACCCAGACCCAGGGAGAAGGATTCACAGACAAGAACCTCTCAGGCCACAGCTCCCACATCTTCTTTTTACCCTTCTCAGTTCAAATACAGTGCCAGCATTTGGGACAAGTCACGGTGGCAGTACACACAAAACATGCCAGCAGAGGCAGGTACACCACAAGCAGCATATGTACAATACTTGGACAATGACCCCAGAGTGGCCACATTATGGCCCCATCCCATCCTTCCCTACATATCAGAGTCTCTCAGCTACCAAAGTTAAAGGAACATTTGGTTTATTAATTTCCCACTATGAAAACTGAAAAGTACCATGAATAGAAACGTACAGAAAATAAAGCCCAAGAAGTACTTGATCACAGTGTCCCCCTTTGTGAAAATAAGGACATTAGTCTTTGTTTGATTTCTCCTGGTAAGAGGTCTCCTGCCTCTAAGAGACCCCTCCCCCAGATTTAAACAGCTCTGCCTCCTCCAAAGGTGGCTACACACTGGGACATCAGCACTGGTTGGTTCTTCTGTTGACTCCATAAGGCTGTGTTGTCCACCCACCGATCCACCTGCCATTCCTTTGCCTGAAGAGGAGTCCAACGCCGCTACACGTCAACATTAGCCCTAGACCACATGAGAGCCTTCTCCCAGGCTCTATGAAGCAGTGCCAAAAAGTTTCCCTTCCATCCAGCTTTCAGAGATAACACTGTGATTACAAACACCCATGGATAATCAAAACATAAGAGCTTCTGGTCCACGTGAAAAAACACAGCAATAGTCATGTCTTAAAAGTTTAACATAAAACCCAGCATATTCACACTGCCAACTTCCAGTCTGATCACAGATAAAAAGTATTCATATAACCCAAGCAAAATGTAACACCGCTTGTATTTTACAAAGATTGTGTATTTTAATTACATAGAATCAGCACCACAAGAGATCCCAGTAACACACAAGCACCCATGGGGAAGGCATGGTACCAGTTAAAACAGCTTTTGGTGGAGCTTGGGGCAAACTTTTACAATGGCACCTTGATTGATGCCACTGGAAGAGACCACAAAGTGGTTCCTTGGGATCAGCACCAAAGAAGAAAAGCAAGCACGTGTTTCACAAGCACCTGACACCAGCTGCCCATCACTAATTGTTCTCAGTTATATGAGCCCCCAACACACACCATCACATACAAATCCAACTTTCTGAGGTGAAAAGACCCAGGTGCTCAAGTCACATAGCACCAGGACATCTTGCTGCACTCCATCAGAAGCCTGTTTTACAAGTGAGAAGAGTAAGACAACAGCAAAATAGTTTGTTCTTTCAAGGTATTTCAGATTTTTCTTCAAAATCTTCTTTTATTGTCTTATTATTAAATAAAATAACCCAGGATACAATTTATGCATTTTATTTAAAAGAAGCAGTATGAGATGAAGCATGTTCTCACTTCCTTCTCCTGTACATCTTCATTTCCAAAGTTAGAACTTCCTACTTCACCAAGACACTTATTTTAGAAAAACTAGAGTCTACAACCAATCTTAGAAGTATCAAGAAAAGCAGAGCAGGGAGGTGGTTTGATATTTTTGGGTTTGTTGTTTGTTTGGGGTTTTTTAGTTGCAATTGTGAAATTACAACTATCAAGGTAGAAGGCATAAAAAACACCTTTACTAACAACTGCTCTAAAAGAGATACACTAACCTGCCCTTCACAAGGAAGTCATCTGCATGTATTACACCAGCTAGAATAGACTTTTGACAAGTCCTCTTTTGTAGTGTTTCACACTCACACAAGCAGTCTGATTCTACAGACAAAATCCCATTCAAAAAAAAAGGTCAGAAAATCACTCAGGTCAAATATTCATATCAAGTCTGGTTACTTTATTTTTGATCTGTGCAGTCAGTTAAAAGAACAGTTCATGATGAAAACAGACAACCACAGAAGCTTTAGGTACAGTTTCGTAACACTGAAGAAGCAAATGACCACACTGAACACATTCTTTATTCTGGTCATTTCCAAACGAAACAAAAGGACATACACAGGTCTAGTTCAGTGTAAAACCTGATATTAAGCAGCAAGGTGACCACAAATTGCAGCACTGTCACATACAACACAGGAAGTTACTGCTTATTCAAAGTTACACAGCCCCTGCAACAAAGATGATATGACTATAATTAAAATAAGAACCCAAAATACATTCAAGATAATGGCTGCAACAATAAGGCAATAGTTTTAAAAATAGATCCCACTAAACAAAACAAGACCAACTGTGTAACCTGTTGCCTTCATAAGGTTTCAGATTTGGATGGGTTGATTCAAAGTTAAGTGCTTACCCACCATGAACGTTTGGGAAGGACATTGGTAAGAACACCTGAAGACATGAGTATATTGGACTGCCAGCAATCACAACCCAGGTCTTACCACAAGTACGTGCCCCACACACAGCTTCGCTCTGACACGTTTGCATGAAGTGCCCTGTACAAAAGTTTCTCTACAGTTTCCTTTAAGAAAAATTATGCATTGACAGAAGACATTAGCATTCCAAAGTTCTTCCAAACCACATTATATAATACACCTTTGGCCTGCTACTAGTAAGATCATTAAAGCTATACACTAGGCAGACAGCGTTATTGGCAGCTACGTCACAACAACATTAAAAAAATAGCATCAGCTGTTTAAAAAAAGAAAGAGACTGAAAATAACTTTGGGGAGTGAAATGTACACCTACAGACAGCATGGAAGGGAGAAGGAAGTTGTTTGACTAGAGCAGATGAGCTACCCAGAGGTTCCACATCCATCTTATTGCATATTTGATCAGTGTCCACATTCAGACCCACATGGATTTCTCCTTCATTATCTTGCTCCAGAGTCTTGATTGTTGCACCTTCAGAGCTACCCTGAACTAACTATGTATATTGCCATAACTTCACATTTCTTCACAGCTCCTAGAAGCAGGGACTAAGTTACTGTTTCTTAGCTAGGGACACCACAGGCATCAGCCTTTTGCTGTCTTCTGTGCACTAAAGTCTAGGTAAAGTGAAGTGCAGTGGAGTGTCAATACCCTATGTCAGTACAGAATAAGTATCTTTATTTGTAAGCCTATATTAACAAAGCTTAAGACAAAGACGCTAATTTCTTAAGAAAAACGTATCAGTACTTGATTAGCACTGCTAGACTGAAAGTCTCACCATGTGACAAGACATAAGCACACAAGAAAATTGTGACATTAAGTTGTGTGAGGCAAACTGAAAGCAGCAGGGAACAGAATCTGATTGCTTTTGCTCAGTTTGAATAAAAAGGAATTTTACTAATTAAAAAAAAAAAAGAAAAAACAATCAACCATCATCAGACATTCCCTTGCCAGCACACAGGACAGAGGAGGAGACAATCAGTATTTCAACATGTGTTTACAGGATATGTGCATAGCACTGCCTAATCATGCTTCAAAATGTAACCTTATGCTTAATACATACATGCTAGCAAATAAAACAGTCTTTTAGACGCCAAAGGAAAGTCAGGGCTGATCTTATCTATTTTAATACTGAAACGTCCAAATGGTTTTAAGAAATGAATGCCCCTCATTGGATTTTGAACACTATTCACAGCTGACAAATTAAAACATAAAGGCACTAAAAAAGTGCTCTTTACCCAGACGTAGGCCTACTTGATGAAAAACCTAAATGCTGCTGCTTTTAGCCATATAATTGAACCAAACCACAATTTGGTAGCCATAGGTTTAAACTTCTTAACAGCTGAAAATACAAGACCAATTTTAAAGTCCTGATTTAAGTTTTTATACACGGAACAATGATCCAAACACTACCACATATCCAAACTTAGAGAGAAAACTGAAGCTGTTCAAGACGACACCTGTTGTTGGCTCTCTCTCATACACACATCAGAGGTGGTACATGCATGTTCCTCCTCTTTCCAAAATCTCATGCATCAATCTTCAGAGTTGCTAGATAAACAGAAGTGGAGCTCTTCATTCTGAAGTGCAGTGTCAAAATAGCTGTATAACTCATTCTCAGAGAAAACTGGAGCAACTGCTGATTACTGGTAAGAATCCGTAAATCCTCCAGCAAACATGAGGTACTGAATTCCCTGCTGGAACACTGTCAGTGTCCCAGTGATGTCTGACAAACTGGTAAGAGAGCCTTAACTGCTTCCAGGAAAAAGTTATGTCAGATACCAAATACCCGATATAAAGTTGTATAAGGAGAGCTAGAGAAGTGCTCGGTATCCAGATACCAAAGATGACACTTCAGAATACTAAACAGTGAGTAGTACATAACCCAGGCACCTTCCCATCTCCAATACAGGTTGGACTTGGAGTAAAAGATTCAGGAAAAACATTCAGAAGCCTAGCAGGACTGTTAAACCTATAACCCTTCTTATATACCAAAACCAAGAAAACAGGTCTTGCCACCCAATTTCTTTGCTTTCTTTGCATCTCCTTTTTTAAAAAAGAGGAGATAATAAAAACCTCCAAATCGTGTGCATTTAATGTGATTTTTCATATTTCATTTATACTTTTCATATATATACAAGAACTTAACTAAAATCTCACTTTAGAGTACGTTCTAAAGCAGGATATTCTTTCAACTGATTTTTAAGTTCACGTTCTTTCTCAAGGTTGAAAAAATATATATATTCATATACACCTAAGGAAATAAAACTCAATTTCACTATATGTAGTTACAGTGCTGTAAAGAAAAAATAATTTATAAACTATTTCAAGTCTGAAATGCTTACTATGTTCAGACTAATGCAAAGGCTAAGCCTTTGGTACAGGACCTGTTCTTCATCTGCGTGCTGAGACAGGAGATACAGGAGCTCAGCATTTTTGGGATGGAGATTTCTCTCCACCCCTCCATTCTTCCAGTATTCTATGACTTGCTGCTGAAGCCCTCCCTGAACCTCTACTGCAGTAGCATCCTCCATCGGTAGCTCAGAAGTAAAGGTCCACAGGGATCGATGTTACCGCTTAGGTCAGTTGCTCAGTAAGATCATACCAGGGAAGGACACAGTGCAGAGGTGTTAACCATTCACAGTTACTCAGGAGTTCAATGGCGTACTTTAAGTCGTGTCTTCTGTAGGTGCCCTTCGCTGCCGAGCCGATTTCTGTCTCCCTCTCTGAGGCGAGGGCGGAGTTTCCTGTTCAGCTTCAGTTTCTGAAGGCTCGTTGTCTCCCTGCTGGGACCCCGTATCACCTATCAATTCTCTCAGGAACTTGAATTTAGACAAAAACAATTGCCAGACCACATACCATCCTGCAGGAGAAAGAAAAAAGGTACTGCTTAGTTACTTCACACAAATTGAGTCAGCTCTCAAGCAAAGTATATCACAAAAGGGAAAAAATATTTCATCAGCTCCCATCCTCTATTTGCCAACCCCAACAGCCCTCCACAACACATCCACTCTCTTTCACAGTCCTATAAATACCAATATAACTTCATAAAGTTCGTCCTCATCCAGAAGCAACATTTAAGCTCCAGGAAAAGCCGTACACATTCCAAACTCAGCTGCCACAGCAGGTAGGTGGGTGATCACCATCGCTATCAGACAGATAAAGGTCTTAACTGTCAGGAGAAAAGGAGTCCTGTGGTTATACCTCACACAAGGACTCATGAATCATTACACAGGCACTGTGAAAAGACAGCACTAGAATTCCTACCCTCACTCAGCAAACACTCCATTTTGGAAATCCCCTTTTAAAAGTTGCATTACATAATCACTACTAAGCACACTTGCTCAGATCTTCAAATTAATACAATAGTTTATAATAAATCCTATTCTGAAATGGACATGGTCTTCCTTACGTTCATGAAAAGACCATATTCCCTAAATTCAAGGAGATCCTTCACCATGCCCAAATCCCACTAAAGTAAAACTAACCTTCTGTGGTAAATTTATGTTCTGCTCCACTGCTAAAATACTCTAGGTCCCAATATTATGCAAGTAAAGAACTGAGACGGCCACATTTCTGGAATCCCTCTTAAAAAATGCTTAAGATCCACCTGCTCCTCCTCCTCTCTCTAAGTGTTTCTGTAATAGGTAGCAAAAAAAAGCAGATATATCTAAACCTAAGCCAGAATCTTCATTTTAAAAGAACCCAGCGAACAGGAATACAACTTCTCAGTGAAACACAGTTACGTGGAGCAAAATTTAAACAGCTCTTTGAAAATAAATGCTATAGGACCATCACTTGCAACACTAACACCCATCAGGCCTACACAGAGCTATACATTAACAGTCCCATTCTCTGTTCAGAAGGTCTTGCCAGCTATTCAAGCCTATATTGCTGACCTATTCAGATATTAAGAGCCCTTTTTTTACAGAGCTAGGGAAAACTGTCCTCCCAATTACACAGCTGCCAGCAGATGCAGACTTCTGAGAATGGATAACAGAATATATTAGAAAGGGGGGAGAAAGACCAATAACTAACTAACTAATAAATAAATAAATAAACAAATAACACTTATATAACCACAGCACCTCTGTATTTCTTCCTCTTCTGTAATCGGAGTCAATATGGGCAATCCGTTGTTTATGACAAAAACAAGATCCCACCCTTCTCCTCCTTCCTGCAATACTTTTCACATCCTGCAGTTTTTAAATTTCCTCTGCTCCTGAGGAAAGTTGGAGGAAAGCTTTTATATGACAACCTTTTACAATCTAAATTAATTCCCAGAGCCTACACAAGTATTTCCTTTCCCATGAATACCTAAACCCTTAAATGACTTGTGATTAAATTGAATCTGACATCTCGCAAATGCATTACATTCCCTTGCACCTACAAAAAAAAAAAAAAATTGATGGTAGATGGCTGGGTTTGGCTTCTCTTTTCTTTCAGAACTAGAAGTAAAAATTGAGGTAGGAGCTCTTTGAAAGTTGCTTCCATTAAAATATATTTCAGTTCTCTGAGACCTTCAATGCTTTGTGCATTCTGAAGACCTTAATTCATTTTTCTTATAGTTCTAAACATCATTAGAAGTAATTAAATTTCCAAGAGTCATGCTCATTTCCAGTTCACAAGGAAAGAAATGCATGAAATATTTCAAGTAAATACAGGACATTTGCAAGAAAACACCAAATATTACAAGGTGTTTAAAAATGTCCTCAACTCCCCAATTTGTTGACAAAGTTTGAGACACGAGTTAGAAGTACATGAGAAGCACATTTTATTAAATTCACTTAAACACGTGGTGGGGGAATGCTCAGCCACGAATTTTTTCTTGGTGTTGCATTTTATTTGGCTGCTTAAAATCCTCACCTGCAAAGTGGATTGTTGAGAGGCATTACTTCCAGGGAACACCACATGGAGGAGAGAGAGAGGACAATGAGCCAAAAATATTCAGGGCATTCCCGGAAAGGTTTTAAGGCACTTCACAGAAGCATAACTTGAGTATTTTCAGTGTAAATAAATATTCCATTAAGGGAGGTATTTTAACTTAAGCCAAATAAAGTGAACCTCATGCTTCCTCTATCACTGCAAACAGGCTACTGAACACCCAGAATTACTACAGAGTGTGTGTTGAGGAAATACTAAAGAACGTACAAAGTTCATCTGCACTCTCAAAACAGCACTAATTCCTTTCCAGTGTTTGGCCCAAGTTAGAGAGCAGAGCAGAATGGTCTAAGTATCCAAAACCCCAAGTACCATAAACAGACTTTGGAGTTCTCTAGCTCCAGACTACAAATAAGACAGTGTAAGTAATCAGCCAACGAGACTGGTTCTAGCAGCCAAACAAACAGACCAGTGGTAACAGGCAGGTGAAACAAACCACAGTGCAGCGGGCTGAAAAGAAAATTACAACAGGCTTAGCCAAAGATAACAGTGGGAGGGCAACCAGGCTTGAAAGCTAGAATTCCAAAAACCTCACAAGGTCTCCTAGACTGTACCAGAAACCTTTAGGTATAAAGTAATCAAAGGAGAAAGATATCTTTCTTTCCCTTGCTCTAGTTACCATGCCAGCTTTGATGGAAAGTTTAAAAAAAAAAAAAAATCCCCAAAACAAACACACTTGTCCGAATCAAGTTAAGAGTGCCTCTTCAGCTGAGCCTCCCTGTCACCTCACTGTCACTAAATAAATAAGAATTCCCTTGGAAATAATCAGACTACTAAAGAACAAGTCTTTCTGGGCAAGAAAAATCTCTCCAGCAACAATATCAACTAAATACATCATTAAACAAAACCACAAACACAGACACAAAGCCTGGAGGCAGATCCACAGTACTGAGCTACCCCTGAATCAGAAGACAGTGCCTTTTCTATTAATTTCTCATTCTCTTAAGAACATTGCAAAATGGTAACACCTAGCACTGTGCCATACTGAGGAACTGCAAGTTACATAACAGTGTGTTTTAAGAAAGGAAATAACTGCAAACAAATTTAAAATACATACACAAAAGGAAAATGGGCATTTCTATGCATTCTTGTCTGTATGTGGCTCAGTTTAGCTTTGCAGTTTTTTTGCTGTAGAGCTCTTCCTGGACAGGTAACTGACACCATTGGTTTGCATCTCTAACACTTTCACTTTGTTCAGGTAAGCTGCTCTCAAAGAAGTCCTACTGGTTTAGCTTCACAACACACAACATTTGATTAGAATCAGTCTTTCAGTGCTTGCTTTATTTTCTTCAGCTATTTGATTTACCTTTTAAAATCATCCTTAGCTTGATTGAGCCTGTGGAAGCCAAACAGCACACCCACAACACGCCTTCAGCAACCAAGCAGTGATGACATGCAGGCTATAACACATAATATTTCTACACTAACTGGTGAAAGAAGTTGCTTCTCAAAGCAGCAAGCCAGCTCAAATATACATCAGCACAGTGCAAAGCAGGGGATCCAGCTCTTGATGTAGCAGATACTTGAATCCAGCATTGCAAAATCTAATCTACCAGTGTTTTGCAGCTAGGCAGAACAGCAGCTCCCAGCCTTGCAGAGTTTCGTACTCACTAAAAGCTGGGAGCCACCATCTCACTTAAAAGTGCCACAGCCATACAAAGACATTTAAGCCACATTTGGTATCAGGCTATCAGTATGTCAAGCCCCTCTTGTAAATCCCAATGTTTGTGAAGATGGGACTGAGTCAAAGCCTTTGACTAACTCACAGCAGATGTATGTAACATCCACGCAATTCAGATGTTAAACAGATTTTATGATTTGACTAGACTTCATTAAAACTGCTTTTTCTGTTACTTCCCACACCAGCTCTCGTTTCTTTGTAAAGGGGAAAGAAACAGTAATCCAACAACAACACTACTCCCCCTCCAAAAGTGAGGGATAACAAGTCTCAGGCCCATCTACTTCATTCAGCTTTCACTGGCTTGGATGCAACAGCTAACAGAGTTTTCTTTATTGGAGCACATTTTCCTCTTCCATTTGAATCAGGAAAAGCAAACAAAAGAAAAACCCCAGGGTTAATATGGAGTGCTGGGGAAAAGCAACTTGATATTTCTTACGTTAAATACAAATGAAACCAAGAAAGGAAGGACAGTGATGCAGTAACTGCACAACACAGAGAAGATCTGGCTTCCAGTTCTGAGCCTGCTGTGGAATTCCTGTGCAGTCTTGCAAGATCATTTTACTTCTGTGTCCCTACTGATTTGAAAATAGGATGCTATCACGCCAGAACATGAGGACTAATTTAGAACTGGGGTATCACCATGGTGAATGTTGTCTATATTCAAATGCTGAAATGTCCATCACAGAAAATCCTAAGCAGCTACAGCTGCAAAAACATGAGCAAGGAGCTTGAGATGCTAACCTGAGATTTGGGAGACCAGGGTTCTACTCCAAGCTCCGTGTAGGGTAACTTCTACAACCATGCACAACAATTCACTCCATCCAGACCTCTGACAGAGTACAGCACTAGGATACTGCCCTAGTGGACAGCTTTGCTATGGAGAGGATCAGAGTGAAGGAAGCACTACTCTGACACTGGGATAACAGAGACATCAGGTGACATGGTCCTAGGCTCTGCACAGCTCCTTAAACCTGCTCCCATTTAATGCAACACCACCACTTGCTGTTCGCTGACTGAGCAAAAGGAAACTTGCTCTCTTCTCATCTCCCATTTATAGGTTTCAAAACTCAACTTCAAATTAAAGGATATTTTCTCTTTATGAATGGTCTAATCAAGTATGACTATCCTCATCTGTTGAGGTATTTCGCAGGAATCACTCATTGAAGGTAGTTACAAAACTGCTTAAACAAAGCATTAAAGAAAAGTTATTCAGGCAGAATTTAGGGCTGAAATGTTTTCCCATCTGCAACTGAATTTAGACTTGGGAAGTGAACCACACATTCATTTCAGCACTTAGAGTTACACGATTTTTATTTTAAGGTTGTATCTCTCAAACCACATTTCATTAAGCCACTTCTGCCAAATGAGATGAACACTTCCATCTGTTCCAGTGAAAGCACTTTGGCAATTTCACTTGGCTCCATGTATTACTACACTGGGAAAATAAAACAAATACACAGAGGTAAGCAGACTAGAGTTCGCCTTGGTTGTTATTTTATTTTACCCTATATCCTTGACTATGCACAAGTTCCTCCCATCTCAGAGGTACACGGAATACACAGAAGCAGCAATAGGACCACTAGGAAAAAAAAATCAGAAAAGGTGGGAATAAAAAAAAGTGGAAGCAAGTTATCCTAGTTCCACTTTTAAAAGAGCAACTGAAAATTTGCTGTGTTTACAGTCTCTCAATGGTTTCTATGTCAGATGTGATCAGTTTACAAATGCTAGCTGCAAGTCTCCCATGCTTCCTAACTAATTCAGATCAACATTGCAACTTGTAGTTGCCAGCATCCAGACATGTTTAAAAGAAAAGAAAATCAGGTCATTTATTCACAGTACATTTATAGACATAAATGCCTAATTCCCACTGCTGAAGAACTGGTCAAAGTAAGTTCTGATGGTTTGTGCTCTGCATTTTGTCTTTTCACTTTGAAAAAAAATGGTAAAATCAATGTTTTTTCTCATTATTTAAGTTTTGATAGCACTTATCACACCATATGTGGATGGGCAGCAGAAATCCTAGGATGTCTCCTGGATATTTAAGTCTATTACTCTCTGCAGGCAATCACATCGTGAGTCTTTTTATGAGCTACTCAAAATCCAAGTCCCAGCTTTTTATGCTCTTGACGCTGTAAGTTCTGCTCACTAGCACAGGTAAACAATTAAATTCAAAGTAGCTTGTACTCAGCTTTGTTTCCAGTAGTGGTCTTGACACTGTTTCCCTTGAATATCTTCCACGGCAAGAGAAGTGTAAGTGGTATAACCAATAATAATTAATTAATTAATAAATGCTGTGTGATGGAAAAACAATTACGAACACTATGAATCACTATCAAATTCTACTGAGTCACTTCTGACAGGGTAAACAGTTCAAATCCCTCCCAAAAAACCCCAATGAATGTGTCAGCTTCCTGTGTTCAGTACATCTGAAATCTAGCTGACTTTTAGCAATTATTTTATAAACTCTGACACTGATTAAAGTAAAATACAATGAAGCACTCAAAGGAAAGTATTCATGGAATTCAAGACAAATGCACAAAATGCAACTCCAAGCTCCTAAGTATTTACAAGCCACTTAAAAATAGTTATTAATTACTTCTGCTCTCTTTACGCAAGAAAGCAGTAGGCAAATGATGATGTCAGCAGCCAAAGTTAATGCTTAGCATTTCAATTCCATTTGTCAGATAAAGGCAGAAAGGCCTGAGGAAAAGGAAAATGATCCTTGTTTCTGAGTTTGAACAGCATGTTGCAAAATTGCATTACTCTTTCAGCAAGACAATAAGCAAAGATCTTGTATGCATACTTGGAAAATATAAAAACCCTAGCAAGTACCATGTTACATCTTGTAAGAGTTGAGAAGTGGCCAGTCAACACCTAATGAGGGTAGAGAAACTTGAATAAATATCCACTTAGGTCACTGTTTAGTCTGTAAAAATGGACAGTACAGGACACGCAGGAAAAGAGCACAAGACCAAGCAAGTATAGCCTTGCAGTTCCTGTTATCAGTTTCACAGATTTCCTCATCCAAGATAATGACCTAGATGTTGACCTTTCTTCCATAAACTTTAAATGATGGAAGTTTCAGCATCCAAAATATTCCTTGTTAATGAGCTTGCAAATTATTTCCCCATTGTGTAAAAGAAAATTTTTTGTTTTCAGCCTGTTGCTTGACCATTTAAATTCATGTACTCCAACTCCTCTGCAGTGATGACATTTCACAACACTTCCCACTTCACCTTTGACATGCTACTCAGTGGTATGGCCATCACCCTTTCTCCAGTCATCTATCTTGCTGGTCTGACAGATCTAACCTGTTTAGAGTTTCTTCATGCAGAAATAATTTCACAGCTCTCAACACAGAATTGCTAAGTAAACCCTATCTTTTTAAAAAGAAACTAGGATTTAATTTTTTTAAATGAGGTAATAAACTTTAACAAGAAAATACACTGTCCAAGATACATGCACATGGATGATTCCTACAGCAGTATAATGACACTTTCTCTTCTATTTCACGCTTCTAATGTTTGATTTGCCTGTTTGTTTGCCACAAAGCATTACACAGATATTTTGGAGAAATGCTTGCTACTACCTCAGCTAATCCTTTCTTTGGGATAAAAATAGCTCAGTTTGATTCCATTAAATTTCTCCATATAAATTACGCGTGTATACATTTCACACCTTCTATGTGTCTCACTTCATACATGTTAATACTGGACTTCACTTCCCATCTCACTATCCAGACCCTTGATAATGCAAAATCTTTTCATAATGCTTTGGTGTTTTGAAAACAATTAGCAGTTTTTAAGCTATTAAACACTAGTCTTCACTTTGCTCCCTCAGGTTTCAGAAACCACTTGTAAATTCACCTGGAACCAAGATGCCAGGTGGGTTTATAATTGGTTATAAGTCTCACAAGCCTCTCATCACATATTATGATATAGTTTGAATTTGCTGGTGTTGTTTTGTTTGGTTTTTTTTGTTTTGAGAGCTCCAAACTCTGCATATTGGCCACAACATTCACACACTGCACTGACGATTCCTTCCAAGAACTTCCACCAGACCTGCAAGTCATGCCTCCCATGGAAATAACCCTTCTCTCCACATACTTTAAAAAAAAAAAAAAACCAAAAAAAAAAAAAGCAAGCCTTGGATGAATCATCAAGGTTGCAAGAGACCTTTCAGATCATCCAGTCCCCCCATTCACCCAGCACTGCCACTGTAAGCTCTAAATCACTGAACCATCACCCAGCGCCACATCCAGGCAACTCAGAACGCCTCCAGGGATGGTGACTCCATCGCCTCCCTGGACTCCACCACGTCCAATGTCCAACCATCCTAACAGTGAAAAAAAATGTTCTAATATCTAACCTGAATCTCCCCTGTCTCAGTTTAAGGCCACTTCCTCCAGGCCTCTCACTGCAGGCACAATAGCTGGACCTCACCACAACCTCCTGTCAAGTGCTTGTAGAGGGCGACGAAGTCTCCCCGGAGCCTCCTTCTCCGATCCACATAAGAAAAAACATCCTAAGAGCTCTCTCCAACCCGTTCTAGCAAACAGATGTCAGAAGCTGAGGGATGCCAGTCCCAAGTTCACTTCTTGCACTCACTGGCATTTCAGATCCCTGCATGCAGAAGCCGCACAGGGTGATTGCTCAGGAGTCTTATCACTAAAAAAAGTCCTCTGTTTCAGAGGAAACACCGAATTAAACACCGAAGTGAGGCTCTAGGAGCATGTCAAGGCTGGAAACGACTCGGGAACAAAGAGAAGAGGGCGCTGCGCACCACACACGCTCCCCCACACGCCGGGGCACGGTGCCCTTTTCCTTCCCTCAGTCAATCCGAGCCAGGAGGAACCACCACAGATTGCGAGCCCGGCGCGGCGGTGCGAGGGCGGGCGGGAGCACCAGCACCGCCCGCCGCAGCCGGGCCAGCAGCCGCCCCCCGCGCCCCGGCACTCACCGCACAGCATGAACAGCAGCACGCAGGCCAGCGTGGCCACGATCACCAGCAGGGTCAGCCCGATGCTCTGCCACATGGCGCAGCCGGAGGGAGNGGCGGGGCTCCCGGAGCACGGCGCTGGCGCGGGACGGTGCGCTGGGCATGCTGGGAGTTGTAGTTCACCTTCCTCCGCAGCCGGCCGGAGCGGAAGGGAGAGCTCCTCTACCGAGGACTACAAGTCCCGGTGTGCCCTGCGGCACGGTGGTGATGGCGGGGGCGGTGAGGACTGTGTGAGGGCAGGGGCAACGGCTGGGGTGGTAAAGCCCCGGGGCGGCGGCGGCGGGAGCCGTAAGCGGGACAGGAGGCCCGTAGGACACACGGAGAGGTGATTCAAGGCCAGGCTGCACGGGGCTCTGCGCGGCCTGGTGGAAGGTGTCCCTGTCCAGAGCAGCGGGGTTGGAATGTTTAAGGTCCCTCACAACCCAAACCATTCTAATTCCATCACTCTATGACTTTGATTTGGGGATGGGGCAACCTGATCTCTTAATCCTCTCTCTCCCTCTTGCCATTCCTGCCATTGCGTCCCCCCAGTGGGATCGATACAGGGACAGAAGGAATATGCAGGCCTTAGCCAAGAAAGTGATTCTACACCTGTGCCACTCCGATGTGGTTCGAATTCCACCTGACTTTTGCCCTCTGTTGACGTGATAGTGGCACATCAAAGCTGGCCCTTCCCACTTAAGAGAAATCTGAGGAAATAATCTCCCAGAATTGTGATATAATCTTGATACGGACTTTCCTGTTAGCACTGTAATAAAGTTATAATTTTCCTTTGTAGTGTAAAAGATGCTGGTTAATATTTCTAAGACTACTGGGAATGTGTGTAAATCCAGTACTACAGAAGCTTAATTTCCCATGGGCATGCCACCATTGCAGTGACACGTCAGAGAAAGCTAGTCCAGTTCTTTGTTTCTTTTATGCAGTATTTAAAAATCTTCCTGTTTAAGTGAAGCTAGAAATTCTTTGTTTTCCCGAACTCTGAGCATACCATATGCCTCCTCCTTTCAAGATGCCTGTAAGCCAAAATTACCTGCACGTGCAGTCCCCATTCATATCCTTAACTTTGCTGTCACTTCACCAAATCAAACTACAGTTCTCTCTTTCCAATCCTAGCCTTCTTTCCCCTGCATTCCAAGTTCTGTTTAATACTCTGCCTGGAGTATTAGACTACTTACCATGGGTTTTGCAAGTATCATTTAATTTGAAACATGTTTTCTGTTGTTTTTCAAGTTTTTCCTCTGACATGTCTCCTGATCTTTAAATGTTATCATAATTCTCACCTTAACAGTTGTTACATATACTTAAGCAAGGTTTCTTTTGTATTGCAAACAAAGCAAAGTAAAAATATGGTAACAGTTGCTACCATATTCAGTTCTGAAAAATAAGCTTCCTCCTAGCTGCACTGTTCTGTTTCTCTGATTTTTTGCTTATCATCTGCAGTTAGAGTAAGTTCTCTGGATAGGGGACTGCTACCTTCTCTTTTCTGTAAAATAGCTGTCACATTTTAGGGCTATTAAAATACTTCAAATGTGGTTCCTGTGGTTCCAAACTGGTTTAATAATGAATAATAATAATAATAATAATAATAATAATAATAATAATAATAATAATAATAATAAGTAATAGATTAATTCACATCACATCCCTAAGCATTGCAGAACCACACAGCATTTGGTATTGAAGAAAGAATTAGTCTTGGAATCAAGTAATTTTTGAATGATAAATATATGTGATCCATGTACATACACCTTGTATACAAATATATTTTTATATTTATATATATATAGATCATATATGCATGATCAAACATATATAGTACTGTTCAAGGCCATATGGAATTTTAGGCACACAGTGTGATTCCTGGGATGTTCTGTGTTCTGATGGGTCCCATGATCCTGATGGGTCCCTTCTAACTCAGCATGTTCTATGATTCTAACAGACTAGAAAGTAAAAATTGAAAACAAGTAGCAATTAGAATTCTCATATGTTCTGTACAGGTAAAGGCCTTCTAATAAATGTGTGTTCAGTTTGGAAAACCTTAATTTTACTTATTTAAGTGTGCCTCTCTCTAGTTCATTCACCAGGCTACTCACCTTGTTGTAGAAGGCGATCAGGTGAGTTAGGCATGATTTGCTGTCCATAAATCTATGCTGACTAGTCACAATTACCTTGACCTTCATGTTTACAGAGACCACATGAATTCCATGAGGATTTTCTCTATGACCTTTCATGGGACTGAGGTGAGACTCACTGGCCTGTAGTTCTCTCTGTAGATCTTCCTTCTTGCTCCTCTGGAAAACAGAAGAGATGTTTGGCCTTATCCAGTCTCCAGGAACCTCTCCCAGTCAACATCATATTCCAAAGCTAGTTGAAAGTGGCCTCGCAGTGACATCAGCCAGCTCAGCAGTCAAGGACACAACCCCTCAGGCCCTGTGAACTTAAGGTATTTCCATTTTGTTTAAGTGTGCCCTGACCTGATCCTCTTCCACTAAGGAGAAGTCTTCCGTGCTCCAGACTTTCCCTCTAATCTCTTGCCTGAGACTGCTGAATGCCAAAATGGGTGAACTATTGGAATTATCCTCGGGACAGACATGAAAAGGACTTTCTGTCATAATGGCTGAGGCACTTAGATAGGAGATAGATGTATAGGTGAGGGGTAACAGGGGGTGTTACACCATAACCAAGCCATGAGATACAAGAAGAAACTGTTCCTCCTTCAACAGTTTGGTCAAAACAGTCTTTGTTATTCTATTTTTCCCAATACCTGAAATAAACCCCTTTTTTTGAGTCACTTGGAACAGACTGTGTCAGTTGAGACTTATGTGCAGATCTCCATCTGAATGAAAAAACCTAAACATATTACATGTATTTTACCTAAGACTTTTCTTCGGATGAAAGTTAAATGATACTAATAAATACACATCCATCCCATTAGATATCATTTCATGCGCTAATGTGCCAAAATGTACAATACCAATGATGATGCACTTGAACTGCAATGCAGGCATTGTAATTTTTCAAAACCCCATAAAGTCACACAAAAGAATTTGGAATTATTGTTGGACACATGAGGTTTTCTATTCATTGAAGTTCAGATATAGGGTTGCTTATACAAATCTAATCTTGGTATATCCAGTTCCTTAAGTATATATGTGTAAAGTGGAGTCACAGAATTGGATATAGCTTGTCCATTCCCTGAGGAGGATGGAAAAAACTCACTCATGCCATTGTGACCTTTTATCCATCCTCTTGTTACATGCTTACTACACACTATCAATATTCTACATTTAACACTTTTTCCTATGATGCTCAACACTGATCAATCTTCCCACATCTTCTCTCAGCGTGTACAACCATAGACACACCGAGATACATTTTGGGAGTGGCGAAAAGAGGGTGCTCAGGCCATCAGGCGGCAAAAGGACTGCAGCACCAGAGTGGTGAGGGGGCACTCAGGGGGGCCTCTGCCCAGCCGTGCACCAGACCACGTGTATTTGACACATTTCCTCCAAGCAGCAAGGCCCTACAATGCTGTGGGGAAGCTGTAGCTCAGGGAAGAGGGGTGCAGATGCTGAGGGCACAAACCATATTTTCAGGGTGTGAGAGGTGATGCATCTAGACCAACCAGTTGTTTCACAGCAGCCAGTTAACCAGTGTTTGTGTTTGCATAGCAAGACAAGGGGAGGGGTCTTATTATCCCTCCTTCACCTGGGAGATGGCTGAGGCAGACAGACACACTTGAAGTATCAACTGATTTTTGATTGCCCCTTCTGGCCTCCTTTTGAGCCGGCATGTGGGGAAAATCTCATGTTTCCCTTTATTTGTGGCAGAGTTTTGCTGATGTCAGGTGTTGCTGTAAGTGGTCAGCACTTTGACAAACCTGTACTCGGTTCCCTAGAGGGAGACAGCAGAAGGAAGAATGAAATCATTGACTAGCTGTAAAAAAAAAAGGTATGTAAATATCATAGAAATTATGTTATATAAGGTATGTATTCTGGTCCTGAAAAGGAATTTCCGCCACTTAAGATTTTTTTTTCTCCTTTTCCAGACTCTTGCATCATTCATGGCCTCCTGTTTGTTTATTATCATCCACACCCCACATTGATAAGTGGGAGTCTTGCCGAAGGCTATTATTGCAAATAAGGCTTAGTAAAATTAATATGGGCAGGAAGAACAAGTTAAAGTTATCCAGGCAGATTTTTGTTCTACAGTGTCCTAATTTTTTAATCCTTCTCTTGGCACATGCAGTATCTCTGAAAGTAATTAGCAACCATATCAACTACTGGAGCCAAAAAAATGTATAGGAGCTTGACTGCCTATCAGTTGTACCCCAGAAGCTGGGCAGGTAGTGATAGTTCATGCAGAAGGTGCAAATGGTGGCCCTTTCTGCTATTCAGAATATACTCATCGACCTTCCCGCTGCTTTCTTTTGGCATTAGGACACCTCCCTTTCCAGGGGGAGGAGTACAGAGAAAGAGCTCCCTCCCAGCCCTTCCCCTCTGCGTTATGCTGTTACTCATCACACTGTGAGCTCTTTGGTGTAGGTCTCAACACAGCAAGACCATGGTCCCGAACTGGGAGCTCCATGTGCTACCCTAACACCAAATAGTAGCGGGTGTAAGAGAGAACATTCATCCACAATTCACACCACTTAACGCCAACAGGCTCCTCACAGGAGACGTGCAGACAGCAAGCAACAGCAAACAAATAAAGTCTTTTGTGACAACTCACCTTCAGTGTTTGCTTTGGAGCCATCATGCTTTTCCCAGCTCTTGGCTGACTTAAATGAACAGACCATTTGTATAAAGATGATAAGAATGATGAGATGGGGATGAGAAAAGAGAAAAGAATGAGGGATGAGAAAATTCTACTTATGTTAATTTATAGAATACAAAAATACATAACTAAACTGTATCTGTGACTGCAGCCAAACACTTTCCCTGTTGCAAATGCTTTCCAGCATTAGCCGAGCCTTTTAAGAATGAACACTAGCAGTGCTGGTTTGTGTCCGAAAGAGGGTGCTAAAACAAAATATTTACTACAAAAACTTCAGCTCTCCACAATTGCTCAATTCAATGCTTTCTCCAGCATAAATTTATTTTGACTTAGTTTTTATTTTACTTGCTCGCAGCTGGCAATTTGATACAAGCTTTAGCTTTACAGACATATTACACCAGCTGTAGTTTCTGAGCTGAAAATGACATTTAGAAAGAACTAACCATACCAGAGGAAAACAAGGGAACAAACTTCCAAATTTTCACTTCAGCCTGATTATTTAAATTCGATTCCATGCAGTTTTACTAGTGACAATTCTGAGTCAACAAATTTAACAAAAATTAACAAAAGTTAACTGAAGGAGGGGAAAATTAGGTTAGATATACAGAAGAAATTCTTTACTATGAGAGTGGTGAGGCACTGGAACAGGTTGCCCAGGCAAGCTGTGGATGTCTCACCCCTGGCAGTGGCCAAGGACAGATTGGATGGGGCCTTGAGCAAGCTGATCTAGAGAAAGGTGCCCCTGGTTATGACAGAGAGCTTGGAACTAGATAATCTTTAAGGTCCCTTCAAACCCAAACCATTCTGTGATTCTATAAAATTCTGTCACACTGACCTTGTAACTTCTCATGGTGTCACTAGCAAAATCAAAATCTGCAGGTACATAACCATTGTCCTATGCCAAAAAATTAGAAAAAGAATGGATAACAGAAGAAAGATATCCTCTTTCATCTGAGCTAGATGCTCAGAGACAGAAGAGACATTTTGCCAGTGAGTTAGATAGATGCTGCTGACAGAACAATTTTGTGAAACGGGCATGTCCTGAGTTTAAATTCCAAACTTCAGAAGAGGTCATGGTCAAGAGAAGTGACTGCTAACAGGTGACATGGTAATGGAAGACAGAAAAACTTTTCTTCCCTGAACTAAAACTTTATCCTGCTGGTTGAAAGTTTGTGGGAGCTGCATGTTGCTGGTAGTTGACTGATCAGTGGTACCTTGTCCACCCTGTTTCCTACTGAGCTGCAAGCCCAGGGGGACCTGTCATCTCTGAAGTCATTGCAACTCAAAGGTGCTTTTCCTAAGATGCAGAGATATCCAAAACCTGACTGAACACAGCTGTAGGAGGCCCTGCCTGAGCAGGTGGATTGAACCAGATGATCACCAGAGGTCCCTTTCCACCTCAGCCAATCTGTGATTCTGTAAATTAGGTAGATTGTGATAAGGTACAACCTAGAACAACCCCTAGACCAGCAGTGCTCAAGCTGACTCCCTGTGGTATTGCACTTTGAACAGTGATGGTTGTGTAACAGCATTGCCCCAGAATGAAATGCTGTTTAAATTGACTCCTCTTACTCTGCTTGTTTTCAGGGAATTTCAGCAGGAACTAAGCAAGCCTATTTGTCCATATGCCGACTTATTTTTCTGCCTTTCATCTCAGGACAATATGCAGTTCAACAATCACTGAAAACTGACTGGCAGAGGTCTGCTGTGCTTGGTGCCTGGGAGCCAACAAAATGCATGGCATCACTCTCCCTGCAAAACAGATGAATCCAAATCCTGCCACAGCCCTTAAATCTCCAAATTCAGGTCATTATAGAGGTTTTAAAAATATCCATAATGCTATTACAGCTTCTCTTAGATGATTCTATCAGAATCCTATTTGTTCTTCACTGGAGACATTAATGTTTTTTTTTAAAAAGGAAGTTGCTACTATAGAGGGAAACTACTAATTAGTATGAATATAATGTGCCAGGAACAAGGAACTGAAGAAATTAGAAATGTGACTTCTTTACCAGACTTGAATATATGTTTCCCTTTCTGTTTTAGACAAAGAAAAACAAGAATAAAGACAAAAATACTTTGTATTACCTTATTCTCAGGTCTAGATGTGGCTTGACACACTAACCCAGATTGTTTTGGACTATAAAGAAATTGAAATAAAAATTGTGAAGCCAAAGCATTGCAATGCACTGGATGACTACTATGTTCCTCTGTCAGGAAGAAGCTTCCAAACTGCTCCTTGCTCTACAACACCTAAAGAGTGCTGAGTCTCTTGAACAAAGAAGACAATTTTCTGCTTAGGGAACAATTTCCCGGGGGACAGAATGGACATCAAAATGTATTTCTCCCCAGTATTTCAAGATGGTTTGTAGTGACACATAAAGAATTAAATGAATAACCTATGGAAAAGATGAAATAGGGGTAAGGCTGGCAGGTCAACCTCAGGAATTGCGGCAGTTAGTGTAGACTAATATGCTGGAATTTGGAAGCTTGAGCAGACAAGTTTGTGTCTGTAAAAGTGGGTTAGAAATTACATAAGGACACACTTTCATGTGAATCTCCTGGCAGTATCATTTCTGGGCAGACGGGCAGCCCCGGGAAGAGAGCCATCCTCACTGTCTTTGGTGGACCTCTGTGTCTAGGTCTAAGAGAAAGCAAGGGCTGTAGTACACGGACAAAGAACCTATCAGGAAGGAAGTCTCGAGGTCCAGAACATCAGTGCTACATCTTGGACAAATATAGCATGTCTCTACATCAAGCATACTTTAGTTTGTGAAGATGACACCAATCCTGCACCACACATGGTCCCCTTAACTTATTTCTGCTGTTTGTCCCATGGAAACCAGGCAACACATCTCTGAGTTCTGGTCAACAAAGCTATGAACACACAGAATTGAGAGAGCAGCTATGGAAGTGCATGTATGGACAAGTAATTTCTTGACAAGTTTTCCTTTAGGAAATAAAATAAAATAGAAAAATATTAATAGATTTTAAGAATTATTATTTTCATTTCACATGCCAAACCTTTATTAAAAGTAGGGATAAAGAGGCAGGAAATTTTCAATCTGTTTTGATAGTTTAAATAAATGTTTTGTAGGAGCTGTAAGACTTCGTTAGCACTTAGAACAAAACTGAGTTTTGAAGGTGTGAGATTTTGTTCTTGTTACACCAAGCACAAAGCCACTTCCTTCCCTGACTCTTTTTCTGTTGTGTAGCAATAGCTGAGTTGTGATAGGATCAGTAGCTCCTGTTCTGTGTGATTTTTGTTTCCTTCCTAGCCAACCTAAACATTTGCTTGTCAATCGCTCCCTAACAAACATCTCCTGGGAGATGCCACAGTTAGAATCATAGAATCATTTAGACTGTCAAAGACCTCTGAGATCATCGAGTCTGACCAGTAACCATTAGGTGGTGGATCTCACTTTGACACAGTGTGTGGAGGATTCAGGGCTACAGGTTAGAGAAATTCAGCCTGCAAATACGAGTGCTGGGCCATAGACTAAACCCACGTTGAATGCAATAGATTCAGTGACCCTGTCTGCTCCCAAAGTGGCCCGACAGCGAATTGGATCTTCCCAACAGCGTAGATTCCAACAAAGGCAAGCGGCCACCATCTGCCGTGACATCTGGGTCGGTGGTGGAGCAGCGCCACTCAGCCTCTCCCCCTCCTCAGCTACTGCTCCCGACCACCTCCCCATCCCTCCCCTTCGCTCTGTCCTCGCTCGGCGGAGCCCCGGCCGTCCCTCCCGCCCCGTGCCCGCCCTCAGCCGACGGCGGGGGGGTGCTCCGGGGCCGAGAGGAGGCGGTGCCTTATAGGGCGGGCTCGGGGGCCGCGCCTGCAGAGCCGCGCCGAGCCCGGGATACCCTGGACAGCGCCTCGCCGCCGCTCCGCCGCCATGGTGAGTGTCCCCCGCACCCCTCCCGCACACACGCATCCTCCCGGGGCCGCTGCCTCGGAGCCGCCGCTGCCCCTCTTGCCTCCCTGCCCCCCGCTCCTCCGGCGCCGGCGGAGAGCCCCCGCTGCCCGCCCTCCCTCCTCCCTCGCTGCTACCCCCGCTTCTACGAGCCACATTCGGGGCGTGATGTTTCGGGGGGAAAGGGAGGGCATGGCCTCAGATGCCCCCCCAGCCCCCACGCGAGGCACCCGAGCCGCCCGTGCGGGTCGGATTGAGCGGCGAACACTGGACATTGTAGGGAATGAGGAAGGGACAGAGGGACCTTAGGGAGCGGGGGGAGAGGGAGCCCCGGGGGCAGTCGCGCAGCGCGGGGAGCCGGGCGGCGTGCAGGGACAGACACGTGGAGGAACGGGCCCGTGGGTGGAGGGAGGGATGACGAGAGGGAGCGAGAGGTGTGCAGCCCCTGGACATCCATCTCCCCGGGCCCCCTGCGCCCTGCCCTGCTCCGAGCAGGTGCATTCTGCTCTACTCCGAGGTGCGTTTGAGCGTGTTACATAAACCGATTATTCCCGTTAATTTGTTATGTTAATAGAAGCTCTTGCGTTAGCCATGCGATCTGTAGTGGGACACTTTTTTTTTTTTTTTCCCCATGTGATGAATGAACAAACGAGTTTTAGATTCCAGTTCAGCATTTAAAAGAGTTAAAGTGGAACAATGAAGTCACCTATTTAGTGAGCAAGACCCATTCCCCACAGCGCATTGTGTCTTTGCAGTCATATTAATTTTCTCAAAGGGGCTCATTCTGTTTATAAACAGCAAGGCATTAAGTGTAATGCCGACCTTACAAAGTAGGACAGTATCAGAGAAGTATTTTGCAGCCTTAAATTTTCAGGCACATTGGGATGAATAATTTGGCAAAGCTTATTGTATCAGAAGCTTGAGATGTGATTAACAAGAAAGCCTAACTTTTCTTTTATATGATTTAACAACAAAAATACTTTTTTCCCCCCAAAATGTCTTTGCATAATATATGGTAAATTCTGCCTTCCTTGAATAAAAATCAGTTTGGAGCCTCCCTCCCCCATAAATCCAGACATGAATAATATTCAAATAGTCATTCCACGAATTAACTTGAGTCCTCTTTCCTAAAGTCATATATCCACCTGCTGTCAATCTGAATCTGTTTGTCCTGTGTAATCTATTTGCCACCAACTCAGCCTTGGGATCATAGAGACGAGAAGACCCTATTGAAAAGACCTGAAATGGTGCAATATTTTATGCTGCCTAAGCCCCCTAGAGTGACCCCCCACTACATAATTGAATTCCTATTTCCTATAAATTTGGAACATAAACACAAAAGCTATGGCTAAATTACCATAGCTGCACAAAGCCTAAGTTAATACCAGCCATTGATAATGTCTTCCTTGTGACAGAGGAAGAAGGTTACAAAGATACCTGGTGTTGCAGAAGGTAATGTGCATTATTTATCAGTAACTGGTACAGATAATACCCAGGTGCTCAGGAGTACTGAGGCAGCTGGAAAGAAAGTTAAAATACCCTGAACTAGTTAAAATGTTTCATTTTCATTCCGTCCAGGACTGAGATGAAGTCAGTTACACTAGTGCAAATCAAGGAGGCATTAGTTGGTAACATAGGCATTGGCAACCTCGTATTGATGGAAATTATAGTGACACGTACCCTTAACCTGTTCTTTCTCGTTCTTAGAGCTGTTATTTAACCTTGATATTTTTCTTGAAATGGCTGGAAGCAATAACCAGAAGTTGCCATTCAGAGCTACACATGGGATTAACAAGTTTTGCTCTTCTGTATGTCCAGTAACCTTAGTGTTCAAAAGTTGATGACATTTCCCAAGCTTTGTTACTCAGACATAAAGACATTCTGAAGAAAGAATAGCCAATCTGAGAAAATCCTTGAAGTGGTATAAAGGGCTGAAAGGCTGCTTTGGCTCTAAAAGTTTGAAAGAGTAGTGTCCTTGGAATAATAGTTACTGAAACAAAAACCTGAGCTATTGATGAAAGCTGTTTCAATGATGCTAATGTAGGGTTAAAAGTTACAGCACATTGATTTCTAGGTGGACCTGGAGCTTGGGGGCAAGGGGTCATGGGGACACCAGAGTATACTACCAAAGGTATCAGGACCAAATGTAGGACAAACAGATTTTTGGCCCAAGTGGTGGGAACATTGACTAAGCATTCCCTTCTCTGGTGGCATAGAAATAAGCAGGCGTATGTTGCTAGTATCCTTTAAACTCAACTGAGAGTTTTCTCAGCATCCTGGGTATTCAGCAATCACTATTATTTGTAGAAAGTAGCATAAGAAAAGGTTTTGTTTGTTTGTTTTGAGACTACATTTTGCTAAAGCAGCAAACCACTGCCATCATGAAGCATTAAGTATTTCCTCAGCATCCTCACCATATGAGGGCAACCACAGTGGGTTGGTTCTTCTGTTTATGTAGTTCACTGCAGCTCTCCTTGCTTCAGTGAATCTAGGTCAAATTACACTGGCTCAGGATTTGGCTGCACCCTTGACCTTTAAACCGATTACACATTTTGATTTGTCAGTGTATTTTCCATGGGGTCAATCCCACTTTTATGGAGTAAGAGGGTGTATAACATTGCACAGTCATGGCAACTTATGCTTACAAAGAGCCCAGGTAGCACTAAGGTAAGCATAAACATGAGGACTGTATTTAATAGGTTCCAGTATCTATACCTCTACAAGAATCCGGAGGTAGAGGGATAGACAGAAGATAGAATATGTTTTTCATTTCCTCCAGAGGCTTTGGTACCCCTGCAATCTGAAGTCAACACAGAAAGACATCGAACTCTTCTAAGCATTCAGAAGCATCAGGGCCACCATATCAGGACCATATGGACCTTGATATGGGCATGCACTGATTGCAGAACATACACAAAGGGCCCTAGAGAGAGCAACAAATGCCTCTTCTTTGTTGCTAGCAGCCAAAATAAACCCCTGTCTCCCTGTCCATTGGTGTTTGTTAGTTCCTCTGGATACTACATGAGAAAGAGTATTGCAAAGACAATATTCTAGCCCCTGAACAGTGACATGCAAACTGGAAGAGAATATTTTTCAGCAGACAGAGATCAGCTAAGCACAAACACCTGATGACACAACAGCCAGTGCTACAGCACTCACAAGATCTCTCCAGCTCCATCAGAGTGAAGAGGGAACAGACTTCAGCAGCCCTGCCATCCAGAACCAGAGCAGGGAGGCAGAGGTTTGCTGGCTGACACAGAATTAATAAGCTGTGAGAAAACATGCTGAGAAACTGCATATAGAACAGAAAAAATAGACCCTACTTGCATAGAAACTCAAGAAGAGACATGGAAACCTTTTGCACGTGGTGGAATTGATTAGAAAAAAACCTTCCAGGAACTGAAGTAAGAATCCACCAATTCATTTGCATAGTTACAGATACCTGCTTACCAAAACCTGCATGCTGCCCTTGGTGTTGATCCCTTTCATCTTTTGGAAGATCCTTTGATTCTTCAAGACTGATCATTATATCTTCATTACAAGCAATCTGACTTGTGAAAAGAAATCACACTCCTGTTATTCATCAGGCACTCGATTTTACATTCATTTAACTTTATAGCCTCTCTTGATTTTATTGAAGAAAAAGGTTAATCATATGCAAACACTTTAAATTTGAACCTCTGACTCAATCAAAAGCTGGGAAAAAAACCCCTGCAATAGTATATTCTTTAGGTATTAGTAAACTCCAAACCAAGGCAAATACAAAGGGCTGGTTTATTCCCTGATCTAAGCGAAATTCAAGTGTAAATAAATAGAAGAACACTATAATTCTTCCGGATGCTTTCATGCCATGCTGTATGAGAGTTTCGTTAATCACTGCCTCTAAAACTGATTTAGAAGCTGAGGCATGCATAAGCCTCATACAAACTGGGTCTGAAGTCTGTATTCAATGATAAAGTAGTATGTCACAAGTGCAGCTTGATTTGTAATTAAAGAAGGTAACGGAGAAAGGGGGGAAATTAGGAGGATGGAACTAAGTGTACCACTGATTGTTCCAGCCAGAGAGCTGCTGGGATGAGCCTGCCTTGTGAGGCAGGGGTGGAAAAGTACAAGAAGGATTGCCCAGCTGTAACAGAGAAGAAACACCCTGGGACGTGCAGCTCTGTCACATTATAAATGCCACACTTCAGTCTTTGAGCACATCAAATTTATCAGCCAATTTTAGTGCACCTGGCAACAGTGGAGCTTGTAAATCCATTATCTGCATACACCCTCCATGGTTTGCCTTATCATATGCTAAATACACGGGCCACAATATATGAGTGACTGCATTTTTACTCATGGGACTGCTACACAGCTGACAAGTAGAGTACAATATGAAATGAAGTGAATAATTATGACTTCTGTGGGGCTTCTTATCTACCTAACTGAAAGCAAAAGCCACTTTTAATTTTTGAGGACTAGTTAAATTCAGATTTAGGAGGGTAAGTAGAATTCTTTACATCTTCAAGAAATGACAATTAACATTATATTGTCATTAATACTGAAAGTACTCTGACTTGATGTCAGTCTAACAACAACAGTGATAATTTTAAATACTGAGTTCTTATAGCTAATGACTTTTAAACTGCACTGCATTTCCTTTTCCTCAGTCAAAACTGACTGTGATAACGTTGTAAAGGTCAGCTCTCCCATACTGAAGGAAATCAAACCCTCTCCAGTAGAAATTTGTATACAAAGATGTGTAATTAGAGAATAAAAAATTAAGATAATTTTTGTCATTGTTTGGACAGATTTTGATCTTTTTCCCCCTAAGGAAAATGGATATGGATATGAAGCAAGAAATAGTTCATATTCTGTGTCATCATTTGAAAACCAAACACAGCAAGAAATATAAATTAGAAGTTAGGTGACCAAGTTTTAAATAAATATCCTAGACCCAAGCATAAGGAGTCACAACCAAATAGTTTTCCCCTATTTCTAAAGAACCTCCTACAGGATGCTAGCCAGTAGTCACCATTCCTGATGCTTTGCAGCCAGCGAAGACAATGTGGCACAGCAACCTGAGGGGAGGCCTCACTTACACACTGATAAAAAGTCTACAGCTGTGGTTATTTCCTCTGTGTGACAATAACTGATGCAGTTTACAGACATTTTGTATCATTAGGGCACTACCGTGCAGCACAGTCATTAGCATTTTTATTCTGAGAAAAGTGTCGGTCTGGGTGTTTCCATGGTGTAATGGGTTTAAGAGTCTGGGCTTCAAAATTCCAGTTATGTGTGGATTAAAGTCTAGGATACCCACTGTTGGGGCTGACAGAGAAAGGGAGCTAATTAGCTTGTGCACCCTCTCATCCTGTGCCAGCAGACAGCACTCTCTTATTTGGGTTTCATACACTTTTAAGAAGAGGTGTCCTTGGAGTTCATTAGGGTTCATTTAGGTAAATTTAGAATTGTTTTGGGGGAGGAGACATGAGAGAACTTCCACACTGTCTGTTTTCTTCTTTATTAAGCTTGAAAATCAACTGTCATTTCCTTTCCTCTCCTTGCCCAGTCTTCTTTAAACATGAATTAGCATTTGAAATGCAGGGTTTTGCCCTCAAGGACTTAAGGGAGAAATGGAAGGAAGAAAAAAAAAAGTTAAGGACCAGTTACCAGAAGAAGATATTTCCCTCTTTAGTTGTTGTTTTGTGTTCTCAAGTGACACTTTGAAAAACAGGCATCGGATTCTGTTTCCTCATTTCCCTATATTACACTTGCATTTTCACATCCAACTAGAAGTAAAACAATACTTTGTTTCTTGTGTTTTGCTGTAAGCATGGATAAAACTGTTCCTAAAAGCAAAGTGCCTTCAAATTGGCAAGGAATAAATGGTTGGCAAACTTTTTCAGAGTGATTTCCTTGTCAGGGAATTGGCACACCTCTTGGTAAGGCAGTTCTGAATCTTGCTATCCACACCCGCTTTCTCTCCAATTGCTGGCTGCAGCCAGCCCAGTTACTTCTACTGAAGTTTAAAAGATTGTCTGTGAGGCTGTGCAAGTTCTGATCTGGTAGGAGTTGGTATTTGTGTCAGAACCATGTTTTACTGTGCACATGGTTTATTTTTTTCAGAGTTTCTCAATAGTCCATGCAATTCCAGGGGCAAAAAACATGAAGTCTGTTTTTATATTTATATGCTTGTCAATTTATTATTTAAATATCTTTATGTCCTAAGTAGTTTAAACAATTTGCATTATGACTTGCTATTCAAAATTATCCCCAAATTCAGATCCTTGTGTGGTATCCCATGCAATGGGATGTTTTCTTAGGAACAGCTACATCTGTCCTCTAAGCTGTTAGTATTATGTGGCATCCTAGCTTAGCATTTCAGTGTTACTTTGCTGTTACACCAGAGACTGTACTGTGGATTTAAATCTTAAAATCAGCCCTTCTTACCTAGGAGGACCCTCTTACTTTGACTTGACTTCTTTGCAAGATGTATCTTTTGATACTGACAGGCAGCTATGCATGAAGCCAGATAAAAACTCCATATTTTCAAGTTAATGGAAGAAAAAGAAAAATCAAAGACTTAGATAAGAAGCGTATCAGAAACCAGTTCAGATTAGCAAAGTGTTGGTAGGTTCCTTTCTTCTTCCCACTTCCTACTGCTACTGAAAGCAGAAATGAGAGATGTCTTCCAGCCAGCAGTGATCATCACTCTCCAAATAGCAGACAGGTTATTTATGTGAGTTACCTAAGAAATCCAAATCTTCTCCCAAAAATTAGGTACTTTCATGGAAAAATGTGTTAGGAGAATCTGGATTCACCCTTAGAAGCACCCTTGGAAATTTCTCCTGTTCAGATACTGGAGCTATTGTCTTTACCTGGAAGCTTGATGATTAAGAACCATGAGAAGGTAGTGCTCTATCAGTCCTTCCTCAGAACCAGACAAATAAAGTACATCACATCTCTAGTTTTACATCATTCTTTTCTATTTCCAGGGCTCTGTTTTCTGGCAGAAATCTAGTTACATATTCTCTCTAAGATTTTTTTTTTTTTTCTGATATATGTCAAAAGCATCACAGGATCTTCATGCTCCCCTTTGAAAGCTGAGATACAGATTGTGATTTCTTGGTGCTGAAACACATTTGAAACTTGTCTTTAAAATTGGCAATTTATGCAAGGCAACAGAAAAGGTAGCATTTAGCTTTATTGTTCTGCAAAATACAAATAGCTCTCCATATCAATGAAACCTGAAATGAAAACCTTTTGGGTTTAATGCAGTTTTTCCTTCCTTACTGCTGTAGACTTTGTAAGCCTGCATTTTAATAGTATCTGCAAAAACCCTTGAAAGAGAAAAGACTAGATGACAGTTACTTTGCTTACAATAACTTAAAGAAAAACTAAAAAATGTCCCTCATAACCTACCCTGGAGAAAAAGAACCATTATTTTCCCCTTTTACATTTACTAAATTAGCAGCATAATTTTATTTCAAATCTGGTATAACTAAACTGTCCCCTCAGGACTACATTTAATTTTTTTTTCCCAAATAATTTCTTTTTCATCAATCAGAAAGTAATTTTGTTCTGTTTGCCAGACGCCTTTGGGAGATGTCACAATTCAGATCAGAAAGTGTTTTGATGGAAAGGTAGAAAGTCAAAAGCCAAGACAGAGAGCAATGTCATTAGGACGGGTGTAGAAGGGAAACAAGACAGCACTGTCCCATTTTTCCCCTAGATGTGTTTTCCTGAGTTTAAAGGAGTGTGAGTATTTCGATAGTCTGGCTTGTTAAACCTCAGGTCTTGCTGAAGTTTGACATGCTACTGCAAGCACTTAATAAACCTAACAATTCCTGAGCACTCAATAGGATAAGGAAAATCCTGATCAGCTGAAAACAAGAAACCAATGCTAGTCCCCCAGTCTTCAGCAAATTTGGGGTTTCCTGTGTTCTTGCTTCTTTTACAAAGGCATCCCCCCACTGTTCCACCTCCAAATATGAACAGCATTGATAAGACCCTGGTCTAAGTGTAATTCTCAGACATTTTCATTGGATGCAATAAGGAGGTTGTGTAAGGATACAGTAAGAGGATACAATATTGTTCAAATAATGATTTAATGTAAATTAAGAATACTGAACTAAATAACAAAGTAGAAAGCAAAGTGAGGTCATTAAATACTTACGACACTTCATTCATCAATCCAGAATTAGATGGGGTTTGAGAATTTGTTCTCTGAAATGGTCATGTATTTGACTCCATAAGCCAGTTTAGGATATATTTTGATCAATATAGAGTTGATCAGCTCCTCAGGTTAATACTGCAGGTATCTGAGTTTAAATTAGGAAGGAGAAATATGCACAGTCAGAATGAAGAAAGCTTTCGATTTCCATTAGAGCCCTCAAATAACACAGTGTTTATACCTAGCTGGGAAGAGTACCAGAGGACATCTTCAGACAGCACCTCCTGGTTTCTTTCTTATAACCTTCATAAAAGAAATAATTTGAAATAGATGGATTTTCTTTAAAATCAGTGATACTTGCAATTCTTTTATTTTGCTTGCTTACCCAACTCTCACAGCTATCACACATTTACTCCCTCAACACATTTATAGATCATGCAACTTAAACAGAGGCGTGTATTTCTTGCTATAGTTGGTTTTCCAGGGGAAAGCTTCTCAGTGCTGTTTTTTTGCCTGAAACATCTTAGTACTCTATGATATTAAATAACTAGATTTACCATTATTACCTTTGCCACTCTTTCAGACAATGCATTTCACTGGCAAACAATTATTCTGTGTCTGCTAGTTGATTTTTCTCCCTTAATTGGTGGGGTGGGGTTGAGTACAGAAGGTTCTCATTTTATCTGTTTTTAAGGTTATCTGTACTGAAACTTAAATCAGCTGCTAGTGCCATCAGTGCTGCTTCAAACTTTTCCTGTAAAACAAATGGATTTATTACATTTACTTGTAAGAAATTGTCATCTCTTCAAATAGGTATTCCTAACCACACACATATAATGCAAAGTAAGAAGTGATGCTTGTCCTTCTTGGAAACCTGAGCTTGTGAGGATATTCATTTTCTGGTAAGCGGTACTTGATCAGTGCCTGTGACGTGTATCAGGTCTCAGATGCTTCAAACTGACCTTACCAGCAACTCTATTTTCCTCCCACCTGCTGTCTATCTGTCCACTACAGAGCAGCACTGAACCTTCGATGCTTAACTATCAAAGGAACCAAAACTTTTCCAAATGATCTCTACCTTTATAATGGCTGTTTCTTCTGAGAACCAATTCAGTCAGCCCAGATGGGTATGACAGCCACTGCGGTGCAGCGCTCCCATGGAGCTGTTATGTCACATGGAAATTCCCAACTTTGATGGCGCTTGACTTTACAGGTCAGCTTAGGCTGATCCTATCAGATGATCTTCCTGAATGCTGAAGAAAGCTAGCTGTGTGAAAAGCCTCCACCAAGAAAGCCGATCTTCTAATACTGGACATAATCACAGAGGCACAAGGTGCATTGCAAGACTAGCAGTACCCACTGAAGTACTGGATGTCTTCTAGTCACATTTTCTTTACATATTATTAGACATTGTGACATGCTTACCCTTTAGAACATTTTGGGATTTAGTTTTCTTCTTTCAATCAGCAATTACTGGTAAAGGGTATCTAGCATCAAATGATAAATTAGGAGATAAATGTCTATTAAAACTCACAAGCTTGAAATCCAATGATTTAAAGTTTAATGTACATATTTTAGAAGTAGATTTTTTATTACCTAAAACTTCATGCTTCTTTCCCAGAACAATTTATACTCCTAATTGAAAAGCTTTCTGTACTGAATTTTGTACCTGCATTTGCCACATAGCAGTTAGACAGTTTTGTACATGGGTAATGACCTCAAAGTGAAATTGAAAGGCTTTGCATGTGTTGGAAGATTAAGGCTGAAACCTTAGAAGCTGGGATGTGAATGCTAATCCTCAGCAGCATGCTACAAACACCTCCCCCTCCTCCATTCTTTTCCTTCCCCTTTTTCTACTTATATCCCTATAAATAGCTCAGGAAAAAGTCTACCCCTTTGGACAGAAAGTACAAGAAATGGCACAGCAAATGACTGCAAACCAAGAAAAAACCATTTCTCTAGTGGGCAGAAGAACACACCCAGATCTCCTTCACCCAAACTGTAAGAACAAGAACAAATCATCTGTGAGCTGAGTGCTGTTACTCTTAAGGATGTGGCTAAAGCAGGATACAACCTGACCTATGTTACCAGTCTCTGCATGGAGAGCAACAGAAAGAAAACATGCACACACATACCTTAAGCTGCAGCACTGAGTTGCCTTGCCAGAGTCCTTCATTCCCTGTTTTTGAAGAGAAATTAAGATACAAGCGCTCCACTCCTGGCAGTGGGTCCAGTGAGTCTGGCCACGGGGACTGTTATATCCATGTGGAACTCTGCTGGTCTCTCCAGCAGCCAGCATGACAATTTACCCATAACATGTTGGGTTATAACTGTGCTGTGACCATGCTCCCTCGTAAATCTCCTGCTTATTCCAGGGGCAAGGGAATGGGAATATGTCCTGGTTTATACCTTGTGTAATTCAACAGATGAGCAGGTTGGACAGAGTATGTATCAGGGTAGATTTTGTCTTTGGACAGGTACTTAGCCCTGTTTGACTAAGTGCTTATAGGTGCAATTTTCCACAAAGGAAATACAGCTGGGCAGAATTCATCTTAGTAGATTTAAGGTATAAATAAGGCACTTAGTAGAGGGTTTGGGGAAGACAGCAAACACATAAGCATTATTATAGATGTGCTTTTTTGGGTTTTAATCCCACTTTGTTCCTTCCTGGGCTTTCTGAATTTACAGAGGTCAGTAAAAATCTTAATTTACAGATACTCGTTTTAAATATGATTCTGGATTTACTGTTACAGTGAAAAGCTTAAAAGTATGACTAACTTCTAGATTGTGTAAATTTATGGAAACAAGAACTTGGTGGGTTAGCTCAGTGAAAGTGCAGGACAGAGGGGGTTTGATTTGAGGGATCTATACTAAAGAAATCACTACAAAAGCTAACCAAGGATATGAACACCTGTCTGCCCCTGTTCCAGCTGTGCCAGTTCCAGGCACACAGCCCCATTCCTTTGCTGCAGGTCACTGTCCTGCATGACTTCTCACATGAACTTCGTACAGTGTATTTTAAAAGCTCCTGTTTGGATAGCTTTAATTAACCAGTCCCTTTATCTGAAATAGGTAACAGCTGTACAACTAGCACCGCCAACATCTCAGCAGTGGCATTCCCAGCCCAGGAGAAGCACAGCTGAGAAGCCAGTGCATGGGAATCCAACTCTCCAGCCAGCACAGTGGCTTTCGTGGTACTTAGAATGCCACAGATATTTAGCTCTGATTTAGTTTTTCTGTATGTTTATAAGGAGTTCAGGGCAGTTAGATAATTGCATCAACTGGAGACCAGTTCGCTCATGAGGATGAAACTATTTTCAAGACTTACTTGTTTCTGAAATATAAGGTATCCTATGTTACAATTTTCTATTTACTCATGGAACTTTTTATATTTAAAACATTCTTTTGAACACATTCTGTAGGTATTTCAACTTTAAAGTACTTCAGGAGTATGAAATTAATAGTAGTGAACTTCAAAAATTCATAATATATTGACTATATGTACTGTACACTGTTAAGTGATGCAAACAAAATCTGCTGCATTTCATTCATTTTCTTACATGCAGTACCTGTAGCATTTTATACATTAGAAGTGCATTCTACTTCATACATCATGACTAGAAGACTGTTATTGGTTTGAAACAAGTATTAATTAAATGTATGTAGAGAGCTGCTAGTTTTTCCAACATCTCTCACAGTTTTCCTTTTTGGTTACATGCTTCATAGGCTGTATTCAATCTTCTACGACTCTTGTCCTTAGCAAAAATGTGTCTAGAAAGGGAATGAACACGACAGGAAAAAGTCTGAATTAAGCAATTATTTAGTTAATATTTTACAAGTTGAGTTTTTGACTTACAGTTTCCTGAAGGGCTGCTGACAATTGCCTGCATAGAGTGCAAGATATAAAAAGCACCTGAACGATTTAGTTAATTTTTATATGTTTACATTTTAATACTTTATTTTAATTTAATTTCTTGCCTTTTAAAGAGAAAAACACACAGCCCTACTTTTAAGTCTGCCCAGAGGAATTAGAAATGCTACCCACACAGATTTTCAAATACTCCTGCCTTGTCTCCCCTGCCAGCAGCCGAGCACCCCCCAGCATTCGTACAAGATCTTTAAGAAACTCAGGCAAAACTGTTCAGTGGGGGAAAGCCCTGGCCAGGGAACACATTTTAGAAAATCTTTTTTGATCGGGGCTGCCTGTATCAGGAGGGGCAGGCAGTCCCTTGCACATTAATCCCTGCCGTGGGGACACAGTTGCAGACATCTGGGACAGCAACCAAGAAACCTACTTCTTTGGCATAGAGTGCCCTTTGTCTTCCTGCACTGCCAGGCTTGTGGGAAAACC
>VYZT01011167.1:0-16756 GCA_013400735.1 Pomatostomus ruficeps
CAGAAAAGTGCTGCCCTACCTCCGCATGGCCCCTTCTTCAGCCATATATTGTTCTTTGTCACAGCATGTCACAACCAACAATCCTTGGCTATCAGTGTTTGAGGTATACACATCAGCCCCCTTATCTTCTAGGCTTCTACACTGGGTTGCTGGGACCAAACCTCTCTTTATTCCTTGTTTTTTTCTTTTCTTACTGATTATTTTAAACCATATACAGAATGCCAAGCAGTGAAGAGATAAGCTAGGCACCTAGTTAATGGCAGTCTAATCCCATCTGCTCTGCTGGAAGCTTCTAGTGCATCTGGGAGAGATCAGGGAAGGGAATTCAACAGTCTTGCATCCCAGGCCCATGGCTGCACAATGCAGTCCTTCTTTTATACTGTCTAGACCTCCTTGGTTACTTACTTGGATCTGAGAGCTTTGACTTAAACATTCTTAAAACATTAGCAAGGGAACACCCTGTGAGCCTGTTTTAATGGCTGTTCACAAAACTTGGCAGCAGATTTTCTCTATGACACAGTATATAACAGTGAATCAAGACCTTTGAATCCCTTATCCTATACATGAGTCCTTCCCTGTGTCCCCTCTTCCCTTTGCACACTTAGTAGGATTAATTCTTTGTCATAATTCAAGTGGTTACTTGTTAGTACGTTATAAATCCCCACTGAGTACCCTTGCTTAAATACATGAATATACATGTTGATGTACACAGGCAGCAGATGCTTAACTTCTTTTTTTTTTCACTTCTGTCTGGAAATACAATGCAAAACATTCAAGGCAATGAAACTGTGCCTCCAGTGTGGAACAAAAGCTGGTAAAATCAAACTAAAAGGAACTGCTCTTCTTCTGATGCTATTTTAATATGCTGATTTTTTCAGCTACTAACCTGTGGGCAGGAGTAGATTATTTCTTTTAATAATGACCATTAACATGGAAGACAATTTGTCCTTCTCAGAGAAGGGACTCACTGGTCATGATCAGGTTTTCCACTTTTCCTTGCAATGACCAAAAGTAATGATAAAATAGCACAGTTCTCTATCTATGACTCTAGTCATTAAGTGAATGATGAAGGGCATACACTGTACATCTGACTTAAATGAATGCTCAGATCACAGTGTTGTATGGGACATGGTAGAAGACATGAGTGTTAATTGAAGTTAATGAAGTTATAGCAGAGTGACTAAACTATGGAGCTGAAAATTATGGCAATAAGGGAATGACCCTACCTTTAGCAGAGAGTAACATGCAACATAAATGTCATGCATGCTACCAGTCAAATATTTAGAGTTCCCACACAGAGAGACCCAGCATATCATGTTCTCTCTTTTTCTGGCAGAAAGCACTGAGCCCATGCTAAACAACATCTGTGCCAGTGAAAGAAGCATCAGCATTTCACATAAAGCTATGTCTGTCTGAGATCTTACTTTTGTTCACTTAAGTAGTGGGGGTATTAAGGAGTACAGAGAAGCACAGTTAAAAGGTCAGTACACAACAGAAGCTGTTGTAGGGGCTGAACCTGTAAAGGTCTGTGCAAACAGCCACAGAGACTTTAGAGAAGGAGCTTTCATGAGAAAGGTCTCCCAAGCCCCTTGGGTGACCCTTCTGTTTTCTGGCTTTGCTTCTCAATATTATTTGGAGGAAGTATGTTTTAACCACTTATAAAGCCATGGATCTGATGTTTCTTAGACCTGGCATGGAAACATGTTTTCTGCTACCACTTGCTAATATCAAATACTTCATCACATATAATCCGCACTGAATTCATCAGGTGTGAATTGTATAAATTGCATAGCAGTTTCTGTGCATGTTGTTAATTTTTAACTGCTTCCATGGTTTACCACTCCAAGCATTTATTCAGACCTTCTGAATGCCTCCTGAGGAGACTATCTTTCAGTAACAAGACCAAGATCTATGGCCATGTTTAGAGGTTATAAATTCTCCCTGGAGAGTGAAAGACATCTTGAAAATGGGACTCAGACACATACTGATCGACATGTGTGACTGTCAGTGCTAAGAACCACCAAAATAGTTTTAAAATCGTTTTTTTCCTCCTTTTTTTCTAAGAATTTCATTAAAACGTTATTTTTCCCGTGCTAGTCTAATGCTTTATACTCAGGATTTTTTCACAGAGCAGGCAAACAATCCATACAAGTTTTATTGTGAATATCACTACAACTTCATCCAAAATGTCAAGACTGAACTTTTCTGTGGGACAAAACTGGAAAGATCCAAAGTATAACTATGGATTAATATTAAATTTCACTGGGTTTAAGTGTCCTTGAACTATTAAATAACTCAGCAAGTTAATGTCATATTTCAAAGTTAGGGAAGGCTAGAAAAAAAATTCAGGGTCCCTGATTTCTGCACAAAAGACTGAAAGGAGGTTGCTGGGGTAGATAATCCTCTTATTACATTGCCAAAATTATTTCAGGGATTGTTTTGTTGAAAAATTTGGCCTGAATTTATTCATGTGAAAAGTCTTCTGTAGATGTCCAGCTCTATCCAACTGCAGGTAGCGAGATGTCAAAGATGGAGAAAAAATACAATCTTGCATGAGTTTGCTACTAAACTTCAATCATCCATTCACTTTGCAAGCTATTCGTCATAGACTGAGTGTATGGTAACTTTGTCACTACCTCTACAAAGGTTAATGTACAGCAAATTCTGTAGATACTTGAACATTTAATAGGAAAGGAAAATATTCCAGGACATGTTAAACAATAATTTATCATTAACCTGGTCTGGATAACTTTAGGGGAATTTACAGCACATAGGCTTTGCTGACACAGGGACATCACTACGACACCTGGGAAACATTTCATTGCTTAGCTGTATCAGCCACAAGGATCTATCAAGCAAATAAAGTTTGTGGCCACTTAAAGTAAGGCTACAGTGAATAGAGCATTGGACACTATCCTCTGTCTTTACCAAGGTGACACATTACTGTTAAGCAACAAATATTTGGCCTTACAGACTGCAAATAAAGGCTGACTTAGAATGAACATGTAACTTGCTCTCCACACTTTATTATTGTATAGTAGTTACTCTAAAGAAAACCTATCCTCTTTTCCTACTGTTGATGATTTTTCTTTTAAAATGAAGTTGATGAACTTATTACAGAAAGTTCTTAAACGTATCTCCAACATACTACAGCTATGTGCTAGTTCTGCTCAAGGTAAAAATTTTTATAGCATGAAGCCACACCACGCAGCCTTTTCACAGTCCATGCAACAGAAAACCTAAAAAGTCAGTCCTGTCTGTTCTGAGAAGCAGTAACTAACATACAGAAAATCTCCATCCATAGACGTTGTGTTTTGACAGTTATCTTCTAGGAGCTAATGCACAGAAATATGTCTGGAAGGCACTCAGTCTAACTTTCTTTTTGAAGCACCAGGCAGGTCAGATCTGGATTTGGCTAAGTCCTGAAAACATCCAAATCTGGAGGAAAACAAAGGGATTCCTTGCGAAAATTTTGCACGGCCTATAGTGATAGTGCACAGACTGATGGTGATGAGAGGAGTGTAAAATATAATTGCAACAGCACTTTGGTAGCACTAACACCACCACTTCAGTGTTTACCTCACAGATATATTTAATAATGACAAAGTGTAGCTGCTGTGCTACCTCTAATAGTTCAGTCATACCTAAAATAAACCAGTATTTTTTGTCTGGAAGGCCTTTGAGCCTAGTGGAAAAAGTAGGGAAAGATCAGCCTGTTCCAGTTTAGTGCGGATATCCAACCTGAAACATTATAGCTGCTGTTCTACCTGGACTGTATGGAATACAGCAAAACCAGAAGACTGAATTGGACTGTAAGGTGTTGCAAATTAGTTGGAGGAACGATGAGTGACAAGACAAAGTCTGTATAAGCTTTGTTAAAATCTGGATAAGTTGCTAAAATGGTCTGGTAATGTGCATCTATGCAGTATGTGCTTGTGATCAGACAGGCAATGTTATAGAAGTATCTTAATCTATTCTATATTTTCTTTTACCTTGAAAATATTTCATCAGCTTTTTATTACTACCTCTGAAAAGACTAGAACCAAAATGATTGAGGGATCTCATGCTTCATTGGGAGCAGAAACATGAATGACAAATGATTGAAGCAAGATGATTACTCAGAATCAAATACACTTTTAGTACTAGGGCTACAATCACTGTACCCATATTTTTGGGGTTTTATGTTATCTGTTGATGGAAAAAAACCCTGAAACATAACTTTAGTCTATATGACTCTCTCTTCTTCAAGACGGAATAACTGTACTTTTCTTCTCTGAAATACTTATGTGTTGGAGGTTATAATTAAGGAATAACCAGCAGAAAAGCTCCATCTAAGCTGGCTTGCACAACCCACCCAGCTGACCTTGGCAGAAAGTGCAGAGGTCCTCTGCAGTCATGGAGGACAACACAGGATGTGCAATGTGGTCAGAGAAGTGTGTTGGAAAATTTTAATCCAGAGAGCATTTTCATTTGATTACATTTCATAAAAACACCTATAATTCACGAAAGTACTTTGGTTAAAACAAAAATGAGATCATCTGTTCAAGTTGATGTATCCTTGGTGAAAACACCTGAGTTTGCAAAACTGAACAGCCTCAAACATCCCACACATCTGCCTGTTAAATTCAAACTGAGAATTCTGAAGCTTCCATTCCTTTTCCATTTAGTCATCTGGTTTGAAATTAATCTGAAGAATACAAAGCCAAAATGCAAATTCTTGTGTGCTGGCTTCCAGATCCAATGTACTCCAAGAGGAAATTCCATGTTCTAGGAAAACGTTTTCCAAAGGCTTGGATCAGAAGTCATCTAGAAAGAAGCATAAAGCTGTTTAAAGTATAAGCCAAGGAAACCAGCACTGCAAAACAATCTCTGTGCTGTGCTTCATTTCCTGAATGCAATTATTCTATAGTGAAATTTCCTTCCCTTTGTCTGTATTTAGAATCATAGAACATCTCAAGTTGAAAGAGAACCATAAGGATCCTCAAGTCCACATTGAGACCAACTCCAGAGTCCAACTCTGATTTCCAGGAACTAATGTTATCTGGCATCTAATGGACACTATCTGTTAGGTTTCTATCAGTTGTTAGACAGTTCTGCCTGCTGTTAAAAATGGATGCAGTGCAAATAAGTAGTAAAACTCATTAAATATTTCCATTTGACTTTTATATAGAGAAATAAGATGTTTCTCCAGGAGCAGAATTTTGTACCAAAACTGTTCTTTTAAAAACCATTAAAAGCTATTAAACTTCACCTCTGTCTAGAAATTCCTTCTAGGAACTGGTACACCTGTCCTTATTCACAGCAGGGCTAATTCTGCACTTCTTGTTTTACAAGAGATAAAGATGTTTTCATACGCATGCTCATCCATGCTTGCTACTCTCCCTGACCTTTAAACTCTTCTTGCTGAAACTTGTTCAGCACTAAGGTCATGTTAAATGTCAATAGATGGGAGTACTTGCATTGAAGCATTAAAGTCATCCATCTCTAAGAGAAAGAGGTGAAAAGTATTGTAATGAACACTCTGTTACGCTCCATGGCAGTGAGTCTCATTGCTGTGTAGATGGTACCAGTTAGGAGAGGTGGACGAAAGAGCTTCTGTCAGAACACAGGGAAGTGTTTGGGTTACTGACTGCAGCTGCCTGGCTGTTTTCAGTTGCATTCTTGGCTATGGAATTTAGTATGTCACAGGAGAAGGCTGAGCCTGGATGAATCTTGAAGAACCTGAATAATGTGTTAAGAGCATGTATGAAATGCACCTTCTCCTCAGCTCTGACACCACTGATAAATCTACGTGAAACCAAGTGATGAGGGACTCTTAAGAGCTTTATCATGGGTTAACTCTGTCCTACAGAGAAAACACAGATTTTAACCTTTATGCAGACAGAACCTAGCCAGTGCCAAGAAATACCAGTTTCTCATCTGTACACATTGTAGCCTGTACATAGCTTTAATTTCCAGAAGCCCTGAAAAAAATGGTTGTGTGCTTTGATTTCTCTGCGTTTCCCATCTCCATACAGATTCTGTAATGCATACCAAGAGTTGGCCAAAAGCATGACGAATAGGGAAAGAAGAGACACATTTTAGCATGATGGTGGCTGAGTTATATTCCCCTGAGATCTTACGTGTAAAACCAACTTCTGAAGCACTTGTTGTAGCTGACAGCTTCAGCCTCAACACTGCAGCAGGCAACTAGTTAATGCAGGTAAACAAGCCATTCCCTGACATCACAAGTTTTTCCAGGAACAGTGTCATTTTGTTTTATTCTCATACCAGCCTTGAATACTAAAGACTTAACACACAAGTCACCCTTACATTACATCTGTTCTTTACTCGCTGCCTCCACTTACTTTCTTCTGCATGAAAACACTAAAACGTCTATTTAAATCACAAAATCATCAAGGTTGGAAGAGATCCTCAAGATCATCCAGTCCAATCATCCACCTAGTCACCGCTAAACCCTACCCAGTCACCCCTACACCACATCACCAGATCCAGATGCCTGTTAAGTACCTGCAAGGACGGTTACTCTACCACCTCCCTGGGCAACCTATTACAATGCTTGACCACTCTAACAGTGAAAAATTTTTTTCTGATATCAGAATCTCCCCTGTCTCAGCTTAAGGTCATTTCCTCTTGTCCTCTCACTACAGGCACAGCAAAAGAGATTAACCCTCACCTCCCTGCAGCCTCCTTTCAGGCAGTTGTAAAGAGCAGTGAGGTTTCCTCTGAGCTTCCTTTTCTTTATAGACTGAAGAAAAACAGCTCCCTCAGAGGTGCCTCATATGACGTGTTCTAAGGCTTTCACAAGCTATGTTGCCCTTCTCTGGACACGCTCCAGGAGTCAGTGTCTGTTTTAAAGTGAGGGCCCAGAACTGAACACAGGATTTGAGGTGTGGCCTCACCAGTGCCGAGTACAGGGGGACAATCCCTGCCCTGGTCCTGCTGGCCACACTGTTGCTGGTACAGGCCAGGACACCATTGGCCTTCTTGGCCACCTGCGCACACCCTGGCTCATGTTCAGTCACTGTCACCAGCACCCCCAGGTCCTTTTCCTCTGGGCAGCTTTCCAGCCACTCTGCCCCAGCCTGTGGCACTGCCTGGGGTTGTTGTGACCCAAGGGCAGCACCCGGCACTGGGCCTTGTTGAACCTCACACCACTGGGCTCAGCCCATGATCCAGCCTGTCCAGATCCTTCTGCAAAGCCTTCCTACTCTCCAGCAGATCAACACTCCCACCCAATTTCATATCATCTGAAAACTGACTGAGGGGATACTCAATCACAGTGTCCAGATCGACAGTAATATTAAACATGATTGACCCCCAAAAGAGCCCTGGGGAACACCACTGCTGACTGGCCGTCAACTGGATTTAGCTGCATTTACCACCACACTCTGGACTCAGCCATTCTGGTAGTTTTTACCCATCGAAGAGTCCACTCATCCAAGCCACAAGCAGATTTTCTAGGAGGATCCTGTGGGAGATGGTGTCAAATACTTTACTGAAGTCTAGGTAGAAAACATACACAAGTCAAGATACTAATTCTAGGCTTTTACCTTATTAACTAATGACTTTTCAATAAAATAAGGTTTTTTTCTAAAATATTTTAAGATGTCAAGCTATTTCACAAGTTGAATCACAAGTTGATTGAGTTTATCAATACATGGACTTTGTTCCAAGTTTTAATACAATGGACATAACTGCAGGTAAGGAAATGGAAGGTGTGATTAATTTTTCTATGCTAAATAACTTGCTTGGAAAAGGGCTTAGATTTTAGACTCTTGTTGCACATGTTTAGTAATACAAAATCACTTGTTCTTTAAACTTAGCAAGTGACACCTTCTGTGCAAGAACAAGCACAGTATTGATTGTACTTTATAGCAGGAGCTGACAACATGCCAAAGGAGCAAGAAGACTGGAAAACTGGTAAAATGAAAAACAACTTCTTGAAGTCTTACTCAGCAGTAAAAGCTGCATTGTCCCCTGCAGTCTCCATGATTCAGGACATTTCAGCCAATAGGGTGAAAGATCTTTTGTAAGAAAACTGTACTAGGAAGGACTTTTGCCCAAGCAATTGCTCCTAGTGTCACAGGGCTGGATCTATTTTACAGCTTTAAGATCACTCTCTAAGCCCATGGCATTGCTGTCTCCCATTTTCTGCAGTCATGTTCCTTTCTCTGTTTCCTTCTCCAGCCAGGGATTTGGAAGAGACCCAGGGAACTTTACATTAAGTCAAGAATGCAGAGCTAGTAATGGTAAAAGGGTAATGGGTAATGCCCTGTCCCACATGGTGATTTTGCATTCACTGAAATAAAAAGGCCTCATCTCCTCTTCCAGATAAACTCGGTTATTAAATACATATTGGCAGACAAAATATCCCTCCATTTTGGTTTACATACAAAACAGTCACCTCATTCCCCCTGCTTCTCTCCAAAAGCCACAAACCAAACACAAGCAAATCTCTTAAACTACTCCCGCAAGTTAAATATTAAGTAGGGAGTGGAGCAAAAATGAGTTCTATTTGAGATACTATCACTGCATGGATGTACTATAAAAGTCTTCCTCACAGCAAAGCCACTAGCATAAAAGGCAAATAAATCTAGTGCAAACAGCAAATTAACTATAGTATAATGAGATAGCAAATTCATATAGTAAAAAATATAAGTTTAAAGTCAAAGTAATTTGGTACAGATTCACAAATCTGTGCAGCAAAAGTCTTTCAGAAATTCAAAACTATGTTTCTGTTTTTCTGTAAGTCGCAGTCCAGTGGAATATATGTCTTGCTCCTAAAATAGAGAACTTGCTGACAATCTAAACTGTCATTCCACTGTTTGATGAGGTGGAAAACCTGACATCTGTGCCAATTTCATTTGAGGAATAAGTCACTGTAATCCTCAGTCCTGTATCCAAGCCTATATACTCCTGATCTGTGCATTAAGCAAACACTACAGATGAGTGTTTCAGTTTGGGGTCAGCATTTTTCCAGTTAGGAAAAACCCCTCATCTATGAAGCTATGTGATATTATCTCCAAAAAGAAGTGTGGTTTACTTACTTTTTGTTACCAATAGACCTGATATTCAAGACATTTCCAATAAAATAGTAAACAACAGCTTCCTGACACAGGTGACTGAGGAGCCAAGAAGAAAAGATTCTCAGCTGGACCAGATACTTACAAAGCAGAGGGAACTAGTTGGAAATATGAGGATTGCTGGCACCCTTGACTGCAGCAACCATGAGATGGCAGCGGTCAGGATCTGAGGGACAGTAGCAGAGCAAATTGCAGAATCACAACCTTTGACTTCTGGAGGACAGAATGTAACCCCTTTAGAGATCTGCTTGGAAAAATCCCATGTGAGACAGCCCTGGAGACAAGAGGAGTCCAGGAGAACTACTGGGCTCCAAGCTCAAGCATGGTCCATGCCTACAAGCAGAACCAGAGAGGGCAGGAGGCCACATGGTTGAGCAAGGAGCTCCTAACTTGACACAGACATAAAAAGGAGGTGTGCAGGAGGTGGAAGGAGTGGCAGGTAGCCCCAAAGAACTATAGAAATTCTGTCTGACTGTGGAAGGATGGGTTCAGGAAAGCCAAAACTCATCTGGAACTGAATAAGGCAACACTTGTAAACAGCAACATGGAAGGTTTTCACAAGGACATCAGCCACAAAACAAAGACCAGAGAAAATGTGGCCCCACTGCTGAAATGGGCAGGGAGTCTTGATGAAAAGAGATGTGGAGAAGCCTGAGGTTCTCAATGTCCTATTCCTTTCTTTCTTTATACCCTCAGTATTCCAGGCTTCTAAGACCAGTGATAAAGTCTAGAGTGATGTATGATCACCTTCAGTGGACATCAAGCACATTAGAAGTCATTTTAAAAGAGGGGACCTACCCTTTGTCCATGATGTGATAGAGAAAGTAATCCTAGAAACCATTTACAGACAAGAAAGTGACTGGGAATATTTGGAATGGGTTTATGGAGGGGAAATACAGTCTGATCAACCTGATGGCTTTCTACAAAGGGGTGACTTTCTTGATGAACAGGGAAAGAGAAATGAATAGTGTTCTTTTGCACTTTGGCAAGATGTCCAATGCCCCACCTCCTAACAACCATGTCAAGACTGGGGTGGTGGGTAGAGAATAAAGATAATGGTGCTAAACTCCTCTTGGTCACATCCCTTGAAGGAACAAAAGGAAAATGACAAAAATTAAAATACATGAAACTTCACAGAAACATGAGAAAAATCATTGGGGTTTTTTCCATGAGTGTGGTCCAACACTGGAACATGTTGCCCAGAGAGGTTGTGGAGTCTCCACCCTTGGAGATATTCCAACATTACTCAACACACCTTTCTGTAAGCTGCCATGGTTGACCTGCTTTGAGCAGGGAGTTGGACAGGGCAATCTTCACTAATACCTCCCAGCCTCAACAGTTCTATGTTTCTTTAATCAGGATATCTTGTTTATAAACTTGCAATAAAATCTAAACTAAGTGAAGGTTATTCTTTCAGACCTTACTTCAAGCAATAAAACATAAGTAGTATCTACTTCCCCAGAGGCTTTCTCTTTGTCTCAGAGAAAGGTGACCATGGCAACCTTTTCAGAAATCTAGTGGAGAATAGGGGATTGGGACAGAGGTCCCAAATTCAGAGGCTTCTACTGCTCCAGTTTCCAATGACTTTTTGACTAAAATCTTCCAAATATGTATTTGAGTACTTAATGAAAATCCATGTAAGCAGCTGCTACTAATTACAGTGAAAAAAGTATAAAATGTAAGTCTTGCAGAATCAGGGCTATGCAATATTACTTGAGCTTGTAATACAGCTACTTGTCTCCTTGCAAGCTGGAAATTATTTCTGACCTGGCAAGGATAGCCTGTACTCCACAGATGAAAACTGTCATGAGTACAAAGCAACGTTGTGCTCTGGCATGTTTCCTGGGCTTTTTTTGAAAAGTGTTGTGGATATAATGTCAACAGAATTTCATACGAGGATCACTTTCTGGTTTATCAAAAGGTCTTCCGTCCTCATTAATTGCAATATTTAACTTTACTTTTTCTAAACCTTAGATTAAAAAGACCTCTCTGATTTCTCTTTGCAGCCTGTAGCTTAGAGGACAAAGAATTTGTTGGTCAAGATACACACAGTCTTCACTTTATTTTGTCTGTCAGTCTGCTGTGTGGCCTTGGGCAAGTTATTTCATCATCTGAACTGTCTTTGTAAAATGGGGACAGCAATACTAGAATCCTTTCAAAAGAGCTTTCGGATATACTCTATGTAGAACCCAGCAAGTAAGAACTGAACATGCTGTGCAATAGTGCCAAAGACACAGCTTCTCTGTACCTGGGAAGATCAAAAATTCTCTGTCTGACACGTTAATCAATTCCAGTAGAGATAAGAACATATTAATGTCATTATACAAGGCACTGGCAACGTTTCCTCAGAACACTGCACAAAGAAATGTTCACCTAAATCGAAAAAGGTATAGGACTGGAAAAACTATTAGGAAGAGGGAACATAAATTAGTTCAACTTGCTTAGTATAGTAAAACCTTTGTTTTCTTACAAGGTTTTGACTTCTCAAGAGAAATACACAAGAAAAGAGATTTGAACAAGAAAAAAAATAGGAAGAAGAAATCAATTAACCAATGTTGGCATAGGAACAAATGGCCAATGCCCACAGAACTAAATCAGAAATGAAAGGTTTCTCCTTGCGAGACAGCTGAGGTTATGTGTGTTTAGGCTAATAGCATAACGAGATCACAGAGAAGCGCCTGGTCACTTTATAAACAACATTGCATGTTGTGGTTACTGGTGATGCCTGGTGTGGGTCTCAGTTACAGGAGAATATGCATTATGGATCTGTATTTTCTGCCCCCTTGCTTCCCCTGTTTGCTATTCCTTCTCATTGTCCACATCCACACCAGTCTCCTACCTTTCCCTGCTGGCAGTAGCGACACTGACTTGAGCAAAGGTAAATCGGGGCCATTCAAATCCATGCTGTATTTCAAACCATGGTGTGGTAATATTTTTTAATAACCTGTTGCAAAAATGATGGGAAAGAGAGACACAGAACTACTTGAATGAGGTTTGTAGGCACTGAATAATGTCCTAAAATAAATGGTGAAAGCTTTTAACTGTAATTAAATCCACTTGAAATTTAATTTTTAAATGTGTTGTCAAGAAGGAAAAACTTTTCTATGTATGTTTTGTCAGTGCCAAACTATTTGCACTAATCCTTACAAAACAGGCTTGTGTGATGACTAGGATTTACTTTCCAAGTTGATAAAATAAAAAGCAGATGGGACAAATGTAGCTGACACAGATGTGGCTGCTATTTCTTCATAATCTGCCTGCCTTTGAGCAAACTGTAACATAGATGGTGAGATGCTGGATCCTGTCCAATAATGAAAAACTCTCCTCAAAGCTACAGTATGCTTTCAAGCTGAAAGCTAGTCTGTGCTCTGAAAAACCTGCTTTTACAATCTTGGTTAACTCTGTCATTGCTGGCTTTACAGGAGTCAAGCCTAGGACTTCTATGGAAAGAAACATGCATTCCCCTCTCCCCTCACCCCAGACAGCTGGGGCACTGGATATCACTGCAGATGTGCGAGGCAGTGTCTGAGGAGCTGGCTCATGCAACCCACGTGCTGTGGGACACCCAGAAGTGCACAATTCCCACACAAAAATGGCACAGTGAGGAGGAAATGAGAGGCTGGAGACTAAAATTATAAGGGACATCTAGTTCACCCTTGCTACTTGAAGGAGGGTCAGCTCAAGCAGGTTGCTGGGAGCTGTGTCCAGCAGAACTTTGCATTCCTAAGGATGGGTCCAGGAAAGTCTCTCAGATCCTCTGCCATCTCATTGTCACTGCAGTGAGGGCTATCCCAGTTCTCACATCCCTGACCAGTTCTTCCTTGTTTGTAAACATGAGTCTCAGCTGAGCATCTTTTTTCTTGGCTTCTCAATCTCTTGTGTCAAGAAGTCCTTATTGACACACTTCAGAAACTTTTTGGACTGCTTGTGATCTGCTGTGTTGCTCCAGCAGGTATCAGGGTAGTTTAGTGTCTCAGAACCTCTGAAGGTGAAGCTTCTTCCAACTGTTTCAAGATGTCCCTCAATGTCCCTTGTCTATATCTTCCTCCTGAGCAGGTGGTCTTTGTAGCAGACACTCACTGCAGTGTCACCCACACCAGTCTGCTCTCTAACTCATAAACTCCAGGTGGCTTTTTTCTTGTGCCCAGAAAGAGTTCCAGACACAGCCACTGCTCACTCACATAGGCAGGATGCAGCCCTGGGTAAGGGCTGAAAAACTCTGTTTTTATACACCAAACTTACAGATGAGCACAGTGTAAGTTGTAAAATCTATGCAGTTTAGGTCATGAATCCTCTGTAACTGGCAAGAGCATGTCTGTGTTTTGAACTTTGTGGAGGGTAAAGGTTTCAGTTTCTAATAACCAAATCTTAAATCAAATCCTGCTGTACACATAAATGCAAACTCATTTCTGTGGTTCTGTATAAAGAAAATGTGTAGTAAGCCTGGATTTTTTTTTTTATGGCTAGATAATTGTTGAAAACAAATAAGAAGTTTAAACAAAGAAAAGAAAAAGACATGCTGACATTATTTGAATATTTGATATTTGTTTTATGTGATTAAAGTAGCCATGCAATCCTGGAAAGGGTCTTCCATTTTAATATCTCCCAAAGGATATATGATAAGAGGTACCAAGATGATAGATTTAGATTATTTTATGACCTACACAATGAGCACTTTTGAGTGACTGTGAAACTAAGCCAGCTTCTAAACATGCATCAACACAGCATGAGACACCAAATGAATGAGTTCTGTTTACAGCAGCACTTTCAGTGCCTGTGTTACTGCATCCTGAAAGCAAATACAGAAGATCTCCAGTTCCTTTGCTTGCTGTATTTGAACTGCTTCTTCTTGTCCCTGCTTTGCACAGACATTTCTAAGCCACACACCCAGACCTTCTCACCTGCAAACAGCTGCCCCAGGTTTACAACAACATGTAAAGTGAAGGCATGTTTCTCACCTGTGATTCACCACATTGCTTTGCTGAAAGGACAAATGCTTGTTGCAAAGTCTTCACTCTCCAGGACTTGCCCGTTTGCTGAGCTAATACCCAGTCCTTTGAAAGGCCTGAAGTAAGTGCATATCTGCCTGGCTTCTCGCCACAAGCCATGTGATCACGTGGCTTTGCAGCTGGTCAGGTGAGATAGAAGATGTATAGCTACAAAACACATGAAGATGTATAGCTACAAAACACATGTAATTCATCCCACTGCACTACTTTGTTTCTCTCTCCCTCTGGGATGTGGATTAACAGCCATAGCAATTGAATTGCTTTGGAAAAATCTTCTGTATAGCAGAACATGTTAAAAAATCACATCAATTTTTGTGCTGTTGAAGATGAGGGGGCATGAAGGGGCATGAAGAAACCCTCCTTACCATGTCAGCTTCCAGCACTCTCCATCCTAATGTCATTGATTTTTAGCACAATTTCACGTCCTCTTTCACATGTGTCTTTGGGGGGTGTAAAGAGGAAATTTCCTGTCTCAGCCATATTTCTGGGTGTCACTATCTCATGTCACTGACTTTGTATGCTTCACTTGGGTTACATCTTGTCAGCCCTGGGCTTTCCCCTTCTCCCAGTCAGGATGCACTGAAGCTATGGTACAAGCCAGAGGCTAGGATGTGGTGTAGTCCTGCCTGCCACCCTGCAACAGTACCAGTGACAGGCTTTCTGTCCAGAAGTATTTCAGGTTGTTGTAGATGAGTGTGTCACCAGCACTTACTTACGGTCCTGTAGTTCAACACCAGGAATAACCTGAAGACAGACCTCATTTAGTTTATCTCTGATATTTTAAAGCTTAATCCCCAAATTCTCTTTTTTTTCTCCGTCAGTCTCAAAGCCCCTGTAGATCTGTAGATCTACACATAAGCTAGCTCAGAATAGAAATAGTAGAAGCAAATTCACAAAAGTTATTTTTTTTCACAGACAGTTGGTACTATTCAGTCACTGTCAAAGTCAGAGGCACTGTCACCTTTGCACTCACACCCAAGCAAGACTACAGAGATAATCAAAGCACAGAAAAACCTAGTGGGAGGGATGGATTGCCAGATCCACCAATTCATTGGTGAAAAGAAACTTTTTGGATAATGGTTGGTATTCAATGCTATTCAGTGGCTTTTAAAAAAAAAGTGTCTTTAAAGATTTTAAGAGTCTGCTCTAGGCATAATAATCTCTCTATTAACACATCTTTAGGAATAAAAGGAAAGAAGGACAATTTTAACACCTTTTTCTTGTAAAGGAGTTGCAGCAAAAGGTTAGTGTTTAAAAATATACTTTATCAGCAGCCAACTGACGGTAGCTAGAAGACCAAGATGTTTAATTCTATGTCTTGTAGTCACTGCATGATGCAGCGTATTTCCAGTTACACAGGAATCAGTGTTGTTGATTTGCAGGCAGCTCTGGGAGTAATACATGGGTTCTGCAACAACCAGCATGTCGTTGGCACCACACTGCTGTCTCTTGCAAAGTCAGAGGTCTGCCCCAAGCCCCATCAGTTTTTGGTGAAAGTTGTTCCAATGAAAGCATCCAGAACCACCAGCCTGTACCTTTTATAAATTAAAGTGTTTTTTGGTCTGCTGGGGATGTTAATACAAGAGACAGACAGAGCCAGGACTCAAATTAATCCCAGATAAGGTTGGTTTAACATGCTGGAGAAGTGATGAAAGCAGTTTTCTCTCTCTCTGTCACTGTGACCCCACAGAGCTGTGCAATACACATAAAATATCATCTGCTGGATTACCTGATGAGTCCAGCCCTCTTTACTCAGAAACAAAGACGGAGAGATGTTAGTGTCTCTATAACGGTAAAGCACTGTGTGCATTTAAATAACTGAGTTTTTTCCATTTCTGCTGGTCTAGGGATGGGGAGAGTGGCAGGCGTGTTAATTTTCACCTGGTTTTGCTTAGTGCTACTCACAACACTCCAATACAGATGGGGTGAGAAAAGGAGTGTGAGAAGGCTGCTCTTCTCTTCATGGAGACAGCTTTTAGTAAACATATATCAGCATGGATACACCCTTAAAGCCTCACAGGATAGACAAGGCCAAAATGAAATGTCCTGGAAACTCAGATTAAATTTATGCTTTTTCATGAAGTCAAATATTTTCAAAGCATTTCTTCCATACAACAACTAGTTGCTTCCCACAAGTTTAGGACCACTATCCTTCCATTCATATAGGAGCCTCTCCCAAGTTTATGCAAGAAGGATACTTCTTTATGGGAATTTGTTGTGCGCTTTGAATGTGCTTCTCCTGTTTCACTTCTCTTTACAGCAGATCCAGCTCTGTGAGTACTGAAGCCATCATCATCTTTGCTGCTGGCTTTGCCTAGAAGCAGGGTTAAGTTCAGCGTCCTGGAAAATCAGAGCTGGGAAGCTGTGTGGAGTTGTAACCATGAACAGAGGGCCTCATTAACTCTTCTGAAAACCATGGGTGGTCTGTCCTGATCCACACAGTGTGGGGGTGGCATAGGGCTGCCTGAACATCCCTTGGGTGGGAGTGGGACCACAGCCACCAGTGGGAAGTTGGACACAGCAAAAAACCAAAGCCACAGGGAGCAGCATGTCAGTAGCAAATCCAAAGCACCTATGGATGTATGACAGAAAGCAAGCTGAAGGAAATGTCAGAGCTGCCCCAGATTTCTGCTGAATGCAGTCCTGGTGCGGGGGGGGGGG
>VYZT01011172.1:0-27696 GCA_013400735.1 Pomatostomus ruficeps
ACCCCAGCACCCCCTCAGTGACCCCAGCACACCTTCAGTGACCCCAGCACCCCCCTTCACTGCCCCTGCCCCAGCCCCAGAGCAGTGCCCAGGGCCCCACCTCGGAGGTGCAGTCGTCGAAGCGGACCTGGTACCCCACGAGAGTCCCCAGGTCACAGCCCATCTCCTCGGCCACCCTCTGTGCCACCGACACGGTGGCCACGCGCCGGGGCTGGGTCACGCCAATGGCCCCGTGCTTGGCCAGGCCTGCGGGAGACACAGAAGGGGTTGGGTTGGAAGGGATATTAAAGATCATCTCATTCCATCCCCTCCTGGGACACCTTTCACTATCGCAGGGTGTTCAGAGCTCCACCCAGCCTGGCCTTGGACTCTTCCAGGCATGGGGCAGCCACAGGTTCTCTGGGCACCCTGTGCCAGGGCCTCGCCATCATCCCAGGGAGAAATTCCTTCCCAATATCCCATCTAACCCCACCCTCTGTCAGTGGGCAGCCATTCCCCCTCGCCCTGTCACTGCAGACCCCTTCGGGTACTGGAAGGGGCTCTAAGACCACCGCCGGAGCCTTCTCCAGGCTGAACACCCCCAGTGATTGTGGGACGAACAGGGACACTGAGTTGTGCTGCTCCAGCTCGCTTTATAACGCGTGCCTACATAATGTACATGTGGCCACAGTTTGTTTTTGTTTTTTTTTTATTTAAAAGGTTTCATCACAGCATTTCCTCTCACCGCAGCCCAGCCCGAAGCTGCGTCACCCGCGAGGGGACAGGGGGACTACAGAATGATTTTATCGGTGCTTGTGCCCCACGCTGGCGACCCGTGGAGGGGGGAGTGGTTTCATTACCTGCCTCGTAGAGGTACTTGGGCAGCTGCGTGCTTTTGCCGCTGCCCGTCTCGCCGGTGACGATGAGGAAGGGCCGCTCCCTCACGGCCTCCACCAGCTGCCGGCGGGAGCGGCGGATGGGCAGGGCGGGGCCGTCCATGGCGGCTCCCGGTGAGGAAGGGGGGGGGGGCTCTCACCTGCCTCACCTGCGGCCCCGCCCACGTGCGCACTTGGCGGGAAACGCGCGCGCACCTGGCGGGAAAACCCCCCCCGGGCGCGCGCGCCCCCCCCGCCCGCNCCGCCGTTCGCGCGCGCACGGCGCATGCGGGCCCACGCCCCCTACTCAAGCCACGCCCTCGCCACTCACCGTCTCCTCAATAAGCCACGCCCCACAGTTTCCCGCCTCTAAGAGGCCACGCCCATGACAAAAATTACTAAATACGGTGCGTTGGAAGGACCTCGAAATCAGCGCGCAGCGACACCTCCCACCACACCGGGATGTTCAGATTTATTTCATGACAAAACTTGACCTTGAGCCCTCACATTAATGTCCTGATGGAACGACCGTGATTAGGAAGAAAACATCCTGTTTATGTTTTAAAATCTAAGGGGCAAGAAACGATCTCGAATTCTGTCATAAATCAGAGTAATATTCTCTTTCCACAGGTCAGCTAAGTGTCGTATTGTGTTACATTAGGCCATTACACAATACTGAACATAACACAATTGTACACCTATAAAAAATAATAAAATATTGATAAACTTGCTTCATCAAAACATTTTTCTTAAGAGAGAAAAAGTTCTTTGATGTTTGATGTTTTTAATCAACAAGAAAGGAGATTTAATCTCTGAAACAGAGAGCAGCCAACAAGCTCTAAGTGATGTGTTAAAAAAAACCAAATTATTTGTTAGAATTGTAAAAGTTTAGGGCTGGACATGCTTCGGTTATCTCAGACCTAGGGTCAGGTTAATAAAGGTTGGGGGAAAAAAGGATGTCCTCTGGTAGCGGACACAAAGAATGCGGAATTTACAGGACATCTGGCAGAACTCCCGAAATAAAGAATAAACTGATAAACCCAGCTCAGCTCCAAGTGGGCAAAAGGTAATTCTGGTAATTCCATGACCACCGACCCAAGAAACCCACTGACCCCAAAGCAGAGAAAGGCTCAGCACGGCACTAATTAGCGTCAGAAGGGAATCATTAACCAACAGAAGATAGAATACTAATTAACAAGAGGACTGTGTAACTCGAGGCAAATGAACGCTAATTCCTTTGTTTGCTAAAATGTACAAACAGTAAAAAGTTTTGATGGTTGGGGTGCCTGATCTGTGGGATTCTGCACAAAGGGTGAAATAAATCATCGAAATCTCTCTGGAGTGTAAAATTATCACCTTGTTGCAGTGTGGGTAAAAAAATCTGATTTTTAAGGACATTAATAACCCCAAAACTCCCCGTTATGAATAAATGAGCTCGCCCCAGCTTGTCTGTGAATTCACAGCAGGCCTGAAGGTGGCAAGCGCTGAACGCTGAACACAAAAACACAAACCAGCCGCAGTCCAGCTCCCCTGTTTTCCCCAAAACACGATTTTTGTGGTGTATTTTGCCCCATACCTCAGTGTTTGCTGTTGTTTCACCCTCCATTGGGCTCTGTCAGTGACACAGTAAATTTGGTGTCACACCAGGAGGGAATCCAGGCCACCCACTGGCTCTGGTTATCACAAATTCCCTCGGTTTTCGCCTCTGGCACAATGGGAGAAATATTTCCCCACTCTGAGGCTTGGAAAATATCCCATCAGTGCCCAATGTTGCCACCCTCAGCTATGCCTAACCTACAAATAAATTATTCAGTCTGCCAACAGCCTGGCATTGTAAAATCCCACAATAAACTGGTTTGCAACAATTTAGAAAAAATAGTGGAATGTGCCAACACGTTACGTGTTGCTACACCCCCTTTATGGAAAATTTTATATAAAAAAATTTATATTTATTGCCTCGCAATTTACTTATGTCATGTTGCCACTGGTAATTTACAATTAATGGCGATCATATACATGTTTGAAGCTTCAAACACGCCCTCATTACACTTCTTGGTGCGAATTTACCGAGAACTATGTAATGGTTTTAATATTTATTTATGCACGCATGCTTGCAGTCTGCATGGTTTTATTTAAATCACATCCTGCTTTTAGCAGACATAGGGCTAGGTAAGGTTTTTCAATTCTCTTTTATTTTTTTTTTTCTTTTTTTTGTGCTCCCAGCCTGGGAATAGCAGATTTGGTTTTAATCAACCCCTTTGCAGCGTTGAACTTTGTCCTCCTGGAACACAGCGCCGTTCGCTGAAGGATTTCCCTCTGCCTAATAAACATTAATGAACCGCGCTTTACAATTCCCCCGCGATCTTATCTCGGTTTCACAGATGGGGAAAACAGCAACGAGTTAAGGGGTCTGCACAAATCAAAGGCAGGGCTGGGGGGAAGAACCCGAGGATCCCAGCACAATTCCCTGCTCCGAAAACTGAAAAATGTGTTCCTACCCCTGCAGCTGCTCTGGCAGCGACTGCCTTGTGCAGGGCAGCGCCGTTACCTTCAAATTGCTCTTTTCCTGAGGTTTAGCTCCTCACAAAACTGCAAATTCTCTGAGGTGAGGGAAGGCTGTGGCTGTGCCAGCTTCCTCTGCCGGATTATCCCTGAGGATGCCTTTATTCCCCTCTGAGCAGAGGATCTCTTTCCTTTTCGAATCTAGCAGGATGTGGGGAATATTCCAATCCCTACTGGGACACCATGGGGTTTATCCATCTCCCCATAAGAGGCCTGATTTCCCAGGGAATTTTCATCTCCTAGCTCTGGTGGTCCATTCCATGACGAACATGGCATCCCTGGGTGCCTGTGAAGAAAACCACATCTATTAATTACACCCAGCAAGGAGAGACAGGTAATTGCCTTGTGCCTGGAATCTCTAAGCAGAGCCCCTTTCTAGAAGAACAATCCCCCGAGCTGTGATTTCAGCAGAGACGGGAGAAACCAACGTTCCCTGCAAAGCTGCGCTCCTGTCAGACACCCAGCAGTTTTCCTGACAGCCGGGATTTTTGTGGCACTGGCTGTGAGTCATTATTGAAGAAGTGTTATTCTTAAAACAGAGGAAGAGTGCTGGGGAAAGGAGGTGTTAGACAGGAAAAAACCCAAACCCCTTTCACACCTCCATCTGCTGTCTTACAGTGCCTTGCTACCAAACATTTACAAATTGACGAGCGCTATTGCAAATCGGGCTGCGCGCATTAAAAATCACTGCTTTTTGAAGACGATTTAGCCTCCCTCCTCCATAATGAATTTATTTGCCTTGCGTTCAGCTTCACAGAAAAACAATTTCTACGGTGCAGCCACGCTCAGGTCTCCATGCCCCAGCTCTGCCAACCTTTCTGCACAAACACCATTGTACTCAGCACAGCAGACCTGGCACTCTCACTGCAGGTTGGTACCCTTAAAAGCCCAGCTTTCTCTTTAAAGTTGCTCTAGGAAGTGATTTTGTTGATTTGCCCCCCTCACACGCACCCTTTTTAAATTTAACTTCGTTGTCAGACCTGCAGCTGTTTCTGAGGCCACATCCATGAATGATTGCTGCTCCTGCCAGGTGCAAGCTTGAATAAAAAGGTCACGGGCTGGGGAGAGGATTAAGCTTTGGCTCAGCTGTTTGCATTCTCACACAGAGCACGGTCTGTCCATCCATCTGTCTGTCAGCCCTCACGCTCCGTGCAGACAGGTGAGGAGCTGAATATCGGAAACAATTCGGTGACGCTCGCACAAAGCCACTCCACGGTGTCTGCGGGTTATAAAAAGCTCCCCCAGCAATCCTCCAAGCAGCGCTTGTGGATCAGTGAAATTATCTGTGCAGAAACAGAAATGCGGAGTGGCATGGGAACAGTCTCCCTGGAGACTGGGGTAGGGCAGATTGGAGAATACCTAAAATCTCTAAATGGCGGCTGAGATTTTTCGTGTGAAATTGGAACATTTCCTTCCCACGCTTACCTAAGGAGATGAAGCAGCTTATGGGCACTTAGCAGATACACGGAGAGCGAGCAGGGAAAAAAATCCAGGAGGAATGGAGCAGCTCCATCTCCCTGGACATCCTCCTGAGGTGTTTCACTGGTTCAAGGCCTTTGGCACCCGCAGCAGTGAAAGCTCTTGGCTGTTTTAAGGCCTTCTCATGCTTGCACTTCTGCTACAACCCATGGGAGGCTTCTCATCTATTTCTGTGTATTAGACATCCTTCCTCCCCTGACTTCCTCATCAAATGTGCAAAACAATCAATAATTCACTGAGGCTCCACGTTCCCATTAGAGCGCGCCGTGGCTGTGATTTAAATATATTTCTGTGGCTGTAGAATGAGCAGATCTCCTAAACCACCCTGGAAATGTCCTCTTGGATGTGACAGCAGCCCCTGCCACCCAGGGTAGCTCTGTTTCTCCAGCTGTTAAATCTAGGACAAAATACTACTCTTTTGTTCTATATTAAGACTGTGGAATAACAGCAGCTGACTTCCCAGCCTCTGTCCTCGTGGAGGGGGAAACACAGGCTGGAGAATTAACCCCTAGCATGAGCTTTTCTCATGATAAGAAAATCCAGATCTCCTTGATGCTCTCCTGCATCAGATAACAAAAACCTGGGGGTTGATGAGCTGGGGGTTGCCTTCCTCCCCTTCTCGTGGCCCTCACCACGTCCTGCAGGTCCAGCCTCACCTGGGATTTCCTTCCACAGCTTTGTTTTGAGGGAGCTGAGGTTCCTGTGGCTGAATTGAGAATAAAAAAGTGGGTTTGAAGCCCTCCTATCCCTTCCCAGGGATGCTGTCACACCTCTCAGTAAGGAGCTCATCCCTCACACCCCGCTGGGTCAGCTCCTTCTGGAAGGAGTCACGGAGGGTGTCCAGAGACACCCAAGTGCCACATCCCCTAAATTGAGAGATCTGCCCAGACCAAACAAGCACTAAATTTTACCACAGACTGAGCCTTGACACCCAGGAACAGGACAAAAAAACCCTCAAATTTTTTATGGGGTTCTACAACCTCCCCTCTTCCCTTTTGTCCCCGTTTAACCTTTTGGTATCATCTGTGGGTCCAGCAACAAGGGCAGAGCACGCGGCAGCCGCACACGTCCCGGTAATGACTTCACTCCTTCCACCAGCTCTGGAACAAACAAAAACAAACCCAAATCCCCGCTCCGGCATAATTGTGGCTCGGTTATTCATGGATCTTAAATTGTACTCCTTCATGAATTTTAATGTGCAGTCCATTTTCTTCCCACTAATCCTACATTAGGCTGGGAGCCTTTCTAGACTGAACGTTTGCCCTCCTTCGCTTTTGATTCTCCGCAGCAGCAGCAGCAGCAGCAGCGTGGCTGCCCGTCCCCAGGCACTGCCCTCGTCTCAGCTGGGCTGGCACTGAAGTTCCACTGGCATTAAAGTGGTTTTTTATGAGATTCTCCAGCTCTGTGCATCGCTGGCGAAAGCAGCGGGGCAGCCTGGGAACAGCAGCTCTTTCTTTTGCCCACGGTTTGGCAATCTCCTGGAGCGCGGCTGAGCTGCGCAGCGCCGTTCGAGGCAACGCCTGTCTGGGAATCTCGAGCACCACGCTCCTGGAAATCCCTTTTTCCAGCTAAAACCATCCCCACAAGCCACCGGGAAAGGAGTGAAAGCCCTTCAGGAAATTCTCCTTTCCAAGGAATTCCTGGTGAGTGGCACACCAGAGCAAACCACAGGCGGTTCTGCGCCACCACAAACTCTGAGAGTATGAACAGCCCTATTTTAAATGATAAGTTGGGTTAAAAACCAGACAGAACCATGAGAAACTCTCATCTCACCTTCTGCAAAACGCAGTTTGAGCCTGTTCTTTCACTATTAAATATAATAATTTGTTCAGCTGAAGTGATGCTTCCAAAGGGAAGACACCCAGACTCGGTTGGGATAGAGGAGGAAGCCACCACTTCCCTTGGAAAGCGTCCCTGAGGAATCGTTCTGCCGGGTCTGCCCCGAGGAGCGGAGCCTACAGCAAATTGAGGCAAGATGCTGTGCTTGTGTTAAATCGCTAAGAATATCTCAAACCCAGCCCTTCCATGTGTCTCACAGAACCCTTATTAGACGAAAAATAAATACTGCACAGTTCTCAGCGCTAAAGTTCTAAAAATATGGGAACTTTGATATATAAATGCACGATGAGGAGCTTGCTGGCGCTGACTACAAATGTTCCAAATTGCCTCTAACTCCACACCGCTTGCAGAACCAGTGGTAATGGTTTTTTTCCAAGATTCCCAGTGTTCTGAGGACTCCAGCCCTGGGCACAGTTTGTGCCATCCGTGCACCAGGCAGGGGCAGGAATGGATGGGGCTGGAAATCTGATTTGGCTTAAACAGCACTGACCTGATGAGGAGCGCAGAGTCGGAACCAGGCCTGCAGATCCCATCTGTTCCTTATTTCTATAACGGGCGAGCTAAACCCTAAATCCACACAGCTCTGAGCTCCGGAGCCAAATTTTGCAGCTTGAGCCCATTACTAGGAAATGGTGACTGCGAGCCCAGCATGGACCCGCTCCTCAAATTGGAGGCTGGGATTTATAACTCGATGTTTAATGAAGGAGATGTGCTGCAGGGTGGCTAACAGCTGGTCTGGGAAGGCACTTGGAGACAGAAATTCATGGATTGGTGTATAATTTGACCCACCTTTTGCTCCCCATGAAATTATTCTCACAACACCCCTGGTTAATGGTGTTCTGAGGGTTAACCGATGGCTGAGAACCCCTCGGATGCTCCTCAGCTGCTGGCAGCTATAAAACCCTGCACTCTGTCTTAGTTATTACATGAAGTTACAGTTTTTTCTGGGGGGTTTTGCAGCAATTCGATGTCAGAAAAACTCTAATCTATAAAGCAAGCAGCTTTTTAGCTTTGTGAAAAATAGAAGTGAGCATATTCAGGGAAAAAAAAAAAAAAAAGCCTCGTCTCTGTCCTTTAATTCCCAAGAACAAAGCTGGAGAAGGCTGGTCCCCGAGAGCGGATGGAATTTGGCAATTCCGTTCCCATTAGCGCAGAGCAAACCCGTTAAATACATAATGGCTCGAGGACAATGCGGATTGGAAAAATCAGCTTGGAACCGCAAGGCTCCTAATTATTTTCCATCCATCTACCTTCACATGAAACCCTGGGGTCTGCTGCTTCCCCGGCTGCTGGGGCAGCCGCCGAGTTTCTGAAGTGATGCTCTGTTTATAGAATTGCAATCGCTCAGGATCGCCCTTTGTCTGGAGAAGAATCCCTGTCCGTCCTCACTTAATGGCTCCTTCTGATCTCATCCAGCACCGAGGATTTCCTGAGCGTATTAAAAACATTATTCACTCTGCCTTTCTAGTCTGGCCAAAGATTTAATGGCTCCGGTGTAAGAGCCGTGTGGTTGAACCAGAGCTGCTCCCTGAGCGCCGACTCTGTGCTCTCTGCTCCCTCCCCTGCTCACAGGCTCTGCTCAGATCAGAGGGTTTTTTGGGGTGAGAACCTGTGAGGGTGGTGAGGAAGTGTTACCCACAAAAACTGCAGCTGCCACACCCCTGGAAGTGCTCAAGCAAGCTGATATTTTGAAGATTATTTAGTCTCTCACTGCAGAGATGAATGAGGATTGTAAAATATCCACAGCAAAACCAAACTGGATTCCCCCCCAGGACCTGTGAGCAGCACCTGCAGCCACCCCGTTCTTTGCTGGGGCTGTAATTGCAGTCACTCTTACCATTGCTGGTGCATTTTCATGGTAGATTTAATTTTGCTCTCTAGTTCTTAATTTTTCTTCTCTTTCCTTAACTTACACAGAGGAAACAACCCTGCAGAGCAGGGCATCTTCTGCCCTGCTGCAGCTCCTGGAGGAGAGGAGGTTCATTAGCAAATTGTAATCAATCAGTGCCTGGGGGAGATCAGCACCTGAACATATTTTGTGGGGCGATCTTGGGGTGCACTCGTTAAACCCATTCCTTAAAACATCCAGAACACAATTTCAGTGTGAACATAAAAAAAACTTCTTCAAGACATGCTGCAGTACCCCTGTCCTATGAGCACCAGCTCTCCAGACTTTGCTTCCTCTTCTCAAAAAAAACCAAAAGGGAAATGGAAATAAAAAAAATAAAATAGAAAACTCTCACTACTGCACTGCAAAACAACAAAACATTTCCCTCCTCACTCAATACTCAACCATTGAGCCTAACCTGCACCTACGCGTCAAGCACAGCAGAGCTGTTTACAAACAAGCCACCAGAGCAGCTCTGTGACCAAATTTTCCTCCAACCGTAAAAATTTTCACCCTCAGACTCATCAGACATGTCTGAATAACTCCCACCGGTGCACGCTGACAGCCTGAGCTGCTGATTTTGCCTAATTCCTTTTCTCTGCCGTGAAATATGGGCTCCTGTATCTACAGCGAATTGATCTTTTCACCCGATCTGTTTGACAGATCCACCGTTTAGGATCCGGTTACCATTCCAGGGCTCACACCTGATGCAGACACCAGCCCCAGTGTGAACTCCTGGTGTCTGCATCAACCCCCGGGCTCTGCAAGGCAACGAAAAACCCCTTGGAGCAGCTGCTGCCTCTGCTCCCTTTATCATAAATGAAACAAATGCAAGAACTGCGGAGATAATCAGGGGAAAAGCACCACGTTCTGTCTGGGAGGTGCAGGATGGGCATGGAGGGGATGGATCAGCTCTGGAAGAACCTCCCTGGGTTCTGCAGCTGAGCTGTGACCACTTCATTAAAAGTTTTGAAGTGAAAACCGCAAACTGTTACTGGAAGCAGTGACTTAGAGAGATCCCAGACGCAGCTGGGGTTGCAGAGATTCCCGGGAAAGGTTTGCCAAGGAATCCCGGGCTCCATCCCGCCTGTGACAATGACCCTGGGGTGCTGGGGGGACAGCAGCCCCCGCCCACTCCTCGGCACGAGGCAGCCTCATCCCAATTAATCATCTCCTAATGACTCTCTGAACCGGGAGGATTTCCTTAATTATGGCACGCATTAGACTTTAATCAAGAAATCAATTTTTCACGCCACCCCAAACCCGCGGGCCCGGAGTGTCCCTTCCCTGCACGGAGCAGCTCCAGCAGTGCCACCAACCCCCCAAAGGCTGAGCAAGGCCAGGGACTCCCTGTCACGGGCTGGGGACACTGGCAGTGCCACCAGCACCGCCGTGTCACCCCCTGTGCCAGCGCGGGGTTTATTCCTTCACGGGGAGCGGGAGCAGCAAATTCCAAGTGGAATTTGGGAGCGCTGCGTGCCGGGACTCGTTAGCAAATCCAGCTGTGAGTGATTTAATTAAGAATCCTGCACAGCCCCGTGCCTGTGCCCTGCTCTGCCCACAGGTTTTCCCAGTGGTTTTTCCCAGTGGTTTTTCCCAGTTATTCCCAGTGGTTTTTCCCAGTTTTTCCTGTGTTTTTTCCTGTGTTTTTTCCCAGTTTTTCCCTGTGTTTTCCAGCCACCCGACACAGCTGGGCCTGGACAGAGTGGGAAAGGATTTGTGTTCGCACCAAAGGGGCTTCACCCAGACCAACACAGCCCCTCGTGCACCTCCTGCCTCTGCAAACCCTCTGGAATTAAACAGAAATCCCGGGGCTGCTGGGATCTGCTCCAGCCTGACACCCTGAGCAGCTGCTGTGATCCAAAGGAGAGGAGTTAATTCAATATTAACCTCACTTTTTGTTCCGCTCTCAGGATGCTGCGAGGCTGAGGGCAGCCAAGGGAACCTCCTGCTCACTGGGGAGGACTGATGGTTGCTCCTGGCCTGATCCAAACCCTGATCCCTTCCCCTTTCCCTGGTTTTGTTGGGATTTGGGATTCACCCCAGCCCAGCGGCTCCTTGCAGGGGGATCCCACAGGACCTCTGGGGTCAGCAGCACATTCCCAGCAGAGCTCCACAGCCCAGCCTGGCTTGGATTCTTTACTCTTGATTAATTACTGAGTGGGTTTTAATTCTCTCCCCTTCTGAGGAGCTCTGGCTGGCCCCAGCCAGTTTTATTTTCCCTCCTTCTTTCCATCACTGCCCTGCGCAGGCGATGAGGCTGCTGGGACAGGGATGGGATTTCCAGTACCTGCTGCTGCCTTTGTGAGGAACTAAAAATAAAAAAAAGCATCTGCTAAAAATACTGAATGATCAGGGGAAAAAATGCTAAACCCCAGAGATCTCCCTGGACTCCGAGGATTAATTTTAATTTCCCTTTAATCCGGACACAAATTGTGACATCACCGCACAGCTCAGCTCCGTGGGCAGAGGCTGGAGCTGTGCTTCCCCGGCTTTTGGGTGATTTCCAAAGGAAAATGGACACACGACAAGCAGGAGGCCGCAGGGTTCAGAGCAGGGTGCCGGAAATGTGTCCCAAACCCCGTGGCTGCAGCTCCCGGCGTGTCCTGCCCCAGCTCCACACTCGGATCGGGGCTCTGTGCCCTGGTGTGAGCCGCAGCCACTTTTGGGGTGCTCTGATCCCCCATCCCACTGTGGGAAAGAGGAGAAAAAGGAGCCAGCGGTGCCACATTACAGCCTGGACTTCTGAAAAAAAAATAAATTTACCAATTCTCTTCACTTTTAAGGGAAGAAAACCAGCAAATATATGCGTGCAATGATTTACATCCAGAGCTCACCTGGGATTTCCTTCAGTGCTGGGAGGAAAACTCCCTGAACTCCCAGAACAAGCTCAGCAGTTGGTGCTCCCCCCAGGCAGCAGCCAAATTTGGGGTGGGGGTTTGGGGACAGTCAGGCTCAGAGGGGAAGGCAGGAAGGAATTTCAGGGTCCTTGGGCAGGAAGGGCTCAGCCTCAGGAATATTTTGAGCGCTGAGGGCAGACAAGGGCTCATGGTCTGAGGTGTGATTTATGTGCAGCAGCACATAAACACCTGAAACGGGGCCTTTAAAAACACCTCAAACGGGGCCTTTACAAACACCTCAGACAGGGCCTTTACAAACACCTCAGGCCTGACCATAATGCTGCTGCTGTGGGGCTCCACGTGGAAAAAAAACCAGGAAAATCAAACTCGAGCAATTCCTTAAAAGCTGCTCCAAATGCGCCTTGAGGCCGGGAGTGATGGGAGAGGAGAGCCAAGGTTTTCCTGGAGAGGAAAGGCCGCTGTGTTTACACCTGGTGCTGTTTGCTGAGCTGCTCCCGGGGCAGGATGTGGGGAAGAATCCAGGGTTTGTGCGGAGGAAGCTCGGTGGTTTCAGGAGCTGCAGGGCGCAGGAGCTGCGCCGTGTTCCTGCGAGCCTCAGACAAGGGGCTGCTGTTGGGCTGGGGCTGTGCAGCCTCTCGGAGAGGGCAAGGTGGATAAAACCCAAATATTTAATTCAGCAGGGCCCAACCTGCAGCTCTGCAGGGCCCTTCCCACCACGGAGGGTTTGCTCTGCTTGTTGGGAAGATTCCCCGTGGCTGCCTTTAAAATTTCCTCCTCCAGGTGCTTAAAGGCTCCCAAAATTTGCTGTTTGTGCCACCTTCCTGTGCCAGGTGTCACACGTGCCATCCCAGTGCCTGGCAAAGGGGAGTGGAGACACCCATGGGAAAGGGAATGAGCCCTGCAGGACCTTCCCTGGGAAAGCTGGAGCTGCACAGTTTGGATCCCACCCCAATCCTGCACAGTTCAATGCTGTGCATCCTCGGGATCCCACCCCAATCCCAAATCCTGCACAGTTCAATGCTGTGCATCCTCAGGATCCCACCCCAATCCCAAATCCTGCACAGTTCAATGCTGTGCATCCTCAGGATCCCACCCCAATCCCAAATCCTGCACAGTTCAATGCTGTGCATCCTCAGGATCCCACCCCAATCCCAAATCCTGCACAGTTCAATGCTGTGCATCCTCAGGATCCCACCCCAATCCCAAATCCTGCACAGTTCAATGCTGTGCATCCTCAGGATCCCACCCCAATCCCAAATCCTGCACAGTTCAATGCTGTGCATCCTCAGGATCCCACCCCAATCCCAAATCCTGCACAGTTCAATGCTGTGCATCCTCAGGATCCCACCCCAATCCCAAATCCTGCACAGTTCAATGCTGTGCATCCTCAGGATCCCACCCCAATCCCAAATCCTGCACAGTTCAATGCTGTGCATCCTCAGGATCCCACCCCAATCCCAAATCCTGCACAGTTCAATGCTGTGCATCCTCAGGATCCCACCCCAATCCCAAATCCTGCACAGTTCAATGCTGTGCATCCTCAGGATCCCACCCCAATCCCAAATCCTGCACAGTTCAATGCTGTGCATCCTCAGGATCCCACCCCAATCCCAAATCCTGCACAGTTCAATGCTGTGCATCCCCAGGATCCCACCCCAACCCCAAATCCTGCACAGTTCAAGGCTGTGCATCCTCAGGATCCCACCCCAATCCTGCACAGTTCAATGCTGTGCATCCTCAGGATCCCACCCCAATCCTGCACAGCCACTGCCTCCTCGGAGCACGGAGCAGAGCTCACCCAGCCCACAGTGGGAATCTCCCACAAAAAATCTCACAAACCCCTGGAAATGGTGGCCAAAATGCAAATATTTCCCTGGACATGACAGGATGAAGGCACCGCCAGTTCCCTGCCGTGGGTGACGGAGCTGAAGGGCTCAGGGAGGTGCCCCCATGATCCCTCTGCTCACCAGCCTGGGAAGGAGCACGGAGCTCTCCCCTTCCCGGCTGCCAAAGGTCAGGATTAAACTCCACAGCCCTTGGCAGGGGTTTGTGCAATGAAATCCCCTCCAGCACCTCGGGGAAGGCTGGGCTGAGCTTCACCTCTTCTCCCTCACTGGACACAGGGGTGCTTTGGCCAGGGGACGTGGCCGGGCTCCCTGTGCCACCAGGATCTGCTCCAAATCTCCCCCTCTGGAGCCCTTAATCAGCTTCCACCTGGGATTAGCTCAAACATTCCCAGCCTCTGCTTCAAAATAGCTCCAAGAGGAGCCCTGGCCCCCCCAGCAGCACCTCCAGCACGGGTGGGGTGTTCCTAAAGCTTGAACCTCGCCTGGTTCCCAAATATTTCTGGATTGAGGACCGAGGGCATGGAATGCACATGTTCGGAGCTGGGTTGTGATGGGGACTGACAGAAGCGGCTCCAGCAAAGCCCGGCCTGGTGCAAGGCAGGAACAAAGAGCACAAGAGCCCAGTTTGGGCTGAATTATTCGTATTTGGGGGAAATTCAGGTTGGGCACGAGGGGTTTCACTCAGGAGCTCACGGGGCAAGGTGCAGACCCTTCCTGCTAACAGTAAATGGAGCCAAAGAAACTCCCTGTGTACCTGAGGCTGGCAGGACCTGGGGATGAACCGAGGAAACACCAGACCCTTCTGCAGGATGGACCCCCAGAGCAAAGAACTGCTGAGAACCCACGGAAAAAACCAACTCCGGCAGCACCCAGAGGGCCGGGCAGGTTGGGAAGGGACGTGCGAGCAGGCACATCCCCAAGTGCAGCTGATGACGTGGCTATGATTTAATAAAGGACATTATTAGTGCCCTGCTAATGGCTCCGGGCGCCGGCGGCGGAGCCGGGCGGCTGCTGGCGGGGAATGCTCGTTCCCACCAGGCTTCAGCGCTCCAAAGATTAAATTCACCTCCAGCAGCCCGCAAAGGGATTGGCATCAACAGAGTCACGGTGACAGCCTGCTCCTGCACGCTCAATAACAGCTCCGATCCCGCCGCCAGACAGAAATCCCCCCTCGAATGGAAGATAACACAGGCTCATCCCTTCAGCCTCTTCATTTCCTCCCCGTAAAACCCGCTCCCACCTGGCTGCTTCCTGCTGACCTGCCACGACACCGAGCAGCAAAACCCAGAGGTTTTTTGCTCCCTCCCTGCAAAAATATGTCCAGAAACCAGGAAAATCTGGGGGCTGGGGAAGGCTCTGGTGATGGGCACAACTGGTGCCTCCTCAGGGGCACCTCGGCCAGCACTCCTGGTGCTTCCTCACCCTCTGCCTCATCAGCAGTGATTGGGGTGTGGATGAGCTGCCCTGGGGGAGACAAGGGCCCCGTATCTGTCAGAAATTGATATTGATTGGGGAGAGGTTGATTTTTGTCTCCTCAGGGTGGGAGTTTTGCCTGAGCCACAAAGGCTCCTCTTCTTCCCCCCTGCTTCAGGCAGCATCTGCACCACGGTTCATCTCCGGGCAGGAAACTCCAAAAAAAACCCCCAAATCCCCCATAAATCCCCCGTTTGCACAGGGGGAGATGTCTGCCAGCAAAGGGGCCTGGCACAGACGGGGGAGCTGCGTCAGAGGCTGAACCCTCCCGTGCTCCAGCTCCTCCAGCACCAGCGCTCGGCTGGGAGAGGCCCCCTGCTTCTGTCTGAAACCTCCGTAAAAATAGCACAATTATGGGAAAATCCTCGTCCGAGTGGAAAAGAAAACACCAGTCTGGGTTTCTTGGGGAAGCAGGGCTCTATAAAAGCGCTCCCGCAGCATTTGCTGTTTCTGTCAGGCGTCCAAAGCCTCGCTCCGAGCCCTGCACCGAGGGGCACAGCTCCACGGGGCGAGGTCGGGCGCCTGGTGAGGGATTTTAGGATTTTTATGATTTTTTTCCCCCCAGTATTTCACTTCACCTCATCAGAAGTTTCCATACATCGGGAACAAACCGTCTGCAGGAACCTTCCCCGCGGAGCTGAGCGGGGCAGCCCCCGCCGGGCCGGGAGCAGCTGCTTGATCCCGAGCCATAAATAACAGCCCAGCCTGGAAAAGCTCCATGTTATTTTATTTTTTTTCCCTCACAGAAGTCGAGCCGGTGATGTCTGTCACCCGCTGTCCCTGCTGTCCTTTCCCTGAGTCTGCCCTGACAGGGTGGATCCCCCCTCACAGATTTGGGGTGCCCTGAGGGATGGGGGGATTTAATCCTGAAGGGATTTAATGTGTGATTAATTAAATTTATCCCTGGATAAATTCTGTGCTCACAACACCCCAGACTCCCCAAAACAGCGCTGATAGAGCAGAAACCTGCCTGGCTTGGTGTTTTTTGGGGATCACATGAGCACCGTGGCTCTGTTGTTTCCCCTCTCTGCAGCCAGGGCAGGGTCACCCCGGGGTCACCGCGTTCCAGGTGACATTTCCTTTGTGCCTGGCCCGCTTCTGTGGGACATTTCTCGGTCAGCAACAGCGAACGGCCTCGGCTCTATTTATACCCCAGCCTGGAGCCGGGTAAAAATAACCCGGGCGTGCTTGGCAGCCTGAGCGCGCTGCTGCAAATCCTCCCCGTCAGCAAGAAAATCCCGCTCGGGTCCGAGCCGGTCCCGCCGGGAGAGGAGCCGCTGGGGGAAGCCCCGGGGGCATCCGTGAGCTCGGACCCCGAGCGGAGGAGGGAAGGGATCGAGTGACCCCGGGGAGCAGCAGCTGCTTCATCGCTGCCCGGTGCCAGCCTCCCGAAACGCGGCTGGGAAGCAGAGCAGCAGCGTCAGATGGCTCCTGAACCGGATTAAAGGCCGCGGGCGCTGCTGTATTTTTAGCTTCGTGATCATCCTTTGGAAAAAAAAAAAAAAAATCCTCATTGTGGCCGTGGGATGGGAGAGGAGTCGGGAGCTGCTCTTTATAGCCCGGCCGCGGGGAGAGCTCACGGTGACTCCTGCGGGGCTGTCACCTCGGGGGGGACCAGGGACCCATCCATCCATCGCTCCATCCCTGCTGCAGAGCCGCTCCGGAGCTGCTGCCGCTGCCTGAGCCACCTTTCCCCGCCGGGCTGGGAATAGCGGCTGCTCGCCCCGGCCCCGCTCTCATTGCGGGTTAATGAAGCAGCCACCGAGAGGCTGCCCCGCATCCCGAGCCGCGGCTTCTCCCTGCCCGGCCCGCCTGGGAACAGCCCCGGGATGCGGGAACAGCCCCGGGATGCGGGAACAGCCCCGGGTCCCGGTTCCCCCCGGCCCCGGGGGTCGTTCCACGCCGCGGCTGGAGCGGTCCTGACACTTTTCCACCTCCACCCCAAAGCGCTGATAAAGATTTGGAGGCTTTTCCCAAGGCCACTGCTCAGGGACAGCCTTGAGTCCTTTCCTCCTGTTGTCACTTGGACGTTTGGGGTGGGAAATTCTGAGCGCGACGCTTTTTCCTGCGGGGATTGTCCCCTTCGGACAGGAACGGCCACTTCTGCCGGTCCCCTGCCACCCCAAGGGGTTCCCACTGCCCAAACCACACAGGGCTAAAAGCTTTGGGGTTTTCCAGTGACCCGGCAGCAGCTCGGGGGTTGTAGGAACAACAGGAGCCTGGCCTGGGCTCACCCCGGGTTCCGGGGGGTTAAGTGGCTTTTTCGGGCCCCCGGGGAATTAAGGGCGCTCAGCAGCACCGAGCGCTGGCCCAGGGCAGGGGGACAGGGCACGGGGACAGGGCACAGGGACAGGGAACAGGGCATGGGGACAGGGCCCTGCCACCTCCAGCAGCGGGGTGAGCAGGGATTGCACCAGCCCATCCCAAAAACCCCAAATCCAGCAGCGCTCCCACTCGGATTTGGGGTGGAGGCAGCAGGAATTGCTGGATCCCAGCCCCTGGGATTTGCAGATTACAGGGGAATAAAGCAGCAACCCGGACCAGCGGCTTTAGTACTTGAAAATTTTATTTTCTCAAATGAGCACCAACACATATTGTAAATATGACAAACAAATACGCCTCCCTCTAATACTGAAGAACTATATACAATGTACAAATACATGAAAAGGTGAAAACCAATCATTTGAAAAACAAACAATTGCATTTATGACTGAAGCAAATGACCTGAAAGAATACGGCCAAAAAAAAAAAATTTAAAATAAGATCAAAGAAATAAAAGTATACACGATTTGTAAACACAAGAGCATCCATAGACAGGCTGGTATTGGAAATATTGTCCTTAGTTTTGTCAGTGGGGAAAGCATTCCCATTTCCTTAGGAAGAACAAAACAAAGGCTACACACAGTTGGAACGATGAGAACAGCTTATTTGTGGTTGTACCTTACACAATGCCATTCTGCTTGCATTTAAATACGTTGATTTTTAATTTTTTTAATTTTTTCTGAATTCAAGATGATTTTGTTTCCCCTCTTCCGCTTGTTCTTTTTTTCACCAGGATTTCTGCAGAAAAACCTCTGTCTAACCTGATTGTTTCTGAGCACTGAACTCCTTCCCACTGAGCTGAGCTTGGGGTTTGGTGTCCCCTCTTCACCCCAAAACTGCTTCCCGTGGAAGCTCCTCCCCGAACGAGGCAGTGCAGTGAAATGCATGATCCACACTCTCTCACAGACCCGCTAGAAAAACGCACGCAGAGAAAATCCTCACTTGATCCTCAGGGTTTATTGATCCTGCAGGGTTTTGTTCCTGCGTGCTCTGGAGCCGTGGGCACCAAACCCAGAGAATTTCAGAGCTCCTGAGCAGCTCCTTGCTCAGCAAACACAGTCCAGTGGTTTGTGCTGTTGGTCCGCTTTGGGATAAACGAGACCAAATGAAATAAAAACGAAGGAGGGCGAGGACAGGGGGGAGGTTAAAGACAGAAAGGAGAACAAAATAAATGAACTTCACTGCCGAGAGAGGTAAACTTTTACTCTAATTCATGTAGCAGCCTGGTTTAAAAAATAAAAAATAAAATATACAACAAAAAAACCTCCCCTCGAAAATCAAACCAGGATCCACGTCCGAGGATTTGTGGTTTGGGTTAAAAACAACGTCGAGTTAAAAAGGCTCCATCCGAGCAGCAGCGACCCCGAGGCTGCAGCTCCTGCCCCATCCCAGCTCCTACAGCTCCAGATCTGCCTCACTCCAGCCAACACTGGTGCAAGAGGGAATTCCCAGCCTGGAAAAGTCGGGAATTCCTGGTGGGAGCAGGGCTGGGCTCCAGATCACACCCAGGGAATCCAGAGGGAAACTCCCACCCCAAATATCCCCCCTCCCCGGGCGCTGCTGTCCCCACCCGGGCCACCAAACCTGCCCGAGGGGAGTCCCCTCTGCTGCCACATCCAACGCAAATTGTGATTTTTGTTTCCCTTTAAACATATTTTCCAACAAATACAGGAGGAAACAGTATCATCGTCAACAACGACAACAGAAAAAAGTGCTCTCAGGGAGGGGCTCTGAGAAAACAGCACCAAATATATTATTTTTCTTTTTTTAAAAAAATTAAATATTATTTACAAAAGTATATCTCACAAGATAACGTCTGGGGGTTATTTTTTTCTGCCTTATATTATCATCTGAATATTTATTATCATCTGAATATTTCTCACAGGGGTCAGGATTTCACACCAGATAATTCACCAGAGCAATTTAAAACTTGACTCAAGTCTGAGCTTTGGGGGTAGAGGGGGGATGTAAACTCGAGGGTGCTCACTGGACACCAAAAAAAGCAGGAAAACTCGCTGCTGTCCGTGTTTTCCAAGGATGCTGCCTGGGAAAAGCACCTTCCATGGGCCACAGCTCCACTTCTCCCGGGAAAAGGCCCCACCTGGCTCAGCTCAGCGGGGAGGTTCTTTGGTTATCTCCAAGTGGGGCTCCCCCACTGCCCCCGTGCTGCTGGGGGACCCCTCAGCACAGAGCCCACGGTCAGAGCAGCACAGAGCCCAAATTCAGGGCAGCACAGAGCCCAAATTCTGAGCAGCACAGACCCCAAATTCAGGGCAGGACAGAGCCCAAATTCCTGGCAGCACAGACCCCAAATTCAGGGCAGCACAAAGCCCACAATCCTGCCAGCACCAGCACAGACCCCAAATTCTGGGCAGCACAGAGCCCAAATTCAGGGCAGCACAGAGCCCAAATTCAGGGCAGCACAGAGCCCAAATTCAGGGCAGCACAGAGCCCAAATTCAGGGCAGCACAAAGCCCACAATCCTGCCAGCACCAGCAGAGACCCCCGTTCCTGCCAGCCCCCAGCTCCCAGGGCAATCAGCAGCCAATTAAAGCCATTCCTCGTTACTGGGCACCCGCAGGAGCTGCACAAGCCCAGTTCTCCCCATCCCCTGTGCAGGGCACCACAGTCACCCCTCGGGGAATTCAGGGAATTCTCTGAGTGCTGGGGACAGACAGACAGACACAGGCCCAGCCCTTGGTTTCCCAGCAGGGCTCGAGGCCAGGCTCTCAGCAAGCGGCTCTGCGGATGCTGATGGGACAAAACCAATTAAAAGCAGATTAAGACCTGGCCCTAATCGAGCTTGGACTGGTTGCCATTAAAAGCCCAACACCTGTGCCCAGTTAAAACCAGCCAGGCCTGATGGGTGCTGCCCTTTTTTTGTCCCAAATACAGGGATAAAACCACTGACGCCTAGCAGCTCTGTGGAGCTGTTCTTTCTCAGAGCAGTTCTCTGCACAGCCCTGCTTTTATCTCGCTGTTTTATCAGCAGTCACTCCAAACACCAACATCAAACCACCAGCCCTGTGTGCTCCTCTCGACCTCGCAGGATTTGGGATGATCCCTCACCTCTCCCAGCTCCTTTAAAGGCTCTGTGGAGACTATAAAGAGCTCTTTGAAGCACAGGAATTACTTCCCTCTGGTCAAAACCCAATAAATTGTCACGAATCCTCAACCACAGGATGGGGAAATGGCACCAGGTCAGTGCCAGAGTCCACAGGACAGCAGGCGCTGTGGAGTTTTTGATTTGTGCTGGATTTGTCACGGAGGGAACGTGGCTGATGGAAGCAGAGACAATCCCAAACAAAAGCTGAAGCGATTGTTGCACAGCCAGAGCAGAAGGGGGAGGGCAGAAGCCACCTCTGGACAGTTTGGTCACAACCAGACCCAACTTCATCCCCTGCAGGAGCCCGGCCAACCCCACCTCACTTCTCTGAGGTTGTCAAGAACTTTGAGAGAGAAAAAACAACCTTTGCTTCCCCAGGTTTGGGTTTCAGCACAAGGATCCCACACTGAACTCCACCCTGATCCTTCAGGAGAGTCTCTATTTGCATTCCCTGCCAATTTAACACCAAATAACTCCTCCACAGCCCCCTGAAACCTCGCAGGGTGACAACAGCTCACAGCTCCAGAGCTGCTGTTTCGTAAGGAGTCACCACCCCCTGCACAAGACTCTTTCCTTCTGGATTAAGACAGATTTCCCCCGATGGATTAACCTACTTGAAAGAATTCTGCAAAAAAAAAAGAAACAAATTCACTCAGGGAGAGACAGAACGAATTCAGCTCGAGGCTCTGGGGTCATGCACCAGGTACTGGCTGGACTGTTGCAAACTCCCCACTGCCACTCTGGCCTGACACAGCTCCCCTTCCCCACCACCCACCCCGGGAAGGGGCTCAGGAGCCACACTGGGAAAATTAAAATGGGAAGGACTCGTTGTCCCCTGCGGTTTTGACGCCCACATTGACCCCCCAAAGGCGTAGATCGTTCCAGGGGTGGTGGGAAGATGTTTCATTAATTTTTTGTTTCTTTCCTGTTCTCCCCGTGCCTGCCACAGACTCCTGGGAGTGAGGAAAGGAGGGAAGGATTTGGGGAGGATCCCTCAGGGCCTGGAACATCCACGTGTGCAGCAGGAGCTCAGCTCCCTCCTCGCCCCACGCTCACTGTGTCCGTGCCAGGCTCCCACAGCGGAGCCTGGGATTCAAGGAAAAGCTTCTGTCACAGCCTGGGATTCAAGGAAAAGCTTCTGTCACAGCATTTTCCCACCTGCACTGGGGAAAGGTTGGTAAAACACCGCCCAGGGCGCTCAGGGGAGGCCAGGAAATCCAGGGGCACCCTCTGCTACGTTTGTCCCCATCCTCCTCTAGGGAATCTCCTCGTCCTTGCCTCGCACGTGCTTTTTCTCACCCCTGCCACGTTTCCTAAGCTGCAGCTCCAGCCTCCTTGTGCCTGAAGTGGTTTTCTCCTCCTCTCTGGAGGGCTCAGGGGTCAGGATTTGGTTTCTGCAGCCGTGAGGACGCTCCCCACGGCCGTGCTCCCTCGGGACGTTCGGCCTCCCTGCCCTGAACCCGCGAGAAACAGGAGAGGCAGGGAGGGAATCCTCTCCAGCCTCCAGGCCCTGTCCCCTCCAACACCAAGTTCATAAACAGCAACCACAACACAGATCCTGGGGGGAACTGGCTCTGCCTCCAGCTCAGCCGCCTCGGGCTGAGGCGCCGCCGATGGATTCGGGATTCGGAGGGAAAACGGTGCCGTGAGGTAATTCCTGTCCTTTCAGACAAGGAGACATTTCTCTGTCCTTCCAGACAAGTGGATATTTCTCTATCCATTTAGACAAGCCGACATTCCTCTGTCCGTGGAGACAAGGAGATGGTTTCAAGCCTCACATAACCGGGACTGAAAGGAGAAGCACAGCTCCAACTCCTGACGGCTCCCCCGCTCCCCCACCCCTCTCCCTCCTTCTCCTGCCCCAGACCTCGGGCTCTTCCTCCTGCACCAAGCCCTTGTGGGGAGGCGCCAGGAGAGCCCAGGCCAGGCTGGGTCGAGCACTCGGCACATGGAATGGCTGTCGGGCGTTCGGTGCATTCTCTGAGCCAACGCCAGAACAGAGAGAGAAGCAGCCAGGGTCAACTCACAAACAGATACAAAGCAAAGAGACAGAGAGACAGAAATTTAGAGGCCAGTCACCAATAAAGATGGAGAAAGGGTGTGAAGATGCTCCCGGATTGCAGAGCCTCTAAATGCATGGAACCAAGCGTTCAGTCACTCTCTCACTCTTGGATATAATGTTCGGTTGGATGGCATCTCTTACACGCTGCTAGGGCCGGGCTCTTCCCGCTCAATCCCAGCCATTATCCTTGATCATGTGAGCTAGTTCAATGATGTATTTGCCTTCTTTATACTTCTGGCTGCTTTCAAAAGCGTGTTCCTGAAAAGAAACAACGAGGAAGAGTGAGATCCGGGGGATATTTGGACGTAAACCGTGTTACGGGCCTACAGAGCCAACTGCAGGGCTTCCTGTGGGCTCCCAGGAAAATTATGAGGGAAAAAGTCTTAAATCCTGCTTCTAGAATCTTAAATTCTGTTTCTAGAATCTTAAATCTTGCTTCTAGAATCTTCAATCCTGCTTCTAGGATCTTCAATCCTGTCCTTACAGGCTGGGAAAAAGGAATTGGGACCATGGAACAGGCAGATTTCTGTAGGCCAATGGTGACTGCCCCTTGGGCCAGGATTTAGGGAGCACCGGTGGTAAAATCCACCTCTCTCCAGGGTGGAATGGGAATTTATTAAAGTTTGTTAATAATTAATTAAGAATTAAGTTTTCTGTAAAAGCACCACCATGGGAATGGGGTGGATTATGGTGAGTTTAATGTGGAAATGAGAAGATCCCGCTCTGCACAGATCCTTGGCTGCAGCTATGGAAAAACACGGGAAAATCCCAATATCCCTGAGCAGGAGGGACTCCCCTCACTGAGGCTGCACCTTCAAACCAACCCAGCTGTGCTCAGGTGCTCTCCCTGTGCAGCTGAAACTCACCTGGCAAAAAGTCATTCCCTGCTCATGGAATTCTGTGTTTTACTTGATGCCCTGCTCCATTTGTGAGATCCACAATTTTTGTGTTCCTGCCTGGATTCCCACCCCGTCCATTTCTGATGCTTTCCTTTTTACAGCCTCCCAGCTGACTCAGAGGAGGATATTTCTGTCCAGAGGCCACGGATACAAACCGGGATTTGTTCAGACACTGATGAAAACGTTTGCACAAAGTGGTGTGCGCCTCCAGAAGCAGAAATTAGGATGAAACATTAGATTTTATTGGAAGATAACTGGATTTACGAAGAGCAAACAGATAAACTCATGTTCAACAGCATTTCCAGTGGGAAGGACACAGGACTGATGGAGTATTGTATTATTCTGATAAAATCTATCAGAATAATAGAAAAAAGACAGGGTGAACCACAAGACTGAAGTCATCCTCATTTATGTTAAATATAACTGAGGAGCACCCACCAAAACCAGCCCCACGGTGTAAATTTTTAGTAAAAAAAAAACAACATTAAAGCTGATGCTCCAAATGCAACACACACAAGGCAGGAGGAAAAAAATACGAGGTTACAGATGAAAACCTGCATTTTGGGCTCCCAATCCGTGGTCTTTCCACCCCCTCAGCTGCCCAGGGACAGAAATACTCACATATTTCCAGCCCAGAGTGGTTTTGCAGTTTTCACAGTAAATATCTGCCACGGCGTGCAGTCCCGTTAGCAAGACCCGCTCCTCTGCAGGCCCACAGCCCACGTTCACTCTGGGGACAAAGCACAAACGCTCCCATCAGTGCCTCCCCACACCAAGATGCTCCAAAAAAGCTGACAGGGATTTCACTGCCGTGTTTGAAAACACGAGCAGGAGGTGCTGAGTTCCCAGCTGTGCCCAGGACAAAGCTCTCTCGCAGCTCCGGAGCAGAATGAAAAGGTAAAATGGGATTTTTTTATTCAGCTAAAAAACTCGGTGAAAGCCCTGAGCAGGAGATTAATAACACTCCAGTCACTTGTGGTAATTAGGCATTTGAGGGAGATTTTTGTTCTCCAATTGGTAAAATGGGGCTTTTACTTTTCACAAATGGAAAATTGAAAAATGCGACTGAAATCAGCCGCTCTGCTGAAACACAGACCAGCAGTGACCTCCCCAAAACTATTTCCAGTCACTGGGAAAATGATACTCAGTTTTTATGGAGTGCATATTTAGATACCATTTATCTCCACATTTACAAAACTCTGCCTCTTTGGTCCAGCTACATCCTGGGAGAGGAGAATGACTCAGCCCTCAGCTCTGATTTCTCCACTCGATGACGGAAAAATTCACCTTTTCCTCGCTGCTTATCTGAAACCTCAACACGACTCAAGCATGAATCAGGGGCTATTTCTGCTTCTTTCTCCAACCATTTTTGGGCAGCTCCCCAGTCCCAGGCAGAGATTTTCTGAAGGAAACTCTGCTTTTGTTCTCTGTTTCGGGAGGGTTTTGGTGAATCCCGAGCAAGCGCGGGGTACTCACACGGAGTTGAAGAGGTACGCTCGTCCTTGGCTGCCCTGGAAGGACTGGAAGGCAAAAAAGCAAAGCTCAGTTGGCTGCTTGAGAGGAAAAGAGGTAATAATTCAATAATTCTCCAGCTCCAACAGCTGCCCTTCCCAAAGGACACACCTGGAATTGCCAGGGTTCTCACACAGGCCCAAGGCGCTGCTCAGGAGCTGAGTTTTCTCTCAGCAAAATCTCTTTTCACCCTTTCAGTGTTTATGGACATCACACCAGTCGTCACCCTCACCTGGAGGCTGCCAGAACTTGGTTTGGATCTCTGAACTCAACATTGGGTGCTTGTGAGCAGGAGCTGCGCTGTCTGTGCACAGGACACCTTGTGGGACACCTCAGGGAACGCCAGCAGCTGGGCAAGGCAAAAAGCAGCTTTTCTGCACCATTTAATCCTTCACTCTGCACCTCACCAGGAACCTTGGAATGTTCAGTGGTTTCCTTAAAACCTCAGCTGATGGTTTCGGGCTAAAAAAATCTTAAAAAGGGGAAGCACAGGCTTTTGAGGAAAGAGAATTCGTTTTTTAATTAATTTTTACCTCCCTGGCCCTCTAACAATGATGATTTATTTGGTTAAGAGTAACTCCATATCATATAAAACAATCTCTGGGGTGTCCCTGCCCTTCTGGGGTTGTCCTTGTCCTCCTGGGGTTGTCCCTTTTCCATCAGAGCATCCCTGCACCCGCCTGGTGGAGAGGCAAAGTCAAAGCTTCCCTGGGAAGATCCCCAACTGCCAAAGGATCCTTTCCATGGGGCAGGGAGCCACAGCCAGCGGTGCCAGCTGCCTGTGAGGTCTGCATGGCACAGGGGCTCTGCCAGCTCCGATTTTCCTGCCTGGCACAGCATTTCCTGCAGGAACAACAGCTGCTCCTCAGAGGAATCTGGAGCCCTGCATTTGTTGCCACCAGGGCACAGAGGAGCCGCTCTGGATTCAGAGAGGATGCCCGAGGCACCGGGGTATCTCTGAGTCAGACAAAAGCGGTGCCCTGAGGAATGGCTCTTTCCTCGGGAAGGAATTAAACGGGCCATGTTTGTGGAAGTGCATCGATTAGAGAAAATTCTTGTTTCGAGCTCTGAGTGCTGCTGTCAGTGGCTGACACCCCACACCCAGCCAGCCAAACACATCCCAGTATCCTGGAGGAGCAGTGGGAACCCAAAAGACAAAGTTCCCTGGTCAGAAATGAGGGTCCCAGGGCAAACAGGAGGCCCTGCTGCAGGAAGGGTTCAGGGATGGCACAAAAAGCCCCACAGCAGCCAGCAGAGCAAAGCGAAAGCAGCTGAGGCTTGCTCACCACCCAGTCCTGCCCAGTAAATACTTTCCATAAGTGACTGAGCTGGCCAATAACAACAACTACGGGACAGGGCTTTTATCGGTGCAGAAATAGGATTTTCCGTTCCTGTCTTTAATAAACGACAAACCCGTTCCCATCAGCTCTGCTGGGGCTCAGTGGACGTTGTGACAGCAGCATCCTTCCAGAGGTGCCTGCCCCTGTATCTAAGGGTGGTCACTGGAAAAAAAAAATCCCATTTTTTATCCCTTGCCCAACCAGAAGTTTGCAACAAACCACTGCTCAGCTTTCAGTGCTAAAAGTCACCCTCCAGCCAGCAAAGGATTTGGTAAAACATGTGAAAAGAAAGAAATTTGGTAACCAGAAGTTCCCCAGTGCATTTGCTCTCTGTAAAACTAAGCTGTCCCTGTCTTTCTATAAAGGCGGCACAGGCAGCTTTTATCTGGGTGTTGTAACCTGAGCATTTCCTGGAGACGTTCCTGCTTTTCTGGCACGCCAGAAAAACTGGCACATGCTGAAATGGCAACTACAAAATCAGAAAAAAACCCCAGGTATATTTATACACAAGCAGATGCTCTTGTGTTTGTTTTTGTTGGGGGTTTTTTTTTGTTTGCTTTTTTTTAAGAGACACGCGAAGATTTCCACAACACGCTTGATTTTCACTGAAGTGACAGTCAGCAGCCAGACCTACTTTCTGTGCTCTGCATTTTCCCTGTGAAGATTTTCCTGATACACATTCAAAGGTGAATACACCCTCTCCCTCCCACAGAAATCCAGACTCCTTGCTCTTGAAATAACAGCTCCTGGTATCACTTTCCGGCTGAAAGAAATGGAAAGGATCTTTTCTGTTGTTGTTTCCCACTGGAAGCCCAAGCACATATTTTTTTTTTTCCCTGCACTGCTAACGCTCAATGTCTGGCTGGGAACACATCTGGATGTGCCAGCAGCACAACCCTCCCTTGCCATCGGGCCTGAAAAAACAACGCCGAGCTTTTGGGATGCACAGCAGCTCGTTCCTCCTGACAGCTCAGCTCAGCCCAAGAGCCTTCCCCGCCCCTGGGTGCTGGGCAGAGAGGCAGCCAAAAGCTGCAGGACCCCAGGAGTGCTGCCTGGAGTGTCCAGGTGGGAAGGCACAAGGCTGGGTCAGCAGTCTGGAGCTGATCCTCGCCTGCCAAGCCCCGTTGAGACGCCTTGGCAGCTGCTCTGGGTTAAGCAGCTCCTGCCACCCGATTTGCAGCCACTCCTTACGGCCCCTCAGCTCTGCTGAGCCCAAATTAGAGCTGGGAAATCGCTGTTAGAAAAACCAAACGTATTGCAGGGGTTGGGGAAATGGCTTTTCCCCCTTTTCCCTGTTATGTAGTGAAAGGACAATCCCAGGGAGAGCTTCCTGGGCACAGTGTGGGGCAGCCCCAAGCCCTGAGGAGCCTGCAGCACCCCCAGTCCTACTCTGCTCTCCAAGGAAGGACCCAGCCTGCAGCACCCCGAATCCTGCAGCACCCCAAATTCTGCAGCACCCCGAATCCTGCTCTGCTCTCCAGGGATGCACCCAGCCTGCAGCACCCCAAATCCTGCTCTGCTCTCCAGGGATGCACCCAGCCTGCAGCACCCTGAATCCTGCTCTGTTCAGCAGCCAGGACCTGGGGAGCTGTTGGTTTGGCTCAGTCCATTTGTTCTCTCCTGCTCTCAGCCCCACGTGCTGAATGCACAGC